>CM052441.1:14748760-14836531 GCA_028533085.1 Varecia variegata | reverse complement strand
GATTGTTTGAGCTCAGGAGTTCGAGACCAGCCTGAGCAAGAACGAGACCCTGTCTCTACTAAAAATAGAAAGAAATTATCTGGCCAACTAAAAATATATATATAGAAAAATTAGCTGGGCATGGTGGCGCATGCCTGTAGTCCCAGCTACTGGGGAGGCTGAGGCAGGAGGATCGCTTAAGCCCAGGAGTTTGAGGTTGCTGTGAGCTAGGCTGACGCCACGGCACTCACTCTAGCCCGGGCAACAGAGCGAGACTCTGTCTCAAAAAAAAAAAAAAAAAAAAAAAAGGAGGATCTTAGTTCAATTCTGCAAAGATGCTTGAGCTAGGGGTTGGGGTTACAATGTGTTGAGCATTAGGTATAAGATGCCTAAGACATATCCCTTGTCTGAAAAGCTCAAACATGTGGAGTTTATAATTATAGCAGTAATAGCACAAACAACAATTGAAAATATTTTCTGAGCACCTGCTATGTACCAGACACCATGATAAAGATTTTATATAGAGCATCTCATTTAATCCTCACAACAATAGCATGAGGTAGGTAGGTACTATTATCCTCGTTTTTTGTTTTTTGGGTTTTTTTTTGAGACAGAGTCTCACTCTGTTGCCCGGGCTAGAGTGCCGTGGCGTCAGCCTAGCTCACAGCAATCTCAGACTCCTGGGCTCGAGCAATCCTTCTGCCTCAGCCTCCCAAGTAGCTGGGATTACAGGCATGTGCCACCATGCCTGGCTAATTTTTTCTGTATATATATTTTTAGCTGTCCCTATAATTTCTTTCTATTTTTAGTAGAGACAGGGTCTCGCTATTGCTCAGGCTGGTCTCAAACTCCTGAGCTCAAACGATCCACCCGCCTCAGCCTCCCAGAGTGCTAGGATAACAGGCATGAGCCACCGCGCCCGGCCTATTATCCTTGTTTTATAGATAAGAAAACTGAAGTTCAGAGGCATGAAGTGACTTGCCTAAAGTCAGGCAGCTAGTTGGGAACACAGCTGACATTTGCACTTAGAGCTGACTCCCAATTTTTATGATGTTTCAACAGGAATTAATCAGAATTCCCTCTTACTGTGGTAAAATTGAAAATTTCATCATAATCCTACTGATCAAGAATTCCTTGATGTGGAGTTCACTGAAGCAGGAAGCAGACGATACTCTTGTGGTTGACTTCATAAATACTTTTGATGGCTGACTTTTCTGTTTTTGTAACATTCAGCAGTTCAGAAAATGTTTACCTGATAACATTTTTTTTCTTCTTTGGTTACAGATGAAAATACACCATGGAGAAAGGACTCTCCGATAAATAGTAGTGGGGAAATTGGATATCCACATTCGAAAGAATGAAATTGGATCCACCATCATTCTTATACCATACACAAAAATCAACTCAAAATGAATTAAAGACTTAAATGTAGAACATGAAACCATAAAATTCTTAGAAGAAAAGGTAGGGGTAAAGCTCCTTGACATTGACTCAGCAATGATTATTTGATTTGACAGCAAAAGCACAGGCAACAAAAGCAAAAACAAACAAGTGGGACTGCATCAAATTAAAAAGCTTCTACACAGCAAACAATCAACAAAATGAAAAGATAACCTGCAGAAGAGGAGAAAATATTTGCAAACCACACATCTGGTAAGACATTAATATCCAAAATATATAAGGCACTCATATAACTCAATAGCAAAAAACAAATGACCCAATTAGAATATGAATTAGAATTCAGGCAAAGTACCTGAATCAACATTTCTCCAAAGAAGACACACAAATGGCCAACAGGTATGGAAAGATGCCTAACATCACTAAGCATCATGGAAATGCAAATCAAAACCACAATGAGATATTATCTCACACTTGTTAGGGTGGCTATTATCAAAAAGTCAAAAGATAATAAGTGTTGGCAAGGATGTGGAGAAAAGAGAAGACTTGTACAGTGCTTGTAGGGCTGTATATTGGTCCAACAATCATGGAAAACAGTATGGAATTGCCTTAAAAAATTAACAATAGAATTACCATATGACCTAGCAATCCCACTTCTGAGTGTATATCAAATGGAAATGAAATCAGTACCTCAAACAGGTATCTGCACTCCCATATTCATTACAGCATTACAGTTTATTGCAGTTTACAAATCATACTAAATACTTATTCATTCAGCAAATATTTACTAAGCCACTATTACGGGTCAGGCACTGTGCTACATGTTGGATATAAAACTACAGCAGTTAGTGAAGTGGTCTTTAAATTTTAAAAGCACATAGTCTATAATGGGAGAAAAACATTGATCAAATGACAACATAAGTAAATGTAAAATTGCAACAGTGTCCAGAGACTAAAATTCCTCTTTCTGCCCCCTAAAATTCCATATTTTATCCCAGCTCAAAATCCACTGCATCTCCCTCACCCAGTCTAGCTCTGGATTCTGCCCTTTCTTCCAAATTTGCCTTCCTTTCTCATGTCTTCTTCCTGCCCGTCTCTTTGCCACTACCCACATTTGAGCCCTCATAACTTCATGCCTCAGGTGTCTCGGCAGCTCCTGGTGCGATGCCCTCCTTTATTTAGCTCCTGCTCAAGAGTCCCTAGGCAGATCACTACAGACCTGTGTCCTGAAACACCTAAGATGGGACCCTGATCACGCTGCAGTTCCCACTCCACCCAAATCCCTGCAGCCACTCTCCTTCCCTGAAAGTTAAAACCTAACCCCTCAGCCTGACATTCCAAGCTTTCAAAATCTGATCGCAAACTGTTCAGTCTTAGGATCCATCCTCCCCTGCAAGAATCCCCTCCCGAGCCAAATTGCTGAATCACTGCTCTCCATGCGTTTTGTTTTTCCACCTCTCGGCTTTTGTTTATGCCGTGTCACCGCTGGAGTTCCTCACCACACCTCCCTTCCCTTTCCTTTTAGAATTCTAAACATCTTCCTAAATCCAGCATGAATTATTGATTGGACAGTTGTACTGTTCTATTTTTGTGTGTGTGTGCATGCCTTATCTCCTCAGCTAGATTGTAAACTCCTTGAGGGAGGAGACTGTCTTCTGAGCCAGCCACAGCACGCTGTATACATGGTGCTTAGTAATACTTGCTCATGCCACATCCCAGGGCAATGAAAGCTTATTCAGATAGTTTATAAGACAAATATTTGCATCGCTAATTGTGTGACTGTGGTTTCCCTTGAACATTACAGATTCAGATCCTTCTGTTTGTTTCGCTAGAAACCCAGGTAACGATAAAACAGAGTAAGATTTTGCTACTTGACCAAATAGAGAAAATAATTTACTTGATATATACATGACTTTCAATGGGAACTTTCAAGCAAAGAAAGAAAATAAAACTAATTATTTGTATTAGTAAAGACTCTTCCTGTTGCAAATGAGAGAAATATAACTTACAAGTAACTAAGCAAAAATGAAAGGCAATTCATTGACTCATGTAATTGGGAAGTCTCACTCTCCTTTTTTTCTAAGAATTCACTTTCTTCTCTACAACTCTACAGGTGCAGAAAAGCCATCTCCACGTGGTAAAGACAAAGGCACCTATAATTTCAATTTCACATTACACCAGATTGACAACCCCAATTAAATAAGAATCTCTCTCTGCCCCCTCCCCACTCAGACTCCCCCTTCCCCCATTTCTCATTTTCTCTCTCCCTTCTTATTGATTGAAAAAGCTCAAGAAAGCCTATTGAACCCTGAATAGGTCATGCACCTAACTTACAAAAGTCACTGTGCCAGAAATAAGGGCACCTGTGAATACCTCAGCCTGGGCATGAGCCCTGTGGCCAAGGTGGCAGCCAGATACCTTGATTGGCTGTGCCTCCAAATCCACACTGAAATGAAGAAAGATAAGGACCTGCTGTTTTTTCAAAAGAAGGAAGAAGGAATGACAAAAATAATTATTTCCCCCTGTTAGTCAGGAAGACCCTTTGGGTCTTGCATCATCTAAATCAACTTTAAATTCTAAGACATTAGCTCGTACATTCATCCCCAAATATTTATTGTGCACCCACTATGTGTCAGGCACTCTGTTAGACACTGTGAGTGGTACAGAGAGTATACATTTAGACTCCTAATAATGAGAAATGATGTATATAGATAATTCTCATCCAAAGTAGGATATGATATGTGTCATAGAAGTGTTTGCAGCTAAAGATAAGGATTTAGGAGTAACACATAAAGAGTAACAAGGTAGGCAGTGGAAATAGATAAGACTGAAATTTTGAAAGAGGAGAGTAAAGAGAAATAAAGAATGAGAGAAAGAAGAACTTAGAATAAAATCTTATATCCATATTCAAGTTGTAGCTCATAAAATGCAAGCTCCTTAAGAGTAAACCCTAGGTCTTGTTTGGGCAATCATAGTAAGACTGGAGAAACAAAATACCAATGATAATACACTATAACATTTATTGAATGCTAACTATGTGACATGTATTGTCCTAAGCCCTTTCCATGATTATGCTATTTATTACTCAAAACAATCCTAGGAAATAGATATCAATATTAATATCCCCATTTTAAAGATGAGGTCACAGAAATGTTAAATAATCTGCCAAAGGAAATTGTGGATTTGGGTTCTTACCAAGCTAGTCCAAATCCAGAGTGCGACCTCTTCATCAATATGTGATAGTGAACATTTTCAGAGGTTACATTTCTTCATGTAAGTCAAAGAACAGATTCAGTACTAGTTGCCTAGAAACTTGCATTCTTCGAGTTTTTAATTAGTTCACACCATCTCATCTTCTTGCCTAACATAAACCCCAACTTCATTCTCTCCTGATTGATCCTGCAGCCCAAACCCATCCAGGAAATTTGCTGTTTGAGAGGAGAGTGAACGGGAAGGACTAGGAAAAAGAACCTAAGTATGACACAGTGTAGACTTTTGGCTTTGTATTAGCAAAATAAACCTCAGTTGTACTGTTATAGGTTAAATTGTGTCCCCAAAAATAGATATATTGCAGTCCTGACCTCCAGTACATCAGAATATGACCTTATTTGTAAATAGGGTCTTTACAGGGCTAATCAAGTTAAAACAAGGGCATGAGTATGAGTCCTAATCCAGTATGACTGGTGGCCTTATACAAAGGGGAAATTTGGATTCAGAGACAGACACACACAGAAGGAAGACTAGAAAGAGGCACAGTGAGAAGGCCGTGTGAATATAAAGGCAGAGATCAGAGTGATGCATCTACAAGGCAGGGAACAACAAGGATTGCCAGCAAACCTCCAGAAGCTGGGAGAAAAGCTTGGAGCAGAGTCTCCCTCACAGCCCTAGGAAGGAATCAACTGTGCCAACACCTTGACCTTGACTCCTACCCTCTAGAACTGTGAGACACCAGTTTCTGTTGTTGAAGCCACCCAATTTGTGGTACTTTGTTACAGAAGTCCCAGCAAACTAATACAAGTACCTTCAAGAAATCTTATGACAAATCTAAGCCTCTTGCTAATGAGCAAGGTAATTCCCAACACTTTCTTTCAGGGGTGCCATGTCTGCAGTGCCATGTGCCAGTTCACGATGAGACTAGCTAGATGATTGAACTTCCAGCTGTGATGTTATCGCCTCATAGGGAACACTTGCAAATGATTTTACATAGATATTGCATTTTGTGTTTACCAATATGTTGCCATCTTTTGCTACAAGGTTAATATATTCTTTTTTTCTGGAGAGAGTGCTTTCCTTCCTGCCAGAAACTTGACACCAGATTCCTAAGTGATCATTTAAATTTTCTGAGCTTCCAAAACACATCTAGATACTCAGAATGGATTGTTTACCCATTAGTTCATGGGTTAAATTCACATTAAAACATTCTCAAATATCAAGAAAGTGTTTTATTTTAACAACAATGAATAATTCATGTACTGGCTAATTTTAAGGGGTTTGATAGGAAGCACGATGGAGGAGCCTTATTTGAGGTTTTGCGAAGAAGACAAAAACATGGCATCAATTATAGTTGGGGTCTGTATTAATAACCACATTGCCAAAGAAAGTACAGAACTAAAACTTTAAACATCTACTATGTTCTTGAGTCAATACACAATGTGAATAAAATATATTAATGCTGAACACAACAGTCCCCTTTAGGGAAACAGTCATAAACAAGTATGCCCCTCTGGATTTACCTTTTCCAGGAATTCTGAGCCAGCATAATGGTCACTGTTGTCCACCCTCTAGGGGTAAAGTACAACTTTAAGCAAAATCTAACAGGGCCGCTGAACCTGTTCCTGGACCTAACAAGCTTTCTCCTTTCTTCCCCCTTTCTTCTTTCTTTCTTCCTCCCCTTTCAGTATTAACATATTTTTCCTATCAAAGTAATGCATGTTTGGAGTTGTCAAGGAGTCTCATTGTTTTGTACAGAGAACTACCAAGTATAACACGATGAAGGAGCATTCTGAAGCAAGTACTCTGTTGCTATTATAATTTTCCCAGTTCTAAGTATGAATTTTGCAGTATAGCATATTGATTGGACACAAGTTTTGAAACCAAATAGCCCTTGTTTTGAACTGACAACTCCTCTTATAAGCTGTGTACAACTTCAGGAGTGGTGTTTAGCCATTCTATGTTTTCTCACCTGTAAATTAAGCCTGATAATTGTACCTTCATCATATGGTTGGTCTGAGAACTAGAACTAAAAAAAAAAAAAAGTATCTGAAGAGCACATAGCATAAGGAAAGCCATATGGTGAATACTTAATAAATGTAGTCTAGTAATTATGCTTATTTTTAAAAATATACCAATTATATGACATTTTGTAAAAGTGAAAACTATAGCTGTGGAAAAAAGATCAGTGGTCTCCAGGAGTTTGGAGGTTGGTAGGTGACAATTGAATTCATAAAGCAAGGAGATTTTGGGGAGTGGTAAAACCATTTCTTTACTGTAATGTACTGATACTGTAATGATGAATATATGACACTATGCATTTGTCAAAACTCATAGAACTTTCTAGCATAAAGAGAGAAACTTACTGTATGCAAATTTAAAAAATAAAAACTATTTCGGAGATCAAGTTATCCCAGGATGGAATGCAAAATGTCACAAAGCTAACTGTATTACAATTGTATAAAATAAATCTAATGATCTTAAATATGTATGAAACAACCTTATTGAAGTAGAAGGAGTCAGGAGAAAGAGTGATCTAAGTAACTTTGGAGGTGAATGGAATCTGTAAGACTAAAGGAAAAATAAATTGTACATAAACACTGTACTCTAGTCGATAAAATTGTTCCATATAGGAATAAGGGTAATTCTTATATCACTATTCATATATACTAGAACTGAACAATTAAGTAGATGGGAACTGGATGGTAGAGCCAGATTTCTCATTATTGAAGTGAGATATTACGGATACTGACGATTCATGTGGTAATGAATTAGAGTTGGAAACATCAGTATGAACTTATGTTTAGCTTAGTGTAGATTCAGATGGTTACATATAGAAACAATTATACATATATGTACGTACATGTGTTAGTATACACACATATATTTCCATCCTATGTCAGTGGAGAATGCCTAGAAGCAACAACACTCCAGTACAAACAAGCACATCTAACACCCAGATCTTATTTTCTGATACCATTTTCCAATAAAAGGAATCAGGGCTCCTTGGAGAAAGGCTGCTTCTAGGACTGGTGCAAAAAATATTTAAGATGAGCCTACAGCATCTTGTAGTGCTAGAAAGTAAGAAAGTGCTAAAGAAAAAAACAAAGGAAATAATGAAAGAAACCACAATGATGGGATATGGAAAAGGACATAGTAGGCAACTAAAGAGCTCCCAATGGTCAAAGCTGGAGAATTTCAGCAACAAAATGGATAAAGTAGTATTTGCTTATAATCCAAAGTAAAAAATAAATCTTTGAGTCCATAATGATATAGATAAATAAGTGAACAAATAAATAAATAGGGGAGAATAGAAGAATCTCCCATACAGAATTTCAAATAAATTGTGTAGATACTCTGTGCTCAAAGAGGTAGCAAATAAATCCCCACTCTAAGTGCGGGCTACACATAGTGAGTTTCTTCCAAAGAATGCAGTATGGAAAGGGAGAAAAAAGAGTAGCTTCACAGTGGAGGAACCTGAAAAACACTAGCTCAGCCAGGTGACCAAGGTAAACATGAACAATGATAAGTCATGTTGACAGTAGGTACCCGTGGTATGATGTGAAGAGAATGGCACTTTACCTGTGGGTCTTCCTTCGAAAGCCCCATAACTCCAGTCTAATAATGAGGAAAACATCAGACAAATCCCAATTGAGGGACATTTTACAAAATACTTGACCAGCGCTCAAAAGGACAAGGTCATCAAAAACAAAGAAAGTCTGAGAAATTGTCACAGCCAAGAAGAGCCTAAGGAGATAGGAGGACTAAATGTAATATGGTATCTTGGTTGGGATCCTCAAACAGAAAAAGGACATCTGATACAAACTAAGGAAATAAGTATAAATTACAAACTTTAATTGTAAGAAGAGATTCCACATGAGTTGAGAAAAGTATAAGAATTAAACCAGGGTTAGCTGGAGCAATAACTGAAAACATTTGCTTTAGCGAAGTCCTAGTAGATACTAGACATTTCTTGTTCTAATTGTCTACTAAATAAAAAAACTTAATAATAACTTAGTAATGCTGGTTAATATTCTTGTTTTTAGGTTTAATATAATAGTTGGCTTTCTTTTTTTATTTTTTAAAATAATTTTTAAAATTTTAGAATAATTTAAGATAATACAGAATTCCCATATAGCCCATACCCATTTTTCCCTATTATTAACATTGTATATTTGAACATTTGTATGAGAGATTTGTTATAATTAATGAACAAATATTGATATGAACAAAGTGAACAAAAATTGATACTTCATTTTCCTACAAGGAAATCTTGTAGGAAAAGAAGCACTCTTTGATTTATAGATCAAAGGATAAGTTGCCCTTTTTAATCAGTGAAAAACTATCAAAAAAGTAAGAGGTCAGTCACAAATTACATTGACTTCCTAGTAACACAAATCCACATATGACTATTTTTCCAATAAAAATAAGATTCACATCACTTAATGTCTCTGGTCTTTCTGAACTCATAATTTACATATTTTTTTCAAGTAAATCTTCTAGTAAACTGTATTATGCATAGTAGATTTTATATGGTACTATTTCCTTTTTAAAATGTGAAGATATAAGTCCAAGCTAGAGCAGGGATAACTAAAAGACATAGTTAAACAATATAGGTTTTAAAACAGTTATGTAACAGTCTTCTGTATACTCCCCGAAAATTACCCCTTCCCTCTACACTGTAACATAAATGCACCTTGCTGACTCAAAGGCTTTTGTGAAATCTGTTCTTCCGGGGCGAGAAGGTGAAGATGAAGCAGGGAGATGAGAACAATAGAGACAGGTGGCTGAGCTCTCACTGTCGTGTCATGTTTGAAGGAGCTGTTTGCACATGACTGTCTCATCCATCCATCTTTCCTCTGCACACTCGAGGTCACACGTCATAAATCTCCCTCAGTATTCTCAGGCCTCGCATAGCTATTAAATAGAATCTAATATGAGTATAATATAACTTAGAATTTTATGCTTTTTCACAATGTCTTAAAATACATAGCAACATGGCCCTTGACTTCAATGGGACAGATGAAAATACAGATAAAAGGAGAGAGACTGAGAAATTTCACCACTTCGCAAGAGCTCAAGGCCATTAAGTAGCCGAGATAGGGTTCAAAACCAACTTACCTTTTCCCAAGCCCAGTGGGTCTCCCAGCAATACCAAATACCCCTGTATACATATCACCCTGAGCCGGTTTTAACCTATGTATGGAGGATATGGGCTGTTATATTATTCAGTGTTAAGTATCCCCTTTTCTCTTCTTAGTAAAGTATAAAGTGATGTAGTAACATGGTGATCTGCTTGGTGCTCCTGCCTTGTTCACTGATAAGAAAAGGCTTCCTCTGGTGACTGGTAAAGAGCTCTAGCCTTGTGTCTAGATTGAAACTCTGACTTGCAAATTCCTATCAAAATCCCTACAGAGCGAGGGAAGAAGCAGGTGGAGCCCATTTATGTACCTTACAGTTCTTTAACATATTCGGTAGTTCACAAGTCTTACAAAACCTTTATGTATCTTATAAAACCTTCATGTACCCATGGTTGGTTTTGGGGGTGGGGTGGGGTTGGGTTGCCTTTTTATAGAACTAAAAGTCACGTAAAGAAGGAAGATAAGTATTTTGTGGTGCTCAAATTCTTTCAACCATAGTACTGGTGACAACTGCTATTGTAGGTTTTATCAAATGACATGTGGAACTTGATAAATTGAGGTAACATACTGCTAAGCTGCTAGGTGTTTTTGAAACTAAATGTAAAAGCAATATTATACATATGCATGATGCTAGATTGCCATGGAACAAGGAGACATCATGGTGTAGAAGACAACATAGTTTATACCTTTATAGTACCTGTCTATACCTTGCTTCACCTCCAGTTCTGGAAGCTGGCTTGATCCCACAACCAATCCAGAGAGCCTACATTGGGTCTGGCCTAAGGCATCTTATTATATTCCCCAAAGTCCCTCTAAATCTGACTTGACCCTGGTTAACTTTATTCTGAGCACCCAAGGGAGGCCAGATTATTTTGCATTCCATCTTCAGAAATGTGTCTGCCCTAGGACTAACTAAGCAACCCATTGAACACCTTAATTTTCATAGCCATACCAGACCTATTCTAAAAGTAACCTTTCTATACCAAATGATCAAAATCTGCTGCCTGAATGCAGGCCCCTAAAAAGGCTTTTCCTAGGGAAGTTCATAGGAAATTCACAGGATCAGACTACTCTGGAATCCTTCTTTCCTCTAACAGCACCATCCCTGGTCCGGATCCTCTTCTGTTTGTTCTAGATGGGCCTACCGAGTGCAGGATTCAAAATAGAGGCTCAGAATCCTTCTCAAAAATTTTTTTCTTGAACGTTAGGTCAAAATAACATTGTTAATTGTGGTATTTTGTTCAGTTCCCAGGCAAATTAACTGTATTCAGTTCACCCAGGTATGCCTTCACAGTTTTAACTGAACTCCTTTATTTCCAGTTTTAAATACTACAGCCAAAACATATATCTGCTAGATTTCACTTTCAGATAGCTGTATTTTGGGTAGATGAAGCAATTCTCTACTTATTCCCTCTGCTTGTTGCAGATTTGATTCTAATATGGGTGCTAACCACCTGACTCCTGAGAATCCGCAAAACCATCAGTGTCTCTCCATTTAAACCCTTTAAATATTCAAAATTATTATTCTTCTGACACATTGTTTTTTAAGTCATGCTATTGTTCAGCAGCATGTGTTAGGAATGAACAAGTGGTTACAGAAATGAGCAAGCCTGACCAAAAAGGGGGATATAAAAAATAAAAGTGATACTGGAGTAGAATCTTTTCCCTAAGCCCAAACCTAACACAGATGTATACAGAAATGACTCCCCCCACTGTGGAGGAATGCTAAGCTAACTGGGACTTCCTTTTTTAAAAATTATGTCACATGCAATAAGTTAATAGAAAAACAGCTGTTGTTTTTACAGAGCCTGAGAGTCTCTGCTTCATCACTAGAAGAAATCTGCAGACTGTCACGTCCTGGACTGCAGTGAGCTCATTCATTGGCTGTAAGGTGGCACGATGGATGATAGGCCAGAGGCATTGGGCTTGGAGGAACAGTAGGAATAAAAACCGCTTCTAAGATACAGCAGTGAATAATGTTCTATTAATTCTTTCCCCCAAATGACTCCTTGCTACTTTTCCCACTCACTTCCTATTCCCCCGTGCAAATTCTAGTTACTATAATTTTACTCATAAATACCTGGCTCTTGAAAAAAGTCAATCATCTCCCTACTTCTTGGTGCATTTATAAAAATTTTTGACTACTAAAAATTCAGTAAAGTAGTCAAAGATAGAGTTCTATCTACTACAAATGGCTGGTACTGAACAGAAGCAAGGACACTACCTTGAGATCTGGTGAAAGGACTTTACCTTTTGTCAGTTTGCAGCTTCAGAAGAGATTCTTAAAAAGAGAGTGAATTTTGAAGGCCTCTTTAAAAAAGTAAAATTTTATAGATATTGTATATATAATTGTTCTTGTATTACCCCTAAATTTAAGGTATACGAAGGTTGTCCAGAAAGTATCCAGCCATGTAATATAAAAAATAGAGACGTTTATTGAATAGGATACAAGATACAAGAAACATTGTACATAGGACAATAACACCTCAGTCCCCGTCAAAGTAGGCACCTTGGGACCTCACACAGTTTTCCCAGCATCTCTTAACCCAACTCGTACACGTTCAACCTTCCCAGGTGTTCTGCTTGTTACAGGTCTTCCAGAACGTGGATCACTTTCGACAGATTCTGACTGTCTTTGAAGCCTTTGCACCACACTTTTATTTGTGTTGCACTCATTGCATTATCCCCAAAAGCCTTTTGAATCATCTGAATAATTTCTGAGGAGGAATGTTCAAGCTGAACACAAAATTTGATGCAAATTCGTTTCTCTACTCACTCAGTCATTTGGAATGCAACAGCCACACAGTACACAAGCTCACTCAATGGGGTCTAGCACCCCGCTGACTAGTACAACGACTGCGAGGGCATCATTGTTCACGCATGCTTATTCCAGTCCAGTCTCCTGGGCTGCCAGGTTACATCGAAGTTGCGCAAACCGTTCTCGTTATATTAACAATGTCTGGATACTTTCCTGACAGCCCTCCTATACTGTTGAGCTCATGAAAAAAGTAAATAGATAGATGCTCTCCTACTCTACAGTCATCAAATGTTGGAGCCCGTTGGAGGTGCAGTAGAAAACAAGGAAATGGCCCTGACCTTAATACAAGCTCTTACATTCTGGAGAAAAGAGATGATAGAGGATAGAAATGTAAATGGGCAAATGAGATCCCTTTAGGAAATAAGTGCTATCAAGAAGATACGATAAATAAGTGTGACTGAGCATGCGGCTTTAGTTAGATGGCCTGGAAAGGTCTCTGATGAGATGGCATTTGATTGGCTTCAGACCTACTGATAACATAGACATATCTGGTCCTGCTTTTATAAATGTAGTTCTGAGATCAGCTTTCCCACAGAGCAAAATAGAAATGTATATTTCTGGTTATGAGCCTTACCACCATACCTTTTTCCAGATATCATTTCTTCTTTTTCCATCTTTTATTTTTTCTATCTCACAATGTGATCTTCCTCCCTTTCCACCTCCCTGTTTATGGATCACTCTCTTTGTTTCTTCTCACTCCCCTTTCCATTCATATCTTCCATTTTCCTCACTTTCTATCTCTCCCTGTCAAGCCTACTGCTTCCTCTTTGCAATGTTTTCCTTGACTTCTTAGAAATAGCGCCTGGCTGGTCCACTGGTGCTACCTGGGTCTGTAGCACTTTCCCTCTTTCTTGCCCTACCTTAAAGCAAGTGGAAGCAAAGCTTTGCATTGCTTGTAGAATTAACAAATCTAGTCATATATTTGCTCTACTAAAGCAGTTATATCACTCTTCACTTAGTTTGGCCTTTGAGTTCTCTTTCCTTACTAGGAAAAAAGAAATTCAGGTGTCATACCAAGTAAATAATATGTAAATATTTGAAATATTTACATTATTTTAATTCTCCTTTATGCACATGAGCTTTAAAACATAATGCTATATTTTATATTCGGAGGAAGCATGTGCTGTCTGTACAGATGAATCTTGACTCTGATCTTTCTAGACGCAGCATTTCAGAATTGATATGTAACAGCAATGAACCTTCTCCATTTTATACTTTTAACAGCAATCTCCTTGATGTGTTTCAATTATTTTCTTTGCAATAATAGTTTGCAATTATCTATACTTATTATTAAAGTCATCTTAATAGAACTTTGATTAAAACTGCAAAGGCATAATATATACATAATAAGACACACTGAAAATATTTTCAGTATAGCCTTCTTTAAAAAGTACTTTTCCTTAGAAAGGAACTCTGTACAGAATTGTTTTGTATTAATTCCATCCTAATAAGATCGAAGCACATTTTATCAATTAATATATAAGGTAACATATTCTAGTGGGTTATTTCTAAATTCAGTTATGATTTTTCTCAAAACAACTCTAAGTTTGAAATGATCCAAAAATTCAAGAAATGACATGAAAAAGTCTGAGTAAAAATGAGAAAGACTAATATTCTTTTTCTAATGGCATCAACATTTAAAATCAATGGGAATGTATTTCACCTCGCTACATTCTCATTTCAGAAATATCCCAAATCCTTATCTGTATATCTTATGAAATATACAGTAATGAAACACATCCTCAACCTGATGAAACTCCTCCACATTAGAAGATTCAGATTCTGCCATGAGACTACTGGAATTGATAAACAAATTCAGCAAAGTCTCAGGTTACAAAATCAATGTACAGAAATCAGTAGCATTCCTATATGCCAACAACAGTCAAACTGAGAACCAAAACAAAGACTCAATAGCAACAAAGAAAATAAAATACCTAGGAATATATTTAACTAAGGAGGTAAAAGACCTCTACAGGAAGAACTACAAAACACTGAGGAAGGAAACAGCAGAGGACATAAACACTTGGAAAACCACACCAGGATCATGGACTGGCAGAATCAACATTGTTAAAATGTCTATACTACCCAAAGTGATCTACAGATTCAATGCAATACCTATCAAAATACCAGCATCATTTTTTGCAGATCTAGAAAAAAATTCTATGTTTTGTATGGAACAAGAGAAGACTCTGTATACCAAAAGCAATCTTAAGCAAAAAGAACAAATTGGGAGGCATCAATTTCCCAGACTTCAAGCTATATTACAAGGCTATAGTAACTAAAACAGCATGGTATTGGCACAAGAACAGAGACATAGACCAATGGAGGGGAACTGAGAACCCCGATATAAAACCATCCTTCTATAGCCATCTAATCTTTGACAAAGCAGACAAAAACATATCCTGGGGAAAAGAATCCTTATTCAATAAATGGTGCTGGGAAAACTGGATAGCCACATGTAGAAGACTGGAACAGGATCCATACCTCTCACCTCTCACAAAAATCAACTCACAGTGGATAACAGACTTAAACCTAAGGCATGAAACTATAAGAATACTAGAAGAAAATGTTGGAAAAACTCTTAGAGATATTGGCCTAGGGAAAGAATTTATGAAGAAGACCCCTAAGGGAATCATAGCAACAACAAAAATAAATAAATGGGACCTGATCAAATTAAAAAGCTTCTGCACAGTCAAACTATCATGAGAGCAAACAGACAACTTACAGAATGGGAGAAAATATTTGCATGCTACACATCTGATAAAGGCTGATAACTAGAATCTATATAGAACTCAGGAAAATCAGCAAGAAAAAAATCAAGAAAACCAATTAAAAAGTGGGCAAAAGATATGAACACGAACTTTTCAAAAGAAGACAGACTAATGGCCAAAAAAACATGAAAAAATGTTCAACATCTCTAGTCATCAGGGAAATGCAAATCAAAACCACAATGAGATATCACTTAACTCTAGTGAAGATGGCTTTTATCAAAAAGTTCTAAAACAATAAATGTGGCATGGATGTGGGGAGGTAGGAACACTCATACACTGCTGGTGGTACTGCAAACTGGTATAACCTCTGTGGAAAGTAATATGGAGATACCTCAAAGGACTACACATAGAACTACCATTTGATCCAGCAATCCCATTACTGGGCATCTACCCAACAGAACAAAAGATATCCTATAAAAAAGACATCTGCACTAGAATGTTTATAGCAGTACAATTCACAATTGCAAAGATATGGAAACAACCCAAGTGCCCAACAATACATGAGTGGATTAATAAAATGTGGTATATGTATACCATGGAGCTCTACTCAGCCACAGAAAACAATGGTGGTCTAGCACTTCTTGTATTATCCTGGATAGAACTGGAGCCCATTCTACTAAGTGAAGTAACACAAGAATGGAAAAACAAGTACCACATGTACTCACCATCAAATTGATATTAACTGATCAACCCTTATGTATACATACAGTAGTAACATTCATTGGGTGTTGGGCAGGTGGGAGGTGGGAGGAGGGTACGGATATATTCACACCTAATGGGTGTGGTGTGCACCATCTGGGGGAAGGACACGCTTGAAGGTCTGACTCAAGTAGGACAAAAGCAATATACATAACCTAAACATTTGTACCCCCATAATATGCTGAAATAAAAAAAAAAAAAGAAGATTCTACTAGTCCTGACATTATTTTGAGACAGTTGACCCTTCCTTTGTGTGATCATGTAGAGTGTTGTCCCATCTTGCTGACAGCTTTGACCTCATGGTGGTTTCTTGCAGCTGCACAGCCTGAACAGTATGTTTTTTCTCAAAAATGTATGTACTTCTGCCTTCTGAATTTAACAGATAGGTCCATTTTCCAAAAAGCAAAATATCGCAAAAGGAAGCTCTAGGTGCAAGGGTGAGAAAAGGGCACCCACTGAGTCCAAGGATAGTACAGTCATCTGGGCCATCATTCAGTGGGTATGCACTTCACTCCACACCAGAACCCATGGGGTGATTTTGCAAAGACTACTAAGCAAAAAAGGTTATTTCACCACATCTTTAAGAAAAAAGCTACTAAGGCCTTTCCATTTCACTGTTCTGGCATAAATTCACTGTGCCTCCATTTCCTCAACTCAAAAATGAAAATAATGGGACCAGTCTCATAGAGTTTTGTGTGGATTGAATTAATTAATTCATTTAAAGCATTTAGACTCATACTCAAAACATAGCAATAATTCAAATGATGTTAGCTATTGCTGCTGCTGCCGCTATTGCTATGGTTGTTATGGAACTACATATGTAGTTGTGGTACCTAACAGACTCTGTAAATCTGAAACCTGTAAGCAATCTAGGTGCTAGAAACATCCAAATTTACCATCTTCATAACTCAGATCATTGTCAGACACACTTCATGATCAAGCACATCTCTCTCCAGTTATAATTACCCAGGAAAAAAAGATTTATAAGTCATCTAGTATTTAATATGTTTTGGAAACCATACTTTACAATGATTTAAGGAATATATTATGTTATTAAGTATAAATGTCTGATTTCCTTAAGGACTACATTTGACAGCTGATGTCTCTGCCATTTCACTTTGACACTTCTTGTTTTTGTTTTTGTTTTTTGTTTTCTTTATTGTGAAGGTATATCCTCATTCTTCCAAACCCATATTTTGGCTTGTGATTATTTTTCAAATTTTTCTTTAGAGCAATGTTTGTGAAACCATGAATAAGTCATTTTTAAATATGAGTTCTGTCATGGAACCAATGCAGCACAGACAGCTTGAAATGTCATCGAAGTGTTCAGGAAGGATGTGGCTAATCAATGCACAGTACATTATGGTTTGAGAAGTTCCATTCTGGTGATTTTAATCTTGAAAATGAGCCATGTGGGTGACCTGAGACCAACGTGGATAATAATGAGCTGAAAGCTGTAGTGGAAGTGAATCCATCTCAACCTACACGTGAATTAGCAGCAAGGTTTGCTGTTCCAAGGTTACTATTCCAATAATGTTGGACAATTTGAAACAAATGGGCAAGGTAAAGAAGCTGTATAGACAAGTACCACATGAATTAAATGAGCATCAGAAGAGAAATTGTCTCGAAGCTTGCCTTTCTTTGCTGTCACAGCATAAAGGTGAACCATTTCTACCTTGTATTGTTACATATGATGAAAAATGGATTCTTTTTGACAATCACAAGTGTTTGGCACAATGGTTGGATAAAGACGAAGTGCCAAAACAAACTCCAAAACTGAATATTCATCAAAAAAAAAAAAAGCTAATGGTGTCTGTTCAGTGGTCCAGTGCCGGTATTATCCATTAAGGCTTCATGAAACCTTGTCAGTTGACTACAGAGGATGTCTACTGCAACCAAGTGGATGAAATGATGAGGATGCTAGTGATTAAGTAGCCAGGATTGGTCAACAGAGACAGGCCGATCCTCTTGCAAGACCTCATGTCACAAAAAACAATGCTGCTCAAACTATAGACGGTGGACTTGGAAACTCTCTGTCATCCACCATATTCACCAGACCTTGCACCAACTGACTACCACTTCTTCCAGGCTTTGGACCCCTTCTTGCAAGAAAAAATAGTCAATTCTCAACAACCTGTGGAAAATGCTTTTCACAGTTTCATCACCACTCACTCTCCAGGCTTCTTCACTGCAGGCATAAACAAGCTACCATTAAGGTGGCAAAACTGTGTCTATAGTTTAGGCGCATACTCTGATTCATTGTACTGCTTCTTTTTAGAGATATAAAAAACTACACGTCTGATTCAAAATCGAACATTTCATGTTTAATGACCTAATAGAAGATGAGCTCAGGTTATGCCTGTAGTTTTCAGAGAAACAACCAACATGAGAGACTAGTACCATCCATGGAGAGTTGTTCAGAAACTGTGGGATTTATCATATAGAATAGATAAGAAGAAATTTTCCAAATATGGTAAATAGTTTGGAAAATGGCTGGCTTAATATGTCTCCCTCCACCCAAGGAGAGTCCATTCCTTTGATGAGTCTGACTTTGATTGTGTGCCTTGTTTTGGCCAATGGTTTAAAAGCAAATGTGAGGCTAGCAGAAGAGTGAAAGGTGCTTGTATTAGTCAGAGTTCTCCAAAGAAACAGAACCAACAGGGGAGCAGGGAAGGTTAAAGGAAGAGCTTCCTGTGACTATGGAGGCTGAAAAGTCCCACCATCTGCTGTCTCCAAGCTGGAGACCCAGGAAAGCTGGTGGTATAGTGCCAGTCCTAGTACAAAGGCCTGAGAACTAAGAAAGCTAATGGTGTAAGTCCATCTCCATGTGCAAGAGAAGACCAATGTCCCAGCCAAAAATAGTCAGAGAAAGTGAATTCTCCCTTATGCCATCTTTTGCTCTATTCAGGTTTCCAACTGATTGCATGGGGCCCCTCCACACCAGGAAGGGCTATCTGCTTTACTCAGTCTACCTATTCAAACGTTAATCTCAGCTAGAAACACGCTCACAGATACATCCTGAATAATGTTTAACCAAATGTCTGGGTGCCCTGAAGCACAGTCAAGTTGACACATAAAATTAAGCACCACAGTGCATCCTTGTCTTGTTCTTGGTGTTGGAGGAAAAGAATTTAGTCTTTTACCTTGACTATGATATTATCTATATGTTTTTTGTAGATGTCCTTAATTAGGTTGAGGAAGTTCTCTTTAATTCCTAGTTTCTGGAGTGTTTTATACTGAAATGGTGTAGAATATTGTCAAATATTTATTTTGTTTTATTTTGATTTTTTTCTATTGAGATAGCTAATTGTGGTGTTGTTGTTTTCTTTATTCTTTTAATATAGTATATTACATTGATTGATTTTCATATGTTAAGATACTTTTGCATTTCTGGCATAAAAATCCTATGTGGTTGGGGTATATACTTGTTTTTATTTCTTGTATTCATTTTGCTAGTATTTTGTTGAGGATTCTGTGTTTGTATTTATAAAAGATATTAGCCTATTGTTTGCTTTTCTGTGGTGTCTGTGTTTGGTTTTGGTGTTAGGGTAAGAATAGTCTCAGAATGAGTTGGGAAATGTTTTCTCCTGTTTTTTTTGGGGGGGGCAGGGAGGCATTGGGGAAGTTTGTGAGGTATTTGTGTTAATAATTCTTTAAATGTTTTTTAGAATTCTCCAGTTGTTACTGTTTTTTGCTTAGTGATGTTTCCACACTAGTTCTGTAAAGTCTTTATTCTTCGTTATGGGTGACCACTGAAATCTCTACTCAGTTAGCCTAGTGATCAGCTAATGTGTAGGCAAAAATTTCATAAATGCCTAAAATCAATAGACCTTCCTGTCTTTATGGAGGGGCCTTTGTGTGCATGTTGAGGCATGCCTCCTACATCCAGTTCACAAGTCTGCCTTAGCTTCTACTTTCTGCTTGTGCAGAGCTTCGAACTAAGCCAGATCTAAGAGCTCAGGGCCTTCTCAGATCCTTCCTGAGTATGCACACAGCCTTCTAGATTCCCAGAAATACGTCAGAGCTTTTCAAAGCCCCTATACATGCCTCATGCCTCAGTTTTTTTTCTTTTAAGCCTTTTGGTTAGTTTATTGTTGGCCCCAACTGTTGACCATCACCTCTGGTATTATGATGTCAAAACACTTGCCTGTAAATGTTTTCAATAAATGGCTTCTCTAGGGAGATACTTTTAGCACTGAGCAAGTTTGAGTCATACCCAGCAAGCCTTTCCAGTTCTTCGAGAGAATCATCAGATGAATCAAATAATGTTGATTCTTTGGGACTGAAGCTTTGAAAGAGCTCTATCTCTGGTCTGTCCCCTCTGATACTGGGAATGCAGGCTTTTTCTTTCCTTTTTTCATCCCTCCCCCGCCAAGACTATTGCTGAGCTGGGGGGAATGGGAGAAGAGATTAAGGTTAAGTTAAAACACCACAAAGCTTGCTGTTCTTACCAACATTCAGCAGTTTTTCTTAGATAAATGCTTCCTGGGTAGCCACAAGGCTTTGGCTAATTTCCAGGGTTCTGAAAACATTATTCTGACTATTTTGCCAGGTTGTGGTGCTGGTGGTGGTGGTGTTGTTGCTTTTATGGAGGGGTACATTTTTGGATGACATTTTTACTATACATCACTATCAGTGGTAAATTAACTTTACCAACATTGAACTAAGAAAATATGATCAACTAGCCAGTGTTGACACTAATTTTATGACAACTCAATTTTGCATACTAACAGAGGGAAAAAATACTAAAGCAACTCAGTCATTTTGACATTTCAACTACGAAACATGACTGCAGGTAATCTCACAGGAAAATCTTCTGTAAATATGAAGAACAATTAAATATGAGTAGAAATGTACTTGGGAGACTACTTGAGAGAAATACTATTTAATGGTATTGTCAGATTTCAGTCTGAAATGTTGGTTCTTGGTGTGCTCATGGGCAAAGAATGACCAGACACACCAAAGTAAGGCAAGCATGAAAATGAGGTTTATTGAGGAGAGAAAGATAGGATTATAGAGCAAGAGCAAGACATAGGTTTACAGAGCACGATACATACCCACAGATGACGACTGGACCCATTGTCACAGCAAAGAGAGAGCAAAAGGAAGGGTGCAAACGGGGTTGGTTATGATTTGCATCTTGTTTTATAGTACCCGGATTGGGACCTCCCTAGTGGCTCAGATGTCACCATGGAAGCACTTTGATTGGAGGGTTGGGAGTTGCATTACGACACACAAGGGTTGTTCTAGGTCAATTTCCAGACTCTATGGTACCTATGCTGCTTGGCCTGTGGGCTAGAGAGTCCTCTGCATTCTTTTGCAGTTGGCGTGCTAAGGTCTGATTGGCAGATTCGTAGGGTGTTGCCTCCTCCCCCAGGTATGGCAGTTGCTCAGGAGAGGATTAGGGTGGGACAGGACCAAGATGGGGGCCTGGGGCCACCCTTGTCCTTCTTTCCAGGTAGAGCAATTGCACCAAGGCAACAGCACCCACTTTTGTCCCTAGGAGACCTGGAATCCTTTGCTATCTATCTAACAGTAGTTCTAAGATCTAGAAGAACAAATCACAACTTTGAAAATTAGGACAAGTTATAAGATACAGCTAATAAATTAATAGTAAATTTTACTTGTAAAATTAATGAATCAAAATGAAAACAAAGACTTTTCATTAGAACTAGGCTGCATAAGAATATTAATCTCACTTTTTACTTAAATTCTCATCAAGGATGATTGATGATGGAAGAATATAAAAAGAAATATATTTCTGTGGCTGTAGTTTTATTTGCTGACACTACAAAAAAAAAAAACAATTCTCTGCTACACAGAAAGTGAATTCATAATGGAAAAACACAAAAGCATCTAAATTTGCTATACCAAGATAAAAACAAACTCAGAAAATGTGAGAGTGAAAACAAAGTTGGTTTGCTAATTATTGTACTGTGATCTTTGCATTTTCTTTCATCTATCAAGTAGTTTTACTTTTAAATTCAGTCTTCTCTGATGAAAATAAGAGGGTTTCTTCAGAATCTTATTTTTCACATTTGTCCTCACAGCAATTGATGTCTTAGATTAGATAAATAGAACTACTCTGGGAGAAACAGGATTCTAAATCAAATGATAAAGTATGTCATAAAATGACATGGACGAAGTGTTCCTTCAGTTGGATCATTCAGTACTTAAAAGGCTACTTTAATTTGGTAACTTTTGGGGCACAGACAACAGAGACACTTAGTTAATGATTGTGCATTATTATAGAGGGCAATTTAGAAGTATATACTCGGCCCAGCCCTTCCTAGGAAGTCATCACAGTAAAATCTAGTCCCTACATTATACTTGGAGGACTATCATTGCCCTCTAAACTGTACCACATGGCTTTCAAAATCTAATGTCCCCCCAAGCATTTGTCTATTAAGATAGTGGGTTAATTCTTAATATCTCTGACTTCCAATTGCAATTACAATAATTTCTACTCAAACATTTTATTGTCTTCTGTTCATTTTATATGTTTTAACACTATGCTCTTAGAGTTCTTAAATTTCTGTATCACCCTCTTCTCTTCTCTTTTCTCCTTCAAGTCATGGAGAAGGCCTCTCCTCATTCCGTTTCACTCTAGCTCTTGGCTGGGGCAACAAAGGCCTCAACTCTTCCCTCTACTCATTCAAATGGTTTTGCAACCATAAAGTGTTCTTAACTAATTGAAAGAAGTTTTTCAACTTTACACTAGTTTTGTCCTATCTAAATATAATTTGGAGACTTCCCCCTATCTCGTTTCTCATTTGTAAAACCTCATTGTCTCTTCAGTGATATGTCAGTAGAGGGCAGTCTGTCGGGATGTCTCCATTCCTCACTATCCAGTTGCTGCAGTGTGGATGGCATACAACTATTCCACTGATCAAGGCACACTTGCCAGCCCTTATCTTACTGAAAATTTCCTAGCGTCCGAAATAGTTGACCACTCTTGCCTTATATAACACTCCTTCTTTGGCTTCCTCAGTTCTTCTTCTGGTTTTCTGGGCCATGTTTCTCAGCCTCATTGTCAGACCCACCTTTCATTCCTTCCCTCAGATGTTGACTTTCCGCCCCGATCTCCTAGTGATTTTCCTCTTTTCACTGTCTATATGCTCTTCACAGGTGAGTTCATCCACTCCCTTGGCTACAATTGCTGTCTCTAAATTTGTGATTACCAAATAGTCTTCAGCTAACAATTTTCTCATTTTTTCCAGAGCTTCACATCTCCATAACCAACAGCCTCCTGAATATCTTCATTTGTATGTCTGACGGGGTCCGAAATGCAGCTCGTTATTATTCCCATAATTTCTGCTACCCCACGTGTGTTCTATATCCCAGTGACTGGCACCATGGCAGACAGAGGTGGATGCCTCCCCAAAACCTATCCTTGACCTTTTCGATTTCCAAAAAAAAATTTTTTTTTCAGATTTCTACGTTCCTTTATGAGATCCCTGAGCTTTAGTCCTGATGTGTCCTGTTTGATTGAAAGTACTTTAAACCAATAAATTTAGAATCATTTCCTTTGCCAGTAAGTGGGTTTGCATGGGCCTATGATACAATTCTGGTAAATGAGACATGAGCAGAAGTCTGCTGGGATGCTTCTAGAAAAAGGTCCCTACTCTTAATAAAAGATGCAGGAAGAATCTTCCCCTTTGTTCCCCATAGTGTTGTTAGGCTTGGATTGACACCTGAAACTGTTGTGGGCATCTTGTGTTTTTCAGCCAGATCTTACCTAAGAAAAAGCACATGATATGATGAAAAATAGTTTCCAAAGAACAGTGGAAAAGTAGAACTAGAGTCCCATTCCTCAGGCTGCTCTTCTTTTGAACGATGGCTCAAATCAGTGGCCCTCAAACTTAGCAAGTATCAGACTCACCAAAAAGTCTTCTAAAATAGAACTAGCTCAATGCCACCCCCAGAGGTTTTGATCCAGTAGCTCTAGAGTAGAGCCCAAGAATCTGCATCTCTAACCTGCTCCCAGGTGATGCTGGTTCTGCTCAGCTAAAGAAAACACTTTAAGAACCACTAGTTTACATCATTGACCTAGGATTTCCTACTGCTTGCAGCCAAAAGCATTTTAATGGACAGATAAAGCCATGCACTCCATTGTCAAAACCAGAATCTCATCCTAATAGTGTCTCATCCTGAACTCTCTCTCCTTTCCCCAACACATACAATCTCCTGTGAAGTGTTACTCATTCTATCTTCTAACTATATCCCATATTTGTCTGGCTTTTTCTATAGTGAATATCACTTCCTAGTTCAAGCCAACCTCTTTCCCTTGGATTACTGAAACAATCCACTCGGACTTTTCGTCCTGGTCTCCTTCCCTTCTTGCTGTCCTCCACGTTGTCATCACATTTCAAATATATGAATTTGTCCATCTCTCATTTGCTTAAAACTTCACCGAGGCTCCCCAGGCCTGTTAAAGTTAGTTCTACACCTTGAACTACAGTATTTGCTCCCACAAGTTTCGGGCTCATCCCTGTCACTCCTCATCTAGTGCTTGCCTACTCCAGCCCTCCAGAATGTCTTCTAGTTCCTCGAGACCTGAGATCACTATGCTTTCCACTCCTCTGTGCCTTCCCACATGCTCTTTTGTTTTCTCCCACCCTACCTTCTTCTCTGATTGATTTACTTACCTGGAATTAAAATTTCTGTTTAGATATCTGTTCCTCAAGGAAGTCTTCCCTCTTTCAAGTGTGGACTTGATACCCTTCCAATAGCTCTCAGAACACTCTTTATTTCCCCCACTACAGTGCTCATTTTATTGCACTGTAATTACCTCTCTACTTGTCTATACATTTTGGGAGACCACAGACCATATCTATTTCATCCACTATGTGAACCCCTTGCAAATGACCATATTTTCATTATTGTCATTATCTTCTTCATGTTCCCTCTTATCCTCCTCCTCCTCATCACCTAGCAAACAGACACTGGGCTAAGTGGCTTACATGGAATATTTTATTTGACATTCTAACTACCATATTTTTCACATAAGTAAATTGAGTTTCAGAGGGATCAAGTAATTTGCCCAAGGGATCATCCCAAGGAGGAAGAAGGATTTGAAGCTGGGGGTCTAATTCTAGAGCTCATTTTCAATTCTCCTTCCTCTGAAAACAGTACAATAGCACTTGATTTTCCTCTAGAAAACCACCCCTTCCTACTCATTCCTCTCCTTCCCTTTCCTGAGATTTCACTCCTCACATTACCTGGCTCCAAGATGCCTGTGGCCGGTGGGAACAGGCTTCACTGTAGTTTGCCAGAGAGGTACAAAGCCTTTTGTTGGCCCCATTCCCAGCCTGGCCAGCTATCCCCTCACCACGCTCTGGAGAATGACTGTGCAGGGGTCCTGCTTTCTCACTACACCGGTAGGAACACGCACACATTAGAAAGAAAAGAATGATTCTTTCCAAGTATTCAAGTAGGTATGCCCCCATCCAAATTTAGAAAGCGCTGGGTTCCAAGAGTAAAAATAAGTGTAAATGTACTCCTTAAGTTAAAGCAATCAAGCTAATAGAAACATAAAAAGAAAAAGTATTCTGAAATGTGAAACTGAAAATGCTACTGTTGCTAAACTATAAACCCCTTCTCCGGGCCACCCCTGGCACTTGTACGCTCCTCTGTGCTGCATAAGTTACTACCCTGTGTCCTTGGCATATGACAAGTTCTTTGAACTCCTTAGCACAAGGACTGTTTTTCATCCTTGGATGCCCAGCATCAAGCACAGTTCCTGACATAACAGAGGTGCTTAAAAAAAAGAAAAGAAAAAAGAAATGAGGGCAGTTGTACATATCATCCAATGGAGAGAAAACGTATTATTTCCATCAAAGGGTCTTCTCTCTTGGCAAGATAGTTTAAAAAGAAATCCGGTTAAATAATTTAAAAATTGGATTTGAATCTGTCTGACTAGATGCTATTGTTAGTTTTTCAGGACTGAAATGGAAAGATATGTTGTCCTCTACTCTGTCATCACCAATGTCCCGAGGCACAGAGATTTATATAAACTGTCACCCTGCCCGTATTTCATCCAAATTTCACCTTGCTGCCATGCCTGGCCCCTCTTAGCCTATAGTAGCATCCATTATGCTTCTGTCAACTGTTCTCACTCTGGGGCAGCCTGTGTTCAGCTTCTCGTTTTATACACAGGTAGGCATCTTAACACGACTCAGTGATTTCTAGTGACAAGGCCACAAGACCTTCATACCGTGTAGCCGAGGGAAGGGGCAAGGTGAAGGGCAGATCCCAGGGCTGCCTGCCATCACTCATTCTTATTTCTTCTGCAGGCGGTGGCCACCTTGGACCGTCAGTGTGTGTAGATGCCTGACAGCTGGCTGGAGTAATCTATTCCGGAGACTGATGAATTTTCCCCAGTCAGCACCGTGATACTGTCATGAGTAGACAGCCTCAAAATTGAAGTTTCCTGAAAAAAGAACATCCTGAAGATTGTTTGAACTGTATTACTGAAATTTTTTTTAGTGCATGATGACTCAACTCTGTTTGTTCATTGCAAACATAAACAGGGCTGATTTTTAAGGGTGTGCCTGGTTAAACATATTGTATACACCCTCTATATTAAGACTAACACCTGGTTGGAAGCTGGAATTTATTTTGTGTGGAGTGTTTAGTTTTCACATAGACTAGGAATCAGGGAAGAGGTAGTTAAATAAAGTTAACATATGTCAGATCATACATGTCCTTATATGTCATGCATTTTGCTATAAAGTACCTTATTGGGACAATTAGCAAAACTAGAATGGGGTTTGACTATTAGAGGGCAGTGATCCATCATTGTTAATGTCCTCATTTTGATGGCTGTATTGTGGTTATACTGGGCACTTACCATATGAAAAGTACTATGAAGTACAGAAAAACAGTACAAGAATTACCCCTTGTAAACTTCACACTGTAAAGTTGCTTACAGCATAACAGAAAAGCTATCAGGTACTTGTAAAAGTGATGAAAAATACAACACACAATGCCATCAAAACCAAACACAAGACAAGAAACTAGTTCTCAGTACTTTCTCCACCAATGACATTGACGTTAATACTTATTCTTGAAGACTTATGGAGAGTTGGACCCAAGTCACTGTGAGCCGGATGTAATTCCAGTCCTTTCTCCTAATTGAATGGACATTGGAAGGAGAAGGAGTAACATTATTCTAACATTAGTTTTGAATGTATTCTAATTCAATATTAAAAGATAAATGTCTCACCATCTTGGGGACATGATCGCTACCTAATTCATCCCTAAAACAGTTCATCATATCTCCATATAATCCAAATTAATCAATTTTGAATAAGGATAATTTTCAAATGGGTTAACAAGTACTGTCACCACTGTCCCTCCTCCCACATTAAGGAGTACTTCCTGCACACTGCATTCTCAGAAGCAACGACTGCAAACTTTGGTGCAGCCATTTGAGAATCCTGTTGCTTGCCACTTTCTCTGTGGCTCTTTCCATGTGTGCCAATAGCACTGTGATAATAAACTCATGGACAGTTCTTAGGTTTTAATGCCCATTCTTCCACAATAATGGAGTGTGCTAGAGGATGAAAGGAATACAATTCCGGAAGATGCTTATAGTGCAGTGGAGGGAGACAACAAACATGGGCAAACTGCAAAATGCATACATACAAAACATACACTCAAAAAAGTGATTAGGCACAGCTAATGATAGGAGAGCCCCTTTCCTCTCTTTCCCACTACAAGATTCAGAATTTCCCATCTGTTTCCTTCCCTCTCCACTGCCTTATATCAGAATCCCTTGTTCTCATTCTCCCCCAGCAACCCCACTCCATAAGCATGGAAAATTCCATTTCCCATATATGGGAAAATCAACTTATTAGGGACCATGTATCTGCACTTTGTGGTCAGGGCAGCTGCCCTTACCTCCCTGAATCTATTTCCACATGTATAAATCTGGGACAAGCAACTTACCACGCAGGCTGGAGACTGGATTCAACATGGTAACGCATGTGAGGAACCTATACTCGAAACACCCTTCCCAATTCTCTTCTCTGCTTCTCTGAAGATAGGACTAGGGCTAGGAATGCAGTGGGAAAATAGAAGGGAACAGTTGGTGACAGGAGAGGGAAGGGGAAAGATCTCTCTCTTCTACCTTAGCTTTGGCACTCCTAACCCTAGCTGATCTTTCACTCTCAGGGAGCAAGAAAAAGCCTCTGCTGCCGGATCTCTCTCTGCCCTCCTAGCATCAGGAGTAGAGAGGCTTCGACCCACCTGTTCAGGTCCTTTTCAGTTCCTGGAGTGCCAGAGAGACCAGGCTCACTCGAGTTGGGCTGATGTCGATCTTCCTCCAGAGGCTCTATAGATCTCTGAGTTGGAATCTTCTCAGCATCCTCTGAATTCAGCTTCTCACGCCTGCACTCTGCTGCGATAGCCTCCACGCCATGGTCAGGTGCAAAGGGGAGACTGCTCTGCCTGTCCTATCAAGCCACTCACAGAGCCTGGAGCCCCTGAAACCCAGCTCCCCACCCACCCAGCCAACCTCCACTGCAGCTCGGCCCGGGAGAAGCTACATGTTGGGACTAGATAGGAGCAAGATGGAATAACTGTGCATCTTTATAAACTCATCTGCAATCTCCCAAGAATTCTTAAATCTCGTTTTCCTCCTCTATCCACTTTGACCATACACAGTTGCTATTGCTATGACTTTCCAGAACTGCTGAACCCTCTGAGCCCTCACGCCCTTCTCTTTCTCTCATCACAAAAGCTAAAGGAAGTCTCCCTAGAGAAAGAAAAGGGGAGATGGGGTGAGGGGGGAGCGAGAAAGAGAGAGAGAGAAGACCAGGAAGAGGGCAAAAGTCGGGAACACTCGTGTGACAGCAAACTGTCATTTGTCACAAGTGTAAGGCTCCCTCTCCCGCGGGTTCCAATAGCAGCATCCCCAGATCTCCCTGTGATCACGTAGCAGTTCTGCACTCGGGAAGAACGTCTCATTCCCAGGGCAAGTGCCAGCAAGGAATAGTGCATCAGTATCCTGGAGTCATTTTCAATGATATAAACTGAGGAGAAAATGATTAGGAAATTATTTTTAGCTTCTCCAGAACTTTGCAAACGTCACCTCAGGTACTTCCACACGAGGCTTTTATATAGTTTTTTGAGCCAGGAGGCTCCTATGGTCCAATGGACTCTCTCTTCAGCTGTTTTAAAACCTTGACTCAGCTATTTTGTGCTCTTTTAAGGAACTTAAAGAGTTTGTTTCGTTAGGTTAGGAAAGAAAATCTCACATAGGACTATGTTTTGGTAGTACATTCCACAAGCTTCTCAATTCTTCCTTTTATAATATTTGTCTTGTCCCTCCAGAAGAAAGGTAGAGAATTAAAACAAAACAAAGGACCAGCCTATATAACACTAGTTGAGGAATCTCCAACTTGCAGCCAAGGTACATGAGTTCTGCCCCTCACTCTATTAATAAACTACTTGCTGTTGAGGAACATTGGCCTAGCTCCCGGATAGTGCTGTTCCGAGTAGTATATTAGATAATATGTAAAAGTAGTTTGAAACATATAATATACGACACACACACACACACATATATATATATATATAGGGTGTTATGTTTAAAGAACTTACTAAAATAAAAAGATAAATACAAAGCCTGTGAACAAGAGAACAAGACTGCTTTTTGCTTAGAATTACCTATTTTCTTTAAATATTATAAAAGACCTTTGCAACGGGGAAGGCTCTGAATCTGAAATATCTCTTTTAAAAGTAGGGAAGTTTCTTCTTCTACCATGTGATGTTTGGATTACATCTATAAATAAATCTAACCCATTAGGTGCTAGGTTGCATTTTTAATTAATTGGCACATTAATTGCGTCCAAACGACAAACTGACGTTCAAACTATTCTCTGGATAAGTTGATCAATTGTTTTTTAAAATTCTTTAGAAATAAAATGTGATATAACCAAAAGACCAACTGACTGGCTTACCAAAAGACTAACATCATGAATGAAGACAGCCTACTTGTATAATTTAGGCTTAAGGTGTATATGAGGAAGTATACTCAATTTATTTTTCTTATTTTTTGTGCTTATAGTTTAGTTCATTACAGCTTAGTCTTCCATGTCACTCAGCTAACTCACAGAGGATACGTTCCTTATCCAAGGATACAGGACTTGGTTTATGCAGCACACCATAACCACTTAAGCCTTATATTTAATGCATTATTTTCTTTTATTTTACATAACAATTCTTAAATCCATGCTTATAAAATCACCATATATTATCCTTTGTTCTACATTATCATGATTTTTTACGTGATGCTTATTTTCTCTGTACTACCTACTGTAACTTATGCTCACAAAGATTTTTTTAAAAGGTAAAAAATGAAAAAAACCTGAAAAATGGTGAATTAGTGGTGACCTCCTGGCTCTCTGCTCCCAGACTAGGAAGTGAAGAATGTGGACTGCTACACACGAATGGATCGCTCTCCCACAAGAACAGCATCGTGAATCTGCAGAGAAGCAGCGTGGAACAAGCAGAGCTGCGAAAAAAAAGGTGAATTGGAGAATGGACTGGAAAGTCTGGAGAGTGCGAGATATACAACAGGGAATAGAGCGTAGGACAGCCACGCCCATTGGCCGGCCAGGGCAGTGTGGTCTGACCCACAGGAGGATGACTCTTCCTCCACTGACCTCCACATCCACTCAGGCAGGGAAGCGCCTGAAGTCAGTGTGAAGTTGTGGCACGGGATGACAGGCTGTGTGGAGAAGAGACAATAGCGGGAAACATTTTGAACTCTCCAGTGCTCTGTGCTAGGTCTGCACTGGGCAGGGGAGGGACTGGTCTGAGTGGACACTTCCCCGGTCCACAGGAGGGAGTTTGGAGATGGCTATCTTGCCTCTGGTGGTCACCGGGACCAGAACGAAGGAGGTGAACGCCAAAAGGGAGGCTCTGCCCGTGGAAACCACCGAAGATTCAGCTGGCACAGGGTGGGACAGAGAGTGCAGGGCCCCCTACTGGGCTGACGTGAGACAGTGGGTCAGGGAAGCAGTGGGGACAGCGGGCGGCTGGTGGAGACAGCCTGCCAAACCCAGCACCCACTGCCCCCGCCCCCAGCAGTTGCCTCCAGTGCTGGCTCTCTGTGGGTGTGAAGCTGCCATTTGGGGGGTCCATAGCCTAAAAACGGTGTGGCCTGTTGCCTATATGGGCACCACCCCTTCTCCAGCCCAGCAGGGCAAGCCCAGGCAATGGTCTCAGGCAATGCCCCTGCCCCTGACCGGCACAGCAGGCCCTGCCCTTGGAGGAGGGGAGTAACGAGAGAAGCCCCTGTCTGAACATTCCTCCCCCAACCCAGCTGCTTGCCTTTTGGGTACAGCAGGACAAATCCCACCCCTGGAGGGACGGAGTAATGAAAGAAATCACTTCCTGGGCTGAGGCACATGGCAGCCTCAGGGAGTGCCCCTCCCCCAACCCGGCAGGGCAGACTCCGCCCTTAGAGGCAGGGAGAAAGAAGAAAAGTCGCTTTCTCTGTGCAACTGGCATGAATCTGTGGGACCTTAGAAGGAAGCAAAAGGGGGCAGACTGTTGATTCGGTCCAGCAGGTTGGTTTTGATCATCTGATAAGAACAAAACACTAGGGCTCACTCTTGGTGCCCAGGCTGCTGCCAGCTTTGGGGCTTGTGGTCTGGGAAGGAAAATCCTGGCCACAGTCCTTAGCAATTGCACCAATTGACACTCCTCACCTGGAGCTGCCTTGCAAGTGTGGTGAAAGAGCCCTGCATAACATATTAGCAGCTCTCCCCTAGCAGCAGATCAAGCAACCATGGAAGTATATGCTCTCAGGCTCGCAGGCACCTGTTACCCTCACCCTACCTAAAGTGGCAACAGGGCTCAAGTAACCCTTGGGAGTGACAAGACATTTCCCAAAGATCAGGGCACTTGTATACCCCATTCAGGGGTTTAGGGCCCAATAGAAAGGCATTGGAATACCTTGATAATCGACTCTGCCACACAAACTACAAGCAACAAAAGAGAGGGTAACTCCCTAGCCAAACACAGTGTCTTCCATCTCAAACGAGTGGACAGCAGCGGAGTCACACACACAAGAGTGATTCACCACCTGGGAGATTAAGCAAGGGGTCCAAACTCACTAATCTCCTTTGGCAAGAGATGAAGACAACAGGTCAGAGATAACCCTACAGGCTAAAACACCTCTAAGGCAATACAGGACCAGAGGGCATTTCCCCAACACTGTCAAGGAACATCCCTTTGGAGATTTGGAGATAAGGCCATAAACCAGCCCCAGCACCCCCAGTTTTCAATAAAGTAGCCTAATTAGAAAGAATCAGCGAAATAACACAGGAAACATGAAAGATCAGAGAGAAAAGTCACCCCCGAAAGAAAATATTTGATCTCCATCAATGGATACCAACTTACACAAAATGATTAAACTGACAGAGGAAGAATTCCAAATACAGATTATAAGAAAACTCAATGGAATTGAAGAGAAAATAGAAACCCAACATAAAGAAGCCACAAGAATAATACAGGAAATGTCTTTCTCTAAAGAAATTGAAATACTATGGAAACACCAAACAGAAATCTTGGAAATGAAGTAGGCATTCAAGAAACTTCAAAACACACTGGAAACCATCAAGAACAGAATGGATCATGCAGAGGAAAGAATCTCAGAGCTTAAAGATAATGCCTATGTGCTAAACAAATTGGATGAAGAAAAAGAACACAGAAACAAAAGACAAGTCCAAAACATACAAGAAATGTGGGATTATGTAAAGAAGCCAATTAGAAGAATCATAGGCATCCCAGAGAGAGAAAAAGAAAATACACAAGGGCTGGAAAATTTGTTTCATGGAATGCTGGAGGAAAATATGCCTGGCCTGGCCAGAAACCTAGATATCCAGATACAAGAAGCACACAGAACTCCTGGGAGACTCAATGTGAAAAGGCAATCATCACGTCACATAGTTATTGGGATGCCCAAAGTAAACATGAAAGAAGTAATTCTTTGAGCAGTGAGGTGAAAACAGCAGATAACCTACAAAGGAAAACCTATCAGACTAACAGGAGACTTCTCAACTGAAACTTTACAAGCCAGAAGGGTGCCTATCCTTAATCTTCAAAAACAAAATAATGGCCAACCTCGAATTCTCTACCCGGCAAAATTAAGCTTCATCTATGAGGGAGAACTAAAGACTTTCCCAGACAAGCAATCACTGATAGAAATTGCAAAGACCAGACCAGCCCGACAGGAAGTACTCAGACATGCATTACACACTGAACAGCACAATAGACACTCTCCAAAGTAAAATCACTCAAGAGTTAAAGTCTAGAACCTGGATTCCACAATGGCTCAAGGAGTAAAACAAAACAATAGGAATTCACCCAACAATATGAATGGAAATCTACCCCAAATATCAATCCTCTCAATAAATGTGAATGGCTTGAATTGTCCTCTGAAGAGACATAGACTGGCAGAGTGGATAAAAATCCACAAGCCTAGTATCTGCTGTTTACAGTAAATGCATCTAACCCACAAAGATGCTTTCAGGCTCAAGGTCAAGGGATGGAAAACAATCCTCCAGGCAAATGGAAGCCAAAAGAAAGCAGGGGTAGCTATACTTATTTCAGATAACATAAGCTTTAAAATAGCAAAAGTAAGAAATGACAAAGACGGCCACTATATAATGGTGAAAGGAAAGATCCAATAAGAAGACTTAACAATTCTTAATATTTATGCACCCAACGCAGGAGCACCCAGATACATAAAGCAAACCCTATTTGATCTAAATAGCATGACAAACAACAATGCCATAGTAGCCGGGGATTTCAATACCCCACTGAATGAACTGGACAAATCTTCCAAACAGAAAATAAGCAAAGAAATAATGGACTTAAAGAGAGCTCTAGAACAAAAGGGTCTAACAGACCTCCACAGAACATTCCACCAAAATAAAGCCAAATATACATTCTTCTCATCAGCTCATGGAATTTTCTCCAAAATTGATTGCCCACTAAGCCACAAATCATACTGCAAAAAATTCAAAAAAAATAGAAATTATACCATGTATCTTCTCAGATCATAGTGGTATTTTATTAGACTTCAATTCCAACAGAAATACTCACCACTTCACAAAGTCATGGAAATTAAACAATCTATTGTTGAATAACTATTGGGTCAAGGAGGAAATACAGAGGGAAATCAAAACATTCTTTGAACTAAATGATAACGGGGACACAAGTTATCAAAATCTATGGGATACAGCAAAGGCATTCCTGAGAGGAAAACTAAGAGCATTAAATGCTCGCATCCAAAAAACAGAAAGCTCAGAAATCAACAAACTAATAAACAGTCTCAATGAATTAGAAAAGGAAGAGCAAATCAATTCCAAACCTAGCAGAAGAAAAGAAATAACTAAGATCGAAGCAGAACTAAATGAAATTGAGAATAAAAGAACTATACAGAAGATCAACAAAACCAAAAGCTGGTTTTTTGAAAAGATAAACAAAATTGACAGCCCTCTTGCTAGATTGAGAAGAACTCGAAGGGAAAGGACTCTAATAAACTCAATTAGAAATGAAAAAGGAGAGGTCGCAACAGACACCATGGAAATACAAAAAGTATTTTTGAACGCTATAAAAACCTATATGACAAAAGACTACATAATGTGGAGGAAATGGACAAATTCCTGGAAACTTACAACGTCCCTAAGTTCACCCAGGAGGAAATAGAATTCCTGAACAGACCAATATCAAGCACAGAAATTGGAACAGCAATTAAAAACCTTCCAAAAAGGAAAAGTCCCAGACCAGATGGCTTCACTTCCAAGTTTTACCAAACATACAAAGAAGAACTCATACCTATACTACAGAAATTATTCCACAACATTGAGAAAGATGGTATCCTCCCTAACTCATTCTATGAAGCCAATATCACCTTTATACCAAAGCCAGGAAAGGACACAACAAAAAAAGAAAAATACAGACCAATATCCCTCATGAATATAGATGCAAAAATCCTCAACAAAACTTTAGCAAATCGAATGAAACAGCATATCAAAATATAATTCACCATGACCAGGTGGGCTTTATACCAGAGATGCAAGGCTGGTTCAACATACACAAATCTATAAACGCAATTCACCTCATAAATAAAAGCAAGAACAAAGACCATATGATTCTCTCAATAGATGCATAAAAAGCATTTGACAAAGTCCAGCACACCTTTATAATAAAAACTCTTAACAAAATAGGCATAGATGGGACATACCTTAAAATTATCAAGGCCATGTATGATAACCCCACAGCCAATATCATACTGAATGGGGAAAAATTGAAAGCATTCACACTTAGAACTGGAACCAGACAAAGTTTCCCACTATCTCCACTTCTATTCAACATAGTGCTGGAAGTTTTTGCTAGAGCAATTAGACAAGAGAGGGGAATTAAGGGCATCCAAATGGGGACAGAAGAGATCAAACTCTCACTCTTTGTTGATGATATGATATTATATCTAGACAACTCCAAGGATTCAATCAAGAGACTCCTGGAATTGATAAATGAATTAAGTAAAGTCTCAGGATACAAAATCAATACACACAAATCAGAGGCATTCATATACGTCAATAAGAGTTGAGCTGAAAAATCAAATAAAAAATGCAGTACCTTTCACAATAGCCTCAAAGAAAAGTAAATATATAGGAATATATTTAACAAAAGTGGTGAGAGACATATACAGGGAGAACTACGAAACACCAACAAAAGAAATTGTAGAAGATGTAAACAGATAGAAAAATCTACCTTGCTCATGGATTGGCAGAATCAACATTGTTAAAATGTCCATACTACCCAAAGTAATCTACAGAGTTACTGCAATCCCTATCAAAATACCATCATCGTTCTTTACAGATCTAGAAAAAATTATTCTACGCTTTGTATGGAACCAGAGAAGACCTCGTATAGCCAAAGCAATCTTAAGCAAAAAGAACAAACTGGGAGGTATCAATCTACCAGACTTTAAGCTGTACAACAAGGCTACAGTAATTGAAATAGCATGGTAATGGCACAAGAACAGAGATACAGACCTTTGGAAGAAGACTGAGAATCCAGAGATGAAACCGTCCACATATTGTCATCTAATCTTTGACAAAACAGACAAAAATATACACTGGGGAAAAGAATCTCTTTTCAACAAATGGTGCTGGAAAAATTGAATAACTACATGCAGAAGACTGAAACTGGATCCCCACCTCTCACCTCTTACAAAAATCAATTCATGATGGATAACAGATTTAAACCTAAGGCATGAAACCTTAAGAATCCTAGAAGAAAATGTAGAGCAGACTCTTTCAGACATTGGCCTAGGCAAAGAATTTATGAAGAAGACCCCCAAAGCAATCACAGCAGCAACAAAAATAAATAAATGGGACCTGATCAAATTAAAAAGCTTTTGCACAGCCAAGGAAGCTATCATTAGAGTGAATAGACAGCCTGCAGAATAGGAGAAAATATTTGCTTTCTACACATCCGATAAAGAACTGATAACAAGAATCTATCTAGAATTCAAAAAAATCAACAAGAAAAAATCAAACAACCCCATCAATAAACGGGCAAAGGACATGAACAGAAACTTTTCAAAAGAAGACAGAACAATGGCCAGCAAACAAAAAAAAGTGCTCAACATTTCTAATCATTAGGGAAATGCAAATCAAAACCACAGTGAGATATCATCTAACCCCAGTGAGATTGGCCTTTATGAAAAAATCCCAAAACAACAAATGCTGGTGAGGATATGGAGAGATAGGAACACTCTTACACTGATGGTGGGACTGCAAATTAGTACAACCTCTGTGGAAAAGAATTTGGAGATACCTCAAAGAGTTAAAAATAGAAATACCATTTGATCCAGCAATAGCACTATTAGGCATCTACCCAAAAGAACAAAAGACATTCTGTAATAAAGACATCTGCACTCGAATATTTATGGCAGCACAATTCACTACTACAAGGATGCGGAAACAACCCAAGTGCCCGTCAATCCATGAGTGGATTAATAAAATATGGTATATGTATATAATGGAATACTACTCAATTACAAAAAACGATGGTGATCTAGCACCTCTTATATTTTCCTGGATAGAGCTTGAGCCCATCATCCAAAGTGAGGTAACACAAGAATGGAAGAATAAGTACCACATATACTCGCCATCAAATTGGCACTGACTGATCAACGCTAAGGTGCTCACACAGTAATAATATTCTTTAGGGGTTAGGCATTGAAGGTGGGTAAACTCACAACTAATGGACACACTGAGCATTGTAAGGGTGAAAGGGCACACCTCAAATCATGGTTTGGGTGTGGCAGAGTCATAACTTGTAACCAAAATGTTTGTACTCCCATGATATCCTGAAATTTAAAAAAAGTAAAATAAAAGGTAAAAACTTTAGACTGTTTTTGGGGGGTGAATTTTTTTCCTGTCTAAGCATGGTAAACCAGTTCATCCTAGCAGTATAAGGTAAATGCGTTTTCCAAAAGGAAATTTATTTTCTTTCATGTGTTCCTTCCAGGTTGGCCAAGAAAACTTACAAATAATCCACAGAGTCACATTACAAGTCATTTGATTAGTGGTAGCTGGCATGTAGAGGAATGAAAATGTAGTTTAAAAAAATTAAAGGCAGAGCTGGTAGCACCAAGACACCAAGCAAATATATATAAATACAAATCCTATGCTTTTACCGTAAGGAATCTAATTGTCTTATTTGTTTCTGGCTTCTGGCACAGTGTCTGATCATAGTACTCACTCAGTAAATATTTGTTTAACTTATTCTGGTAAAATAAACAGAAACATTCAGAGAAAATAGCTTGATCTGAGTATGCATTGAGGCAAGTTTTCTTTTTTATGGTTTTCTTTTCTAGAAGCCAGAAATGGTTTCTACTCAGCTAATCCCCACCAGCAATTCCCTCATGGCAAATTTCCAAGTAACTATAAGTTTCCTTAAAATACTGTATGGAGAAATCTGCGGTTCACAGTCGTTAGAAAGTGTTTTGATAAGGCAGACCATAGCCTCTTGAAAGGGATATGAAGTAACCTGAGTCCTGCACAACAGGTTCTTATCCTTAGACCATACATAACCGCTTCTTGCAACATGATTTCTAGTGAAGAACAATTATACAAGGAAGAATAAATTAAATATGCAATCATTTTTGCAAAGTGAGTTATTTTTATATTCTGTAGTATTTATAAAATAAACACTTCATAATACTCTCACCATAAGCACTAAAAATCAACCCTTAAATGCTCCTTTTTCTAGACAAAATGTAAACTTGGGACTAAGAATCCATAGTAACTGTAGGGCTGATTCATTTAGTGACACTTTGTACATTCTTTAATTTTCTTCCCATCTCCCCCCAAAACATGATAAACCAAGACCAAGTTTCAACTTGAATATACTGATAAGTTTAGGGGACATAGTAAAGACAAATGATAAATCTGAATTAAGATTAAAGCACAGACACAAAATCTGGAAAGCATTGCTGTTTTCTTTTAATTTGTTTACACCGATAGGCTGTATGTTGTGAGGCCAGGAAGGAACACAGTAAGCAATGTCATCATGACCCAGATACAGTAAGAACCTGGGGGCCGGGAGAGGTGGCTCACACCTATAATCCTAGCACTCTGGGAGGCCAAGGCGAGAGGATCACTTGAGGTCAGGAGTTCAAGACCAGCCTGAGCAAGAGCGAGACCCCGTCTCTACGAAAAATAGAAAAATCAGCCGGCTGTGGTGGCAGGTACCTGTAGTCCCAGATACTCGGGAGGCTGAGGCAGGAGGATCACTTGAGCTCAGGAGTTTGAGTCTGCAGTGAGCTATGATGATGCCACTGCACTCCAGCCTGGACAACAGAGCAAGACTGTCTTAAAAAAAAAAAAAAGAGAGAGAGAGAGAGAATAAAAGAAAGGAAAAAAAAGATTTCAGATAAATATACTGAAATATTAAAGTATCTCTGGATAGTGAGATTGTGAATGATTATTACTTCCTTCTTTATAGTATTCTATAAATGTTTTACCATGAAGAGAAATTGTATTTTACATCTGAAAGAAGAACGTGTTATTTTTATAGATGTCATAGGGTCACACTGTAAAATTGTTTTGATAACAGAGTGATATCTGGTTAGTTTGACAGAAAGCAAGTGAGCACATTGTGAGGCTCCCTTTAAATGTGAAATACATATTTCACTTGTCCTTGAAAGCCAAGCCATTGGATTCTTCGAGACACAAAGTATGAATTTGATTTCTCCTCGAGGAACCAAATCCTCTTCAGAACTGAAGTATGCACACTTGTAAAATTAATACATTAGGTTAAATGAAAGAGAAAAAGAGAAAGAAATTATAAAACTAATAAAAGAATTAAAGATACAGTTGCATACTTTTAAAAAAGGCTTTCTTTCAATGCAAAATTTTATTATGAATGATTTAACCAAGTTATTTAGTTGTGGGACTTGGCTCTGGTCTTTTAAAATTAGGTGAAATGATGAAATTCTACCAAGGACCACCTTTTAAAAAAGTTGCTTTCTAAATACATGCTGTATTATGATGGTCTCACATTTGTGCTTATTACTCTCTAAATGAATTTCACAAGTACTGATGATGACAGATACCAACCACAACTTCTCTTCCTGTCTCGAAATGGAGAATCTCCATATTCTCTCTAAATCCCTTGCTAAAATGTAAATAACTAGCCGGCTATCCTTAATGTTTAAAATAAACATATTTAGGATATAATACTGCCATTGATCATTCATGAACATATTCAACAAATGCATATGTTTAATACATGCCCCATGATGTGTTAGGCTCTGACAGTAATGAGATGAATAAGAAAACTCCCTGCCCTTAGTATTTCATATTTTGTGGAAGACATACAAGACACTGGTAGAAAACCAAAACTACACAGTTCCTTGTTTGCCTTGAGCCCTTAATTACACAATTAACGCTTACTTTTCACCTTTGAAAAAATATTGTTATTATGTTGAGAGAATCATGCCCAGTTTTCTTCCTTCCTTCCTTCCTTCCTTCCTTCCTTCCTTCCTTCCTTCCTTCCTTCCTTCTTTTCTTCCTTCCTTCCTTCCTCCCTTCCTTCCTTCCTTCCTTCCTTCTTCCCTCCTTCCCTCCCTCCCTCTCCCTTCCCCCTCTTTGTCTCTCTCCCCCCCTCTACTTTTCCTTTCTTTCTTTTTTGTATAAACACTATACCTGCACTGTGCAGTATGGTAGCCACCAGCCATAGGGGTTATTGAGCACATGAAATGCGGCAACCCAAACTGAGATGTGTGGTATGTGTAAAACACATATGTCATTTCAAAGATTTAGTATGAAAATATATAAAATATCTCCTCAATAATTTTTTACATTCCTTACACGCTGAAATGATATTTTGGACATAGTGGGTTAAATAAAATTGTTATTAAAATTAATTTTACCATTTCTTTTCATTTATTTTAGTATAGCTACTACAAAATCAAAAATATTTATGTGCTTCACCTTAAACTCTAGTACAGTGCGTTGCACTAAATGCATTCTGTTGCACGTGGGGAAAAACAGAGAAGCTACCACTTCTCAAAGCATGTTTGTGTAAAGCACGATGACATAGGCTTTACTGTTAGTAGTGAGTTAGGAGGGTCAGCCCATGTGAACAGGAACACACAGTTCAGCAGAAAACGAATTGTGTATGAGTCACTAATAGTTTTTGTGTATATTATGATGATTATAAAATACAGCAGCAATTAGTGACTCATCTCTATCTTTTATCTCGGGGACAGGGGAAAAGAAGTTGTTCTTTTCTGTCTTAGTAACTTGTTTCATATTACTGAAAGCAAGTATTTTATTTATAAAACTCATCACTAGATCTATTCTTATGGGTTTCATAATTGTCACTTCTTAATTGGATTATTTGATATTTTAAGTACAAATTCTATGTTTATCTATACATATCCTTATACCAGAGAATAGCCTTTTACTATAGACAAAAAGACCAGGAAAGCAAGAACAATGAAACAGTACTTCTATTTTCTCCTTAAAAGTAGAATAAATCAAATTCCCTTCCCATTTGCTGTGATTCAGAATTAGTATTTGTAGTTTTTAGGGTAAATGGATAGAACTCAATGAAGTGTCACTAAAAGTTTTAAATGATGCATAGTACATTCAAAAAGATACTTTCAGCAAGACAATTATTTGAGTGATATACTTACTAAACATATTCTTTTATAAAAAGAACAGTCAAAATTTTAAACTTGTTTAGTTTTTTAAAAAAGTTATACATTTACATTATTTTTCTCAATAATATAGTTTACATTGTTTATTTATAACTTAAACCACATTATAAAATATTCCACAATAACTTTTACAGTGATCATTTTTACAATGACATGTCTATAATATAATAAAGGTGCTTCTCAAATAATTTTGGATACAATAAGAATGTTAGAGCAAAACACTCCTAAGTGTCAACCTATTAGAATCTGCACTTATTATAAGTCTCACCTTAAATCACTTTGCCATAAATCATAATAGCATGCAATATGATACATGGCCATATCCCTAGTGTATAAAAGATACATTTAAAAAGTTACATACCTGCATACTTTTAATATTAGATCATAATATTAATGATACATACTCTCATTATCTTTCTCTTCTGAGAAGTTAGAAACTTCTAAAAAATGTTTTCTTTTCTTTTCTTTCTTTCTTTTTTTTTTTTTTTTTTGTGAGACAGGGCCTCACTCTGTTGCCCAGCTACAGTGTCTCATCATAGCTCACTGCAACTTTGAACTCCCGGGCGCAAGTGATCCTCCTGCCTCACCTTTTCAAGTAGCTGGGACTATTTAGAACACACCACCATGCCAGGCTAACTTTTAAAATTTTTGTAGAGACATGGTTTTGCTCTTGCTCAGGCTAGTCTAGAACTCCTGGCCTCAAGCAGTCCTCCTGCCCTGGCCTCCCAAAGTGCTAAGATTACAGGCGTAAGCCACCACACCCAGCCTAAAATTTTTTATCTCTGTGATTTATCCATTGAAAATTTGATCAAAATACTACTTTTATTTGTACCCGGTCCCTAACAGGCCATGGAGCAGTACCTGGAACTCATGCCTGCTTGCTTTAAACCCATCAGTTAAAACTCCTCAAGGAAATCCTGCTTGGATAATGCCCTGGACCCAATAAAGGTATTGGTGCAAGGTTCTCTCTTTCTCCCTGCCTGTGCTCCCTGACCAGAGTGTGTGTTGGCCTCCAGGCATGTCGTGTACCCTGCAGGACCTGTAAATAATAAAATCCTATTTTCTTATTGTGTCCCTCCTAATCATTGAAGGAGTGCTTTCCATCTTAGAGATCCTAAACTAATACTCACAATATATGGACACCACCACAAAAAACTGCTTCCTTTGCCATCACCCCTTGGGTCCAGGAATAAACTACAGGTGTTCATTCAGTATCTCAGTGATTCTCTTGGGCTTTCCAATCATGTTTTTTTTTTGGTTTTGTTTTGTTTTGTTATTTGTATAACATTTCAGATCTTTTGCTGAACATGTACATTCACATCTAATGCATGCTAAACATTATACGTTTGCTAAATATCTATAGTACTGTTTAGGTAAGTTTTTATTTCTTTTATTTTTCTTTTTACATAATTTACATAATAATATATTATTGCTATTGTTTTGTTTCTCTGGAATAAGTCTTGTAGTTCTATCTAACTTTATCTGTGATTATCCTTTAAAAAAATCACAGATATCGTTATGTTGGAAAGACGGAATATACAAACAGACAACGGCCAGATCATATCTAAAAGTAGAACTATGTCTCACAATCTGCAGCAACCAGCTCAGGAAACCAACCTATCATCTACAGAAACCATCCAGGAATCTAGTCTGCCATCTGTAAGTCATGCTTTGTAGGAAGTCAGACTGCTATATCTAGCAACTAGCTCAGGAAGTCAAACAATAACCTCTGTAATAATCAGCCCAAAATGTCCAGGAGTTGATTAAGGCCTTGACACCTTCCCTAATTTTTGTCCTGGCTTCCAGCTTAGGACCAGCCAGAGAAAGCCAAATACGCTCCCCTAGCCAATCACATGGATGCCCTGCTTCCAGTTAGCCCTCTGACAGCTTCCTCATGCTAACAGCCTCCAATCGGGGCACAGTTGAAGACTTCCCTTTCTTCCACTATAAAGCTTTCCCGCTCCTCTGCCTCCCTTTGAGTCTCTGCTAAAACACAAGCGATGGTCGCAGATGCCTTCACTATAACAAGCTCTGAATCAGTAGCCCTTGCTTCTTCTCATTTAGTCAGTCTTCATTTCTTTCCACATGTACCAGGCAATGACAGTTTTTGTGCTTAATATTATTTATTGATAGGAAGTGGTTGGCAAATCTAACAGTAACATATGTTTAATTAATATGTATTTATTTATAATTCACTAAATAAAATAATTAATAAGTAATAAGTATTTATTATTTTGTCATTAAAGTTTCAGTTGGACTTGTCTCCTTTATAGAACTAGCTGTGGCTAGAGCAAAAATGGGATTTTGACTGATAAAGGAAGACATTCGTAAGGCTTTATTCATGTCCAGAGTTAGCAATGAAAGCAAAGTTTTCAACAGTAGTTCACACAGTAAATTATGGATTCTTTGGGTTTTGCACAGAGAGAGGAGTCGTTACCAAAGTGTTTTTTATCTAGTAAAACAAAGCCTTTTTACATAATTTGTAAAAAGCCTTTTTACATTATTTGCTTAACAAAAGGATGTTAAATCTGAAATTATAATTGACTTTATTGCTGCAAAAGCATTTGGTAAATGGAAGAAAACAGCATGATCTTAGAGCAGTAGAATTCTAATAGTCAACATAAGTTGAAAAGTGACATGCGTTCCCGGATATCTATTTTTGTACAGCCCATGAGCTAAGAGTGGTTTTTATATTTTTAAGTGAGTGTGAAAAAATCAAATAAAGAACAATATTTCATGATGCATGAAAATTATAAGAAATTCTAATTTCAGTGTCTATAAATAAAGTTTTATTAGAATCTGACCATCCTCATTTTTTACATATTATTTATGGCTGCTTTTGTGCTACAGTTGTATAATTGAGTAGTTATGACAAAAACCACCTGGCTTGCAAAGTCTAAAATATTTACTGTCTGGCTCTTTACAGAAAAAGTTTGCTGAACCTTGTCCTAAAGCAATTTTGGGGCGATGTAAAGAGCCACATGTGAGTGGCCTAAGCCACCCGACCAGGTGGGGAGCCGGAGATCCAGGAAACAGTCCAGTTGTTAGGCCAAAGGAAATAGTCAGATCCCTGGTAGAGAAATTGAGAGGAAAGAAATTCAATGTGATTTCCGTCCATTGTACTTTCTTCGATTCTTTTGAATAGTCATTTTTCTGGTTGATATTAAGCCTTAGGAGAGCATTAAGCTGCAGCGAACTTAAAATGCTAACAATTTCCATGGAACTTTTCATGTCTGCTTTTTATTCCACCCTATCCTACATCATTATTGTCTACACCATTTACCATACGTAATGTTAATTATCTGTATATGCATATGATCTGTTTCCTCATGTAAATTGTAAGCTCCTTGGTGGTTGAAAAACAAAACAAAAACAGATAATGTCTTATACTACTCCCATGTATTTGTGTATTTCCAAGGCTTGGATCAATATCCTTACACAAATGTACTCACAAAGGTTGAAGATGATGACAACATGCTGTGAATTATCTACATTTTTCTTTCTCAGGGCAAAGGAAATAAATCTCTACAAAAAACATGTTTCTGCATTCTAAGAATTTCAACTATAATGACTTTGATGGAACTGAACCTATTAGGTGGATAGCACAATCTAATTAATACAAATTGTTCTCATTAGGGTATTAATGGGCTTCTGGCTGGTAGTTTCAATTGGAACCTGTTGCAATTGTTCAGTGTACAAGTGGCCTAGATGTTGTTTACTGTGGTTTAACATTAGGAAGGAAAGGAAGCAGATGTATAAACAAATAGAGTTTGGTAAATACCTAATAAAGCATATATTTCACTGGTTGGAGTGGTTAAAAAAAGAGGCCTTTAGAGCTGTTTTGATTTCCTTGTCTTTGGGACTCCACTCCCCTCAACTCCAACCCTACATACTCATCTCACTCATTCCAGCCAGGTACATTCAGAATCAGACAATAAACTCTTTCATGGTGAAATAAAAGTAGAGAAGAGTTTTCCAATGAATATATGTGCTAACCCATAGAGTGGAAAGAAAAATATCCAAAAATACTTCTAATCAATGTAGCTTATATTTCTAATTTTCACCCAGGATTCTGGGGAAATGAGTAAACTATGGTTTTCATTTAATTCACTGAAGACCCCCACTTGGCAGGGTTAACCTTTTCCTTCTTGTGTCTTCCTTGTGACTTAGTTAATATAAATTGTTCTCAATAGGGTATTAACAGGCTTCTGGCTGGTAGTCTCAATTGGAAGCTGTTACAATTGCTCAGTGGCCAAGTGGCCAAGATGCTGTTCACTGTGCTTTTAGGTTAGGAAGGAAAGGAAGCAGGCTTGTAAATAATTGCTTACAGGCTATGTCTGAATTATAATTCTGGAACCTTAAAAGTTCTAAACAAAATCATAGATTACTCTTTTTAATCTAGGTGAATGTACGGAAGATATTCTAAAACCTTAATCACTGATGTCTTCTGTATCTTGTATGAGGGAATCCTTGGCATATTTGACTTTAAAACGCTTCTCTAACATGGCGGGTAAAGTTGAAAGAAAGGGGAAGGAGGTAGGCCAAGGCAACATGGCCCCGATAATTTGCCAAAAGGAATGCAACAGAATTTCAAAGGTTCTGGAACAGATTTTGAAGAATGATAGGGATGGGGCGGGGGAACTGGCAATTCTTCACAAAGAAAAATAATTAGTTCATTAAAATCCCATCACCCCTTTCCCTTCAGTGTCAGCAGACTGACAATAAACTATGATGTAGACACTTCTCCCAGCTTGGTTCACAAACAATGTTGAAGACAACATATATCTGGGATGTTTGCTACTTTGCTAGTAATTTTGGAACTTAAACGTGAGGGAATATTTCTTCATTAATATCAGGAATTGGGACAGCATTCAAACTTCAAAATATAACAAGAAGCACATATAGCATCCGCCATAATAACTTTGAAAATCCCCTGCCGTTCCAACCATGTCCCTGGTCAGGTTATAAATTATAATGATGAGCCGATAACCTGGCATGCAGTAGAGACTGGGTAAATACCTTGCAAATGAACATAGGAATGAACCAATAACTAACGAACTGGAGGTTTGGGTGGATGGTTCCACAAATCCTAACATTGCATATAAAACAAGGCATAAAGTGGTTCACATGTAACACGGATAAAAGCAAACATTATAAAGACACAGTCTAAAGCATGTTTGGCTATTGAATTTTATATGGGCTAGTTCTTGCTGAACACATTTCTAATCATGAGAAAAATACCAGCAGCATATTAGAGAAACATATTTGTGTATTTCTTATCTAACAAACATTATGAAATTACTGTCTACTCTTTTTAAATTTTTTATTAATAATTGTACATATACTTGGAGTACATGTTATATTTTGATACAAGCATATAACATTTAATGATCAAATCAGGGTAATCGGGACATAATTCACCTGAAACATTTATCATTGCTTTATGTTGGGAACATTTGAAAACTTCTAGCTATTTTGAAATATAATAAATTATTGTTAACTATAGTTGCCCTATTGCACTATTGAACACTAGAACTTTTTCCTTTTATTTAACAGTATTACCCATTAACCAACACCGCTTCATTACCCCTTCCCACCACCCTTATCAACCTCTAGTAGCCACCATTCTATTCACTACCTCCATGAGATCAGTTTTTTTTAGGTCCCATATATGAGTGTGAAAATTCAATATTTGTCTTTCTGTGCCTGGTTTATTTCACTTAAAATAGTGTCCTCCAGTTCCATCCATGTTTCTGCAAATGGCAAAATTTCCTTCTTTTTCATAATATTCTAAATAATATTCTGTTGCATAATATTCTAAATAATATTCTGTTGCATACATCTACCACATCTTCTTTATGCATTCATCCCTTGATAAACACTTAAGCTATTTCCACATTTTAGCCATTGTGAATAATGCCACAATAAACACAGAAATGCAAATATCTTTTGGTTACACGTTATGTCTTTGCCTCACCCAATCGAGGTTTAGCATAATTCACTATTGCAAGGATATGGAAACAACCCAAGTGCCCATCAATTCATGGGTGGATTATTGAAATCTGGTATATGTATACAATGGAATATTACTCAATTATAAGAAATGACAGTGATCTAGCACCTCTTATATTTTCCTGGATTGAGCGTGAGCCTGTTGTCCGCAGTGGGGTATCACAAGAACGGAGGAATAGCCTCCACATGTACTCGCTGTGAAATTGGCACAAACTGATCAACACTATGGTGCTCACATGGCAATAATATTCTCCAGGGATTCGGGGGTTGGAGGGGGTAAACTCACAACTAATAGACACGGTGAGCATTGTAGAAGGGAAGGGCATGTCTCCAAACCTCATCTACTCTTGTGATTACTCTGTTTGATGGGTACTATTTTTTTGCGAATCAGTGACTTTTCATCCTTGGAGAAAGAGGGATTTGTGATATTGTTATGGAATCTTTTTTCTATTCATTCTTCTGGCATTTTGATCTTCCCTGAAATAGCACACATTGACCATGGCATGAAAATTTTTCTTTTCTTTATTTTATAGTGTGAATAATAATCACAATTTAGAAAATATGCTGCTCTTTATGAAAGTTGAGGAACTTGCTTGAGGCACACAGAAAATGGGGGAAGGGCCAGAATTAACTTTTATGTTTCCGTGATTTTAATCGCTTAGTTCTTTTTGCTCATAATAATGCTCTGCATTTATCCTTTAACTCCCCATGGATATGCATAGGATTAAATGCCCTTCTAACCTAAAAGACACCCTTCTGAAATTCCCCTTAGCACGTTTCAATAATTGTTTTATTTCCATTCACTCTTTGAAAACCATGTTTTTATTCAAGTACCATGAAATGCAATGGTTGAGAGGCCAGAAAGGGAATATGCACAAATGAAGTGGAATGAATGCAGATGTGGCAAAAGCAACCACAGCCCATTTCTGGGAGACAAGATGGTGGGAAACTGACAAAACAAGCAGAATGTAGAGGCTCCAATTTTCCGAGAGAACAGAAATTTAGATTAGCATATAAGGCTTTTAAATTTCATTGTGTTTATTTTGGTAACTAATTAAAATGTAACACCCTGTAAAGGCGAAAGCCACAGACCAAACCAAGCTTGTCCGTGGGCTGTGTCTAGCCAGAGGGCCTGCTCATTTCCTTTTCATGTTGCCAGACAGAACCGCTGGGGGGATTTCACTCCCTGTTTGGATTAGCTTGTAATGTATCAGCAATTAATCACGTTCAAGAAAATCCAATAATGTTCTCAGTAATGCCAACATAGACGGATTAACTGTACAGCCTCCCCAGGTGTGTACTACTCAACAGGACAACTGATTTTACATCGAGAGTGGTGTTATAAACTAGTTAAGAACATAGACTCTGGAGTCACATCATATGGGTTTGAATCCCAGCTTTGTCACGTACTAGCTATCTCACTTTGTGCAAGGGCTTCACTTTCCTCGTGGCTAAGTTTCTCATCTATAAGATGGAGACAAAGACAGTTATCACGACAATTATATGGATATATACACACACGTACATATATAGTACTAATATCTAAGCACTATTTGTTATTTGATATTATTCGTAAGTCAGAGCATTGGTGAAAAATAACAAACTTTTTCATGTCTGTCTCACATTAGGGAGCAGCCGACACCATATGTGGCCTCAGATAACTTTCTCCTTCAGACAGAACACGTGGGAGTATCAGATCCCTGTGGCAAACTCCCATTCGTTGTCCTTAACACCACACACCATCACTTCTTGGAAATGTCATAGTTGCATATTTCAGTGAAAGGATACATACAGTGAATTTTTTGAAATACTAAAAATACTCGCAGTTAATAGTATGTCAAGCTATCTTTTCACTTTTCTCTTTTTGGAGATCATCCATTTTAAAGTCAGGGACATTCTGTTCCAGGGTTGGAAAGCAGAAAAATCAAAGGACTTTTATCTTCCTCTTTTATGGGTTAGTGAAGCATGAAACTCATTGACAGATGCTTCAGCCAGATATAAGTTGCTATGCTATTCCATTCAAGTTCATGTTTACATTAAATAATTCCAGCGGTTTTAATTTTTTTAGAAGGCACTGAAAACCTTTTTGAATGCCTAGAAATAGAGAAAACAGAAGGTCACATGATGTCTTAGTGATTTTACTCAAAAAATCATGTAAACTTATAAATAATAAATGACTCAGAATTCATTTTATGTAGCACAAGTATATTTGCTCACTGATGAAATTCAAGACACGTTCGGCCCTTTGGTGATTCTGTAACTTTCTTTTTTATTTTCTGTACTCCTACTAATAAATAAAACTGTCAGACCCACCATGTTTTCATTCTTCCAAATTCTACCTTTCCAAGGAAGGAAAAGTCACAATGCTATGACTTGTGAATAATAATAGCAAATAATTACATAGTGCTAACTTAGATATTAAGTACTACATATGTATGTGTGTGTATATATCCATATAATTGTCATGATATCTGTCATTATCTCCATCTAACAGATGTGAAACTTGATTTTATGGAGATTGAGAAGAACATCTACTTCCACTCTGCTCTTGTAAAGTGCTTCTAGGAGTTGGTTTTGTATTCACATGAAACCCAACCCAAGAGCCAAGGAAAGCAGAAGTGCAAAAGCACAGAATCACCTAGGATAGGAAGGCATATTAGAAATAACCAAGTCTACACACACACACACACAGACACACACACATGCATTTAACAACAAAGAATCAAATCTCAAAGAAGTGATATACAAAATTTACAACTGGGTGCACAGGGGCTCAAACCTAATATTGTTAACTGATTACAAGGTTTTAGAAGGTACCAAAAGATAAGATATTTTTTTCTATCCTGTACTGCATGTTTATGAGCTGCTAGATATATGTTAAAATTTGAGGTGCATAACTTACAACACAAACTGTTTTTCCTCTCATAATTATTTCTAAATTCTCAGTGTTTCTCAGATATGATGACTGGACCAAGTGCATCCAAATCACCTGAGGTCTTGTTAAAACTGCAGATCCCTGAGCCCATCCCAGACCTACTGGTCAGGGAGGAGATTTAGAATTTGGGAGTATGTTGTTTTAATACAGAAGTCAGGGGATTGTTATAAACATTAAAGTCTGGGAACCACCAACATCAGGATCTGTTATGTACGTTAACAAAAGCGGAATTAGAGGAATAGAGAAAAACATTCCTACCTAATTTACTGAAAAAGCGCTATAGTTTAAAATCTCTACCCAGCATGGTTAAGCTGCTTTAGGGAATCATTTCTCTATAAATCCCAAATGTGCTTTCACATATTTGTACTCAGTGATTTTTCATAGGGCCACTTTCTCACCTGGCTTTGAATCCTGAAGAGTTGCCCAGGAATGAGCGTTAGAAGTCAATGAAAGCATTTAGCTTATAGTAGGTGTAAGGAGTTGTATTTTGCAGCACTTAAAACAAAAGTATAGCCAGCATTTAATCCTGTAGTGTTTCCTAAAGGAAACTTTGTCTAATTGCTAGAGTATTTCAAACCAAAAGAATGGCACAGAAACTATCATCTAAAGGTAATATTTTTGTATTACACCATTTTTCCTTTTAATTTATTCTTTACTGTAAAAAGAAAAACTATAATTAAAATTAAACACCAACATAGGTTAGAGTTTAAATCATATATCAAATTTAGAAACATGACAGCTTTTAAAGTGCATTGAACCAGGAAATGGCATTTCAAATATAGGAGATCCACAGATAATCTTCTAAAACTCTAATTTAAATTTGACTCTCTTCTTTGTCCTGTTGCCACTATTTCCCGTCAACATCTTTTGTGCCAGGACAAACCTGGTACTTTATGCATTCTATAAATAAATTGAGGCTTTTTTGAGATTTGATTTTAAGAAAAAAAAACTGTATGTTTTAGTTTAAGACAATAACATTTGGTAAACCTCAAGGTTGCATGCTCAGTGTTTCATTGCAAAAGAGTTATTTCTATTTGTTTTCTAAAAATGCATATGTTACATTGTTCTTGTGTTATTGTTACAGTATACCGTCTCTGCTTATTACATCTCCAGTATGTATCATTCATTATTATCATTGCTGCACTGGGGTTGTCTTCTCAATGACAGCTATGACATCCTGCCCTCTACTACACTCATGACATTTACATCTTATAGGTGATTACAAATGTATTCAGAACAATAGCCAAAATTAATAACAGTCTAGAAAGCTGAAGAAAGTTAAAATTATCCTTCTGAACTAATGTCATCAGTCCATTTAAGATAATGTTTATCTGTAGAGTAGTGTTCGTTATGCACAAAGTTCTCATTACTTTTTCCATGCAATTCTTGTACACTGCCATATAATGCTATATCCACATCTAATATCATCATACATTTTATATACCACTATAGTAAGACATAGGTGTGGTTTCGATGATAGCTTTCTGTAAATATTTGCAGAAAGACTTTAAATAAACTACGTAGGACTAGTTAAATGTTTTCTAAATTTGTACTGGATTGGTTGTACAATGTTTAATCAAAACATTGGTTTAAACTTTCTGTGTCTAAAATATTTTGGGAAAATGGCGGCCAGGAAAATGCCATCGGGTTGACTGACATTTAGCAGGAATTAATGACAAATAATAACCCATTTCCCAGGAGAGAAATGCAATTGCATACCTGGGGTGTTATAGGAATGCAAAGAGAAGACTTGCTGTGAAACTCTACACCTGGGACCACATTTCTACACCTGGTCAGCCTCACACTTCTTATCAGTAATTCCCTTCTCCAAAGTCTATTCTAGGTCAAAGAGCAGAGCTAACATTCATGCCTATACCGAATTTTCTTTGAGCCCTTATTTTGTGCTGAGTTCTTTACAATCCCATTTGCTTATATAATTATTAAATCCCATTTTACAGTTGAAAAAACTAACAGTCTGTGTTCTCAATGACTATGGCATATAACTGGAAACATCCTTTCCTGCGTAGACAAAATCAGTGACTTGTAGCATAACATCTTTGGACTGAGAAATCACTCCATTCAACCCTAGCCAATATTCTACTGTAGGATATTAATAAGGCCTTGTTGTATATAAATCCTTAGCTTTTTCAAAGTACACATTTGATTGTTACAACTTCAAGATAAGCAGGAAAGAGATTATGATCCTTACAGTAGAAATGAGTTAACTGAAGGGAGGAGAACTTCTGTCAACTGACTTTCCCAAGAGTATATAGTTAAATAATGGCAGAACTGAGTCTAGAACATTGGCCTACTGATGACTCATCCAATGTTTTCTTGCAGAACCCCCTTCAAATAACACTTAAACTTTTGGTTATTCAGTCCCTATGTTTTAGAATTTATATGAATTTAATTTTTCCAGAAACACACAACTCTGTGTGGCAAAAAAAAAAAAAAAAAAAAAAAAAAAAACTGAGCTAAAAGGAAAAGGAGGTAGAAAAACAAAGCAAAGATATAATAAGCTTCAAACCACATCATAAACAAACATAAAAGAAAACACATTCCCTGGAATATTGGAATTGAGCCCTCAAAAAATTTGTAAGGCTGACCTTCAGAAGGCTAGTTTCTTAATTTATAATTTATCCAATAACAATATTTGAAACTCCCAGAACACTTTTGCAGCTTCTTACTTTTGTCATTCTGTGCTGGCTACAGAAAGAATTGATTTATGTATGACCATTAGTTATCAGTCATTGCCATTCTGGACTGAGTAACTATAAGAAAATCTTAGTCTCAGTCAAAAATAAAATGAACTTCAGCTATTTTTAATTTTTAAAGATAAATATGTGCACAAGTGAGACCAGCATCACAATTCCTATGGTGTTACCTTATTAATCAGTATCATTTGGATTATCATTTATTATTATAAATTTTTATAGTTAAAAAATAAGATAAATTACTATGGAAACTTGGTTGTTTTCTCCATCATTGACAAAGATTTTCCAACCTAAGTGAATAAATCCAAGCTCAAATTCATGAGACAGCTGCTCTCTTGCTCAGTCAGGTTGAATGGTTTCTGTTCCATTTCTAAGCATCAATTCTATTCTCCTCTCTGACGATCCACTTTCTCTGCTTATTTATTATTCCAGTTTTTCTGTATTCTGTCTGTGGTTTTATACGTGTAAGCTTTTTTCTTTTTTCCTTTCTAAATCATGGACTCTGGCCTCAAATTTCTATGCTTTATAAGTCTAGCACCCATAATAACCAGCCACACTTTTGTTTCTTAATTCAAATGTTCAGTAGAAATATAAAGTTGTCTCAGCCCAGTCTCTGAACATGTTCCAAAAAGATATGATAAACATGGTGAACATTTGTGCAAATAATGCCACTGAAGCTCGCCAAGTCAGGATAATTCCCAAAGAAAAGAAGATGAGCCAGGCAAACACCAAAAACATATCTACTGTTAAATAACATTTATCAAACATTATGCTAACAACCACAATAAAGGAAAACAGGATATTCTGGAAGCAAATAGAACATGCACCTAAACTACATCAGAAAGCAACATGGACAGTTCTTAAAGGAGGTAATATATGAGCTGAGATTTGAAAGATGAATGGATAATAATGGCTAGAGAAAGACAATGAAACAGGGTGTTTCACACAGAGGGATCAACATGTACAAAGTAGTATGGAAGAGTTTGGCATCTTGAAGAAACTATAGATATTTCAATAAACCAACACACAGGCTGTGAAGGGGACAACAGCAAGAGATATATCTAGAGAATTAGGTGAGGACCAGATTACAGTGTATTAGCCAGCTCACCAAGGAATTTGACTTTATAATCTATTAAGGAATTTTAAGAAGAGTTATGACATAAAAATGCTAATAATAGTATAATAACAGCTAATATTTAACACAGTTAAAATGCTAATAATAGTATTAATGATAGCTAACACATCTCAGGCACCATGCTAAATGCTTGGCATGCATAATTTCAATTAATTCTCACAAAACTCCTTAAGATATAAACTGTTGGCATCTTTATTTTTCAGATGATATCATTGAGCTAGTCAATATACAACCATAGGCAAGAATGAATTGGCTGGGAGCAAGAATAGAAACTGGAAAATGAGTTATTGCATCATTGTATTAATCCCCATCTCAGATGACTAGGACTTAGTCTGAAGCAGTAAACAAGAGAATGGAGAGGAAAGATTGGATATGTGAGAAATAAAGGAGTCATAACCAAGTTGTTCAGATTAGATACAGTCAAAAGGGAAAGGGGATAGTTAATAAGAACTCCAAAATTTCTGCATTTAGGAAGACAATAGTGCCTGAAAGGAGAAGAAAATCCGAAGAGAAATAAGTTAGATTTAAGGTAACCGTGAGATGCAAAAGTGCAAATATCTCGTGGGCAGTTGGATATATGGGGAAGGTACTCAGAGAGACACAAGAAATGTCACTGCTTAGACAAAATGGAAGGTGGTTTTTACTCACATAAAATTCTAGCACAGATATTTCCGTTTGGCAGCTGGCTCTCCTCCATGCTGTTATTCAGGGATCCAGGTTGATGGTAGGTTTGCCATGTTCAACATGGGGTTTCTCTAGTGTCTACACTTGGAGAGAAGAGTAGAAGTTTGAGGCCAGAGATTTCCTTTTAAGCAAGTGAGGGGGAAGTTGCACATATTTCTAATTATATTCCACATTTGAGAACTACTGCATATCCATATCTACTGCAATGGAATCAGGAAATGCAATTCCTAACTTGCTTGACATGAAACAGCTAACTGCAATGGAATCAGGAAATGCAATTCCTAACTTGCTTGACACAAAACAGCTAGAATTCTATTATTATGGAAGTCAGAATAGCTATCAGTCCCTGCTATAGGACAGTAGTTGGAGAGTCTAAAGCCATGGAAGTGGATTAGATCACCCAGGAAGAATACATAAACTAAGAAGAACAGAGGGCCAACGATAGAACTGATGTATGATTGGTCCTTTGTAGGCTGCACGGGACCCATCAAAGAGCTGGATTCTAGATTCTCTCATCTTTTTACAGATATGGAGTCACAGTTCTTACTTTTACTTTTTTTTTTAGAATTTGGTGACCTAACTCCCAGTTGTCTACGTCATAACATATAACACTGTCGTAAGAAATGACCAAAATTCCAGGTACACTTCCAGGTTTATCACCCCTGCCACCACCACCAACAGCTTGCTGCAGCTTTGTCTTCCTGATTTTCTGTGTTATCTGCTGGAAAGATCTGCAGAGATGGCATGTTATGAAATCTTTATATAATGTTTAGGGACAAAACTAGTATATTAGCTAAAGCAGGGTTAAAGGGGTTTGAAAAAGATGAATGATGGTCTAATATTAACAAGACAAAACTTCACAGGCATACATGGTGTATAGTTTTAAAAAATTAAATTCTTAAGGAGAGCGGTAGGAGACCTTGCTCAACACCAGTTAATATGGAAAGACCTTGAGTTTTATTTGACCACAAAATCAATATGCAGGAACACTATGATACAGCTGCTAAGAAAGTAATGCAATCTTAGGCTTTATTAGTAGGTTTGGTACATACAACAAAAAACATTGGCACACAAAACATTATATACTGAGCTCTTGGACATGCCAACTTACAGTCACCCTTGACTTCTTCCTCCCTCTTCTCCCCAAAGAATTAATGTCCAGTCCCACCTATTCTACCTTTTAAAAATTTTGTGATCCTTGTGGTATTGATTGCAATTAGACGTATCAGCATGAATTCATTATAAATAATTATATATTATATAATACATATAGTGTTTGATAAAAAGAGTTATAAACATATGTATGTGTGTGTGTACATTTCTTAGCAAAAACACCACAATAGCAATGAGTACATCAAACACTCAGATCTGTTTCTAAATACTATCTTTCACTAAAAGGCACCAGGAATCCTTAAGGAAATGGCTGAGGCCAGGGCTGGGGCAGGGAAACTATAAAATAAGTCTGGAACATTTTGTTGTGCCAAGACGTAAAAAAGTGTTAAAATAATAATAAAGACATGTTAAAAAAAACAAAGACTGAATATCCACTTTACTGGATATTAAAATTAGTGGATGAAATCATGTTTGATGAACAAGAAGATATCTACATAGTTTCAGAGTAATTTCCCACAAATTATTTATTAATTACTAAAACAGAAAAATAGTACCTTTATAGCAGATTTGCTTAATAAACATAAATTTATTTACATAATCAAAGTTAATGTCACTAATAGTGAAACAAACTGACACATGTACTTCCTGATATGATATCCTCAAAAGGATACAATATCAATTCTATGGTATTTTTGATAATAAAAAATACAAACCTGAAGAGAATTGTGAGGAAACATCAAAGAAATCCAAACTGAACAATATTCTACAAAATTACTGGCTTTACTCTTCAATAACATCATGATCATGAAAGAAAAAGAATGGCTGAGGAACTGTTTCAAATTAAACAAAACTAAAGAGACAAGTAAGACAACCTGTGATTCTAATTATATCCTGAACCAGAAAAAAAAAAAGCTATTAGGATATTATTAGAACAAATTGTGAAATTTGAATAAAAACTGTGCATCAGACGATAATATTGTATCAATGTTACATATTCTGGTTTTGAAGGAAGTACTTTGGTTGTGTAAGAGACAGTTCTTAGGAAATACATACTGAAGTATGTGTGCCTAAAAAGAAGAAAGAGAAGAAATGCTTAAGTAAACGGGGCCAAATGTTAAGAATTGTTGAATCTGGGAAGAGGAAATAATAGAGTTCCCTGTAATATTTTTTCCAACTTTTCTGTAAGTAAGAAATTATATTAAAATTTGAAACTAAAAAAAAAAAGTTTTAAATCTGACCCAAGTAGTTAGCAATAGAGTGTTTTCTGAATCTGATTATACACCCTTAATCCATTAATCTAGGAGCTTCCATCTGCTATGTACAAAGAAAAAAAATGGAAAAGATTATGAACTCTTTTAATTACACTAACTCTGTGTTCTTATTTGATATAATTTATCTTTTGACCTGTACCAAGGAGTTCATATCATTTTCTAGCAATCGCATGGGTAGCGAGCAGAAAGAGCTTTCAATAATGGAATTCCAAAGAGAAATAAGAGTAGAAAGCTAGATCTAAAAGACTTTGTTTTAGGATAGTAAATGTGATCCCAAATAAGCTAAAAGTACTCTGCAGGTGTCACAACATCTTGGGGCAATTTCATCCTCATGGAATGCTAAAGAGAGAATTCTCACTGGAGTACTCGAGCCTTAAAGTTATAATTCAACTACACCAGTACCTAAGCACATTTTAAAATACATCACACATTTAGTATATATATCCTCCCAGCAAGAGCCCTACAAAGGAACTGCTATTATCCCAATTTTACAAATAAAGAAACTAAGAGAGATGTTGAGTAACTTGTCCAAGTTCACACAGTCTGTAAGGGTTTGAACTGGGACTTGAACCCTGTCACACTACCAAAGATAGTGCTTCTTCTCCTTTCTCTTTCATACTTTTCTGTGAATGATGTAAAGACCCTGAAGATTATAAATATTCCCAAAAAGACTTTGTTCAGGCAGGGTAGGTAGAAGAATTACTACATAGAGTTAATGTAGCTGCCCATGAGTGCTCTTCTAGAAATCTAAACAAGCATCATTGCAATTAAAAATTTATGTCCAAAAATGTATTCATACTGGCAAAAATATATTTAAAAAAACTTAAATGCCAAATAATACAAATGGGTTAAATAAATCGTGGTACATACAATGGAATATAATAAGTTATTTTCAGAGAATTTTGATGAGCATAAGAAAATGCTTACTATATGTTTCATCCAAAAGCAGAATGCAAAACTATTTAGACAGTATGACTCAAATATATGTATCTATATAATATGTTTAGTATACATGTGCCTGTGTGCACACATAGGTAGGAAAAAGACTAGAAGGAAATAAATCCAAATGTTAACATGTTTATCACTGGATATTGCAGGTTACTTTGGTTTACATTTGTGTATCTTGTATTTATTATCTAAACTTTCTAATGATAGCTTCAATTATTTTTATGTTTTAAATTATAATAGAAAATTCAATGTAGCTTTTGAAAAGGCAAGAATGAAAATAATAGACAAGTCAAACTAAGAAAGCTACCAGGGAGACTGGTGTCTCCTTTACCTACAGTCAACGAAGAAGCCAGACAGTGGAGAGAGTCCCAACCAGCTGTAGGCAGAACTCTGGGGGCAATTGTCTATCTCACAACCACACTCACACAGGTTTCCAGTGGCATCGTTGCAGCCATCTTCTAAGTAAGAGATAGAAAAAAAGACTTCAAGGAAACTAGAATGTATCCACTGTCTAGAAAAATATTCAGGAAAAAACATTGAAAGTAATAAGACTTTGAATTCAGCAATTTAAAACAAATGAAAATAGGTCCGTGGAAGTATTCTGCAGGACAGTAGATACAGGTCATTTATCAAAGCCCGTAGAGTGTCCAACACTAAGAGTGAACACTAATGTAAAACACTGCTGCAAACTATGGACTTCGTGGGATAATGATGTGCCAGTGTAGGTTCAGCAGTTGTAACAAATGCAGTCCTCTGGTGCTAGGTGCTGATAGTAGGGGAAGGGTGGGTAGCGGGGACAGGGTATACATGGAAGCTCTGTACCTTCCATTCAATTTTTCTGTAAACCCAAAACTGCTCTGAAAAATAAAATTCATTAATTTAAAAACTTTTAGAAATGAAAATGGAATTTTCTTACAAACTCTAACAGAATCCTCTAATCATTTGAACTTTAAACTATGAAATTACTGAAGGAAATTTAATTGGATTAACTTAATTTGGATGGACTTAATCTAATTGGATTGAATTGCATTGAAGTTTTAATATGTGCCTGTGTATTTTATGCCGACATTCCTTAGGAGGAAGGACAATTATTTTTTAGGGGAGTGTTTGTGTGTGCGTATGTGTGGACAGATAGATGATAGATACATACATATGTAGACAGATAAATAGATATCCACTATGCATTTAATAGAACATCTTGTCAGACATTGGTGCTAGCTATTGGAAATAAAGCCATTAAAAGTAAATTCTTGTCCTTTAAGAGATTACAGTCTAGCAGAGAGGCAGGTATGCAAAGCCAACCTCTGCTGACATACATGTCATGTACTGCATTAACTGCAGGGGGCCATTCACATTTCAAACTAGGGAATGAATGCTATAACTTGGAGTTGCTCCGCAGTCCTATAAAAAGTTACAAAACAAAATAAGAGTGGGCCATCAGGGCCTGGGTGACTAGACACCCAGTTTTTTTGAGGAAATGACAGAGGCATCATAGATCAGATGACATAATTTGGATTCATAGGATGATCAGAAGGAAGGTATGTTCCACGCACAAGCAAAAGCAGGGCTGGGGAAAAGAAGACAGTTTCCATATTCCTGGAAAGTAAAATGCAAGGTGAGTAGTGACAAGAGAGAACCGGAGAAGCAGGCGGGGACCAGGTGGTGAAGAGATAGAGAGTAAAAATCTCATCCTGGAGACAGGGAGTGCAGAGACATAAAGAGCTTGGAATAAAGACATAACATGATTAGATTTTTATTCTGGAAAAATAATCCTTGAGTAGCAAGAAGAGATTCCAGGCTAGAGACAAAAAGATGGTGAAGTCAACACTGCAATAATCTGAGTGAAAACAACAAGGGCCCAAACTAGGATGAGTGGTGCAATGGGGAGGGAGGAGGAAACAGACCCAGAGCTGTTGAGGAGGTAGAGTCCTGGGGCTTGGTGACCAATTGGACGTGGTGGTGAGAGGTGGATAGTGGTGTCTTCTCTGAGGAAGAGAACATGAGAAAAGGAGCTTGTTCAAGGGAAGAGATGAGCAGCTTCGTTTTAGAGAAGTTGAAATAGGAGTGCCTGTGTGGCATCCCCGTGGAAACGTCCACATGACAGCTAGTTATTTGGATCATTTCTCTTTCACTGACATGGAAGAATTGGTGCCGTCAGGATGGATATAGCTCCCCTATATTTGTTATGTGGACACACATCAGAGACCATGCAACTTGCAGAAGGAAGTGGGTTTGGCAGCTCAGGGCGAACCTTCACCCAGGGAGCAGGGAAAAGACTGATGTGGTTGTGAACCAAGGTGAGCACTGAGTTTACTCTCTCCCACGACACCCTTTGCTGTTAGGCTGCTTTCCTGGAAAATGCTACTAGGATAGAACATATATGTCTTCTCTCTGATCAGAATGGTGCTTAGCTGGTGTCCTTGTACCTCCCAAAACACATGAATAAAGCCGAATATGCACACAGTGAACATTTGAAAACATCTAATTAGGAAAAAACAAATAAACCACCAGCTATCTTGCTATACTAGCATCAAAAACACATTTATTAAGAATATATCTGGAGGAAGCCCTCTGGTAGGCATTTCATAAAAATCATTAAACTCTGTCCAACAGAATTTAGACAACAGAACTTCAAATATAAAACAGTAAACTGACATAAACAGCCACCCTCAGGCTAAAGTGATTAAACATGAACAAACACATAAATATCAAAGTATGTAATATAGTTTGAGGAATGGCAAGTTCAGAGAATTACACATGGAGGCAAAATAAAATAGAAAGAAACAGCTACTTCTCTTTCAACCCATCAAGAAAAGCTTCATTGAGGACATAAAATTTTAGCTATTTGTAGAATGCTGAGCTTGGGTTTCTGGGAATAGCAGAACTTTCCACGTTAAAAAAACAAAAACCAAAAACAGCCTGGAAATGGCTTGTAAGAAGGAGTGAGATAATCTGATAAAAGAAGAATTGTGTTAATGTGCTTGGGGAGAGGGCCTATGTTGGATTTTAGAGGTAGAGGGTAGGGATGTTACTTGCAACTTTCAATGGGAAGGCATTTCGATAACTGCTACTTCTGATAATATTGTCTGCACTCAATATTAGTAATTGCAATTGGACTGTGTAAGTTATGAGTATGTGTAAAACCACTCTATATTGTGCCTTATGAGATAGAAGTAAATTTTTAATTATAGCACAGTTTTATTATGTGTTCTTCTCAGGCTTCATTGGAGTGTTGTGACTTCTATTGTTATGAGTTTCTAGTTTTCAAGTATAATGACAATATTCTTATTAAACATGCATATTTTAGGAATTAAAATGCATTTCTATTCCAGGTGAGAGAAATAAGCTGCATGAGCAGAGGAACTTCTGAACAACAAGGAAATTATTTTCATTTCCTTCATCCTTAGTGATTAAAAAATAGAAAGAGACTGAAAGAATTCAGGACATTTTCAATACTGCTATAGAATGTTAGTAGAATGAGCATGTTTATAATTGCAACCAAACAACTTCCACCACTAATAATTCTAGGAGTATAACAGGTTTCACAAACAGGAGTGAAATAGGACAGAGGAACTGAGCCATTGAGAGTAGGATATGACAGCTGGTAGGAAACCAGCCTAACAGCAAGTTTTGCTTTACTGTGCTGGCACCTAGAGTAGATTCATTAGAAGAGGGTTCTTGGGTACCTAAGTATCAGGTACCATCACAGCTACATCACCATGATCACTATGATGACCAGTTATGATGCTGAATCTTAGTATTGTTATGGTCAGTTGAGTTTTCTAGTTGTTTGGATTGGAAGCACTAGGAGTCTATGCAACATCTTCAAAATTACTGATCTAGAAAAGTCACTGATAAAAAAAAAAAAAACCAACCAACCAACCAAACAAACAAACAAAAACAAGTAAAAAGTCAATGCCAAAAAAAGAAGATCACAAAGGTGGTGACGATAAGATATTAGGACGAATGATATTTCTTCCAGTACTTGTGTAGAAAATCAACTAAAAACTTGGACAAGTGAATTGAAATGAAACACAATGAAAACTTGAAGAAAAGATAACTAACTCCTGGTGAGTGGTTCATTAAACCTAGGAGGAAAGACAAAGTCAAGCTGCATTAACAGATTATTTGCTATTGATGCTGTTTATAACTCTGATTCAGAATCTTTCTAATCATCTCCACAATGTTACAAACTAAAAGAAAAATGTCACAAAATGTTTTAGAACAACAGCTCAAAAATATTGTTTCAAAAATGGAATGGGAGACAGAAATTGAAAAGTAGAGAAAAAGAAATAATGCTCATCTGCCATAAATCCTGAAATTTATCCCTACTTACCTCTTTCCAAGGCAAAATGAGAGGGGAATAATAAGGTCCTAGAGGTGGATGATTTCAATTCTTCAGAGGAGGACAGGTTCAGAATTGCCACGTGGAAGAGCTGGGCCCGGGGGCTCACACAAAAGTGACTGCGCTGTCAATGCAAGGGGTGTGTCTTTGATCATTTCTGTTAGAGGGTCTTGGTCTGTTAATGCAAAGGAGTGAGATGTTATGCTACTGATAGCATCTTTGCCTTACCTTGAATCCATGACTTCAGATAATCTGGATGACAACATTTTTTTCCTAAAGGGCAACAAAAACTGTGGCCTTCTTGGAAGTATGGAGGATAGAACCAAGCTGAACATGGGTCACTAATCCAGGATTTTTATGATAATATTTTAAAATAAAAATAAAATTGATGACTTCCTTCTTTCTATAGTTTATACAAACTTATGACAGTAATAATAATATTATAAGGATATTGAATATAATGTAATACAGTAGGATAAAGAAATGGAGACATTAATAAGTATAGTTTTTTTCTCACTCCTTGTCCATTCTTCCCACCACCTTCCTTGCCCTTTGGCCCATTGGCAGATTGTGAAAACCTTTCTGGTAAACTAGAGAGACAATGTCTTCAGTTTTAATCCTAAATTTAAAATGGAAAGATTTAGGAGGCAGACAAAAGTGATTGATTAAAAAAAAAAAGAATTCTGTCTGCTCTTTCTGCCCTCCCCATGCAGATACGAGCAGGGAAGAAAGGAAGAGAAAAGTTAAAGAGTTAGGTACAAATGTGGGGAAACCTACACCTTGAATCTCCCTCCTCAGGTGGATGACCAGTTGGAGAAGGGCACCTCACAAACATATCTGTCTTATTTGGGCTACTGTCACAAAGTACCTTAGATGGAGCGACTTATTAACAACACACATTTATTTCTCACGGTTCTGGAGAACAGAGGTCCAAGGCCAGAGTGCCAACATGGTTGGGTTCTGGTGAGGGCTCTCTTCCAGACTGCAGACTGCCAACTTCTTATCGTGTTCTCACATGATAGAAAGACAGTGAGAGAGGTCTCTGGGGTACCTTTTACAAGGGCATGAATCCCATTCATAAGGGCTAGTTTCCTTCCAAAGGTTCCACTTCCTAATACCATCATATTGGAGGTTAGAATTTCAACATATGAATTTGGGTGGGGAAAGGGAGACACAAACACTCAGCCTATAATATTATCTATCCCTGAAGTTTCTTCTTTTTCCTTTTGTCTCCTTTAAGGTTGGTGATCCAAGAGTAGTGAACCTGTGCCTTCTGTTCTAGGTGAGGTCCAGGGAACTACCAGCTTTCCCGAGAAGAAATCTCCCACCCTACTTAGTTGGTCCAGCCAGTCAAGTAAGAATATAGCGCTGCAGTAAGCGTGAGGGGCCTGCAGAAAGGCTCCTTGGCCCTGGTTCGTGTCTTACAACTGGACAAGGGGATGTCATATTAGGTGGCCATGGGATGGGCGCTCCCCACTAGACATCTGTGAGTCCACAGCTACATCTCAGCCAACTGTCAGCTGCAGGGAGTTGAGTCAGCTTCCCAAGAGCATCTCTCTGCCCTTGAAGGCCAGAGGTTCATCACCTGTGCTGAGGACCTGGCGTGTCAAACCAAGGCTGAGAAGTCAACACCGTTCCCTTTCCCTGCCATAGCAGCATTGTGAGGGGGACCGAAAACAAACTTCTTGAAATGACTGAGGTTAAAACTGGAAAGGGCTGAAAAATATCTTAGCTTACCTGAGATGACAAGACTAATTTTCTACCTCAGGTTAAAAAAAATGAATGGTGGGCTCCGAGTCAGAAATTAATTTTAGTGTTTGAAATGGGAGAAAGTATTACTTGCACACTATGAACCTTGTGCCTGCCACTTTAAAGACAATGTTTCAACTATACTGTTTTGGGGATCTCTGTCCTTCTTCCTGATATGTGCTCCTGGATAATCATTTGGCTGCCACTAAAGCAGCAATCTGAGTTGTATGGCAGCCAAGAAAATCCCAGATCCTATGTTTGCTAATTGGACATAACAATTCATGCTCAAGGGCAGCAGGCAAAATGGGCTTTACTCTGCCAGAATTATTTTGGCTTCCAATTTTTGGTTAGCCCGAATCCTTCATTCCAAGTTCTCTGACCCCTAAAGTACTTTCCTGGCCAATAGAACCCTGAGTCTCCACCCAGACATAGGAAACACTCATTCCACTGTATCTGGAGATGCCAAGGCTTTCTGTGGGAGAAGATGAGGGTTTTTAGGGCAGAGCTTTGTGCTTTTCTGAAACTTGATCACTTTAGAATTAATAAGAATGCATATTAAAATTAATTCACAAGAAACTAGAAGTCATAAACATTAGACAATAATATTCTGGCATATGATCTTTCCATTTTAAATATAACAGAAATCATAGCTTGCTAATCAAATTATTGAGAGAAACAGGTGGGTCAATGATACAACTCTAGGCTTAATTAAATTAAAATTTAATAACCTTTAGTTCTTAAATTATAAAATAGAGGCCCAAATGATGGCCTGTGCCTGATCTCTACAGTAGACGTTTAAATTATTAAGGGATGTTTGGGGAAAGGGGAAACAAAGTGCATTGAATCTTCAAATTATTCCTGCAGATTTAATTTTTTTTCTCCATATATAAAGTTTGAAGCAGAGGAACTTATTATATAGAGGTAATTACTTTGATTATTTACAATGTGGACTAGCCTAAATTCTTCAAATCAAAGACTCTCAAAGATTTATTCAAAGTTCCTTGATTTAAAGATTAAAAGAGAGTAGAGCACAACAACTAACAAACAAAACTTACATTTCTATTATTTTGCAATAGTTTTTTTTTTTTTGGCATTTACTGTTTGATTTGATCTCTACAGCATGTCTTATTTTTCCTCATTTTTCAAAGAGACTTTTGTAAACAGAGGGACTACGTGACAAGCTAAGGAGTTGTGTTGACTTATTCTGAAGCCAGAAGGAACTCCTGCCTCTAGCCCAGAGTCTATTGATTCATTCTGCCTCAACAAACTGTCCTATGCCTCCAGGACACAGTGAAGAAGAGAATAAAGTTCCTTACCCATGAATGTATAGTGCCTCAGGTAGTGGTTAGTGCTAAGGGGAAAATTAAGGCAGGGTAGGAGATTGGGGTGGAGATGGGAGGTGGCTGTGTGCGCATGTTGGGAAGAGGAGGTGAAATTATACCTATTTTATGGGAAAAAGTCAAGGAAGCCTACCTCAATGAGGTAACATCAATGTCACCTTGTCACGTCAGTTTGTGACAATTGGCAGGGACAAGAAGAAAATGTGGAATGGGACATGTAACTCTCTGGGGGAAGAGACGTATAGGCCAGGGAGTGGCCAAATCCAGCCCACCACCTGTTCTTGTAAATAAAGTTTTACTGGAACATGGCCACGCTCAGTTGTTTATGTATTGTCTGTGGCTATCTTTGTGTTACTTTGGCACTGTTGCATAGTTGCAACTTAAGCTGTATAGGGCACACAAAACTGAAAATCTTTACTAGGTGTCACATTAAAGAGTTTTCTGACCCCTGGTTTACGTAGAGCCAACAAATGCAAAGCCCCGAGGCACATGTGTGCTTGCTGTGTTCAAGGAATAGCAAGAAAGCAAGTGTGTCTATGTTGGGTGAGTGAGAGGAGATCAGGACATACAGAAAGTGGGGACTGGATCTGTAGGCCCTATATAGGCCCTTGTAAAGAATTTTGATCTTTTTTTTTCTTTTTTTTCTTTTCTTTTTTTTTTTTGTTTTGAGACAGAGTCTCACTCTGTTGCCCGGGCTAGAGTGAGTGCCGTGGCATCAGCCTAGCTCACAGCAACCTCAAACTCCTGGGCTCAAGCGATCCTCCTGCCTCAGCCTCCTGAGTAGCTGGGACTACAGGCATGTGCCACCATGCCCGGCTAATTTTTTCTATATATATTTTAGTTGTCCATATAATTTCTTTCTATTTTTAGTAGAGATGGGTTCTAACTCTTGCTCAGGCTGGTCTCGAACTCCTCAGCTCAAACAATCCACCCTCCTCAGCCTTCCAGAGTGCTAGGATTACAGGCGTGAGCCACCGCGCTCGGCCTAAGAATTTTGATCTTTACTTCGATGGAGATAAGAGAGCACCGGAGGATATTGAATATAGGACTGACATAATCTGACTTCCATTTTAAATTGATCACTTTGTTTAGAATACATGAGAGGAGGTTAGTTTGGTATATATGCAATAATCCACATCAGGTAAAAAACGATTCTAGCTTGGACTAAGGCATGAACATGGAGATGTGGAATTCATTAAACTCTGAATATATTGTAAAGATAGAGCTGATAGGATTTGCCAGTGGACATAAAACAAAGGAGTGTGTGTGTGATGGGGGGAAGGTGGGGCAGGTGATCGAAGTTTACTGGTGTGGGCCTGAACATCTGGGAGGCTAGAATCACCGTTAACAGACACAAGGAAAATTGTTGGAAGTGTAAGGAATAGCTTGCAGTTGAAAGTGAAGAACTGAGTTTGGACATTCAATTTTAGATACCTTTTGGGTATAAGCCTCTTATACAAATCAAGGTTTGTACGAATCAAATCTGGAGTTTAGGGGAGAGGTTTGAAATTTGGGAGTCATCAATGTTTAGATATTTACGTCATGAGAACAGAATAAGTCAACTGGAGCATGTCTGTAGACACTGAAGAGAATGATTTTATTAGCTACCATTTAATTTCAACATGTGACAATTTTTGTGCTAGCAACTTCATACTATATCTCTAATCTTACAACACTCTCCTTAGGTAGGCATTTGTACCCCCATTTTACACATGAAGAAATGAAAACTTAAATGTTAAGTGACTTGTCTGACTCTACTTAGCTAGTGACAGGATCTAGGTATGCCTGCCTTAGCGTTCAGAGCCCTCACTGTTATGCTATGACATAAGAAATAGAAATACGAAAGAGTGAGCATCAGCTGAACATATGTGAATAGTTAAAGCCACAGTAGAATTACCCGAGTACATTACACATTGACACTAAGATTGTCACCAGGTGAGTACCTCTCCTCTACATTTCAACTGCGGTGAGATGCCTCTTTCAGGAAACTACTGGTGGACTATGATAATGCTCTCATGAAACTTCTTCCTCCATTTCCTGAATTTAACAAACTCCCTCATCATGAATAATCAGCACATTTCTAGTTTAAGAGCAGAGTAAAAGGCAGCCACTGCTGAGGAATTTATGCATCAATGACATGGACTGCATTTTAGGCAAACTACAGGTTACTAAGTTTGGATACTTTTATAGGACACTGAAAAAAACCCTATATTAAATCAGAGGAGAGAAACTTCATGACTGAAAACTAAATATGAATCATATGAAACAGCACAGGAACAGAGAATGTTATTCATCAGTAGATGTGACCCACAGTGTCACTAAAATCTCTATAGTGTTGCCTTTACCTGCGCAAATCTATTGGCCCTAAGCAAAAGCTTTTTGGTTGACTGATAGTCTCAAACGACTTTGTTTTCACCGGCTTCTCAAAAGTGCAGTCATCCCCAACTGCTAAAAACTAATGTGGAGCACAGAAAAGCCTGAAGTGTTCCTCTTTTTCTTCCTACAGCTCTGGGCTGAAAGGATCATTGCTCATTTTGTCACTACAAAATTTCAAAGAGGCTCAGCACTCCATGTTGAAGGGAAAATAGGAACTCATCCTAATTTGTACGCAAATATGAAAACCTCCACTTACCCCAATTATGAAGCCACACCATGAGGTTACACCCTCATTACAGTTATGAGGAAACCAAGGAAGGGAAGTTGTATTTGGGGCCTGTTGAACAAGATTAAGTCTTGGTAGAAATATTTGGGTCACGCTAGTTTAGATGAAACACAGTGGGAGTAGTCGGAGGTTTTGGATGAATAACAGGGAATTGAGTGATCCCAGCTCCCTGCCTCCACCCTCCCCATCTCCCAACCCCACAGAGGGTCATCCTCTTGTACACAGTGCTGTGATGATAAGGACATACCCCTCGGGAGAGTGTTACTATACAGAGAATGAAATGACACACAGACATAATCCTCAGGAAAATTAAAAGAAGCTTTAGAAATTGGGTTTGTCCTTCCTTTTAGGGATTTTGCTTCCTTGCCACTATCTTGCCATCTTATTGAGTGCCACAACCAAGTTGGATGTTCCCCACAACATCCCGCAAAGTACCTGTCCCACAGTAGTTACACAGAAAATGTTTGTGCAAAGGAATACTAATGATCACCTGCCGGCAGATAAACCTAAACACTAGGATTCAGATTCTTCACCTTCTATACTTGATCCACTGAAAATTGTACCAGTTCTGTACTCTTCCATTTCTCCCTTTCTTTATAGACTTTAGTCATTTTGTGTCCCTGACATCATGATTATTTTCTCTCTGGATGCATTTAAGGGGCCAGGAACAAACTGGAACCAAAGTACTAACATGTAAGTAGTCACATTCCTTGTCCCTCCCTTCTGAAGAATATTCTTTGTGCTTCTGGGCAATTCACCTTTTTTTCCCTTTCTGATTAGCTGAGGCTATTAGCTGAGTACCAGAGAGAAGGGAGTAGATGGGACTACATAAGAAAGTATATAGAGCAGAAAAATCTAGGAGTTGAGGGGGAATTTGGAGAGAGTGAGTATGCCATCCACCAAAGACTGTGCTTTTTGAGGGGAAAGGGACAGGGGCTATTTGAAAAACTCCCACAGGTTGGGATAGCATCGGGTGGGGAGGTTGATAAGGGTGAAGAGAATTCCAGGGATGTTTTCCTATGCTAAGTGTTTTATCTTCCTTCAAAAGTAACCTTGAAAACATTCAGAAAATATCTAAATTGTTTTCTAAGGCTTTGGGAGTTAGGGAGTAGTGTGTGTGTGTGTGTGTGTGTGTGTGTGTGTGTGTGTGTTGAGAATAAAAAGACCCAGTTTTGTTGGGGGTGTAGTCAATATAATTTACATTCATTTTACTAACCTTTTGGTTTACTAACATGTTAGTAGGTTATTTAATAGAGATTTTATACTAAACATCACATGCCCAAAGGAACTTAGTTTGTGCCATTGGTCATGGAACCAATATGGTGGCCACTGAAGGTAGAATTGGGACTAGGAAAGTGTGAAAATAGATTAATAGAGCGGAATAAAAGGCGCAGCTGACTATGAGGCCACAGGGTAGTCAGGAGGCTGGAAATTTACCCCAAAGTGGAAAATGTTTGACTGGGAGGGGGGAAGCAGATATTTCAATTTTAGGTCTGCAGGCACACTGTCTTTGGACAAAGTGTGTAGTGTTTGCCAAAAACACAGTCAAAGAATCCATTCTGAGTTTAAACCTAGATGCCTGGTCCTGTTTTGAGGAACTTTATCCCACGGATTGAGGCTATGCTTTCCCACCTTCTGTATAAAACCTTTGAGAGTTAATTAGTATCCTCCGCATGTTTTCGTTGTTAGTACTATTTTCTTGGCTCTGATGGATCCTTGGAGAAAGGACTGCTCCCACTCTCCTTACATTAAGGTTTTTGTCTTGATCCTTCTTTATTTCCTTAGGGCTGACCAGAAAGAAAAGAGTTATCTGAATGTTCGACAGTTAGGTGGCTAAGAGAGGCGACACAGCTCTGTGCCGGGCCCCAGAGCTTCAGATGGAAGGCCCTGACACATCAGTCAGCCTCAATTAACACTGTCTCACTGGGCACCCTGTCAGGCGACGCTGAGGGGGAAAAGTGGTCAGGCTTCTGTTAGTACGCTGGCACTTAGTTACTGACCTATTTTCCAGAAAAGGGGCACTACTTTGTGTGGTGAGCAGTGTTTAATTAAAAAAAAAAATGTGACCTCACAATTCCCTTAGAATCACACTTTGTATGCTCGACCTGCCCAGACCCATCATTTAGCAGGGGCTTGGGAGCCCATTCAGAAAAAACGGGCTTGAACTAGGCAAACCAACTAATTAACATCTCTGCTGCAATTTACGAATAATTTAAATTCAATATTCTGCTAAATGGTGTAATGAATCAATTATTGTCATGCACACATCCTTTGGGACTCAATAAACTGAAATAAAGATGAATGCTAGCAGGTGAGGTAGACTTAGTCTACCTTCCAAAGAGATTTCACCAACAAATAACTTCTAATTAGAATATTGATTTTCAGTTTTCTACTGTCTTTATCTCAACCAGCATCCAGCTGCTCCTGTGAGACTAGTACAGAGCCTTCCTTAGTCTGGTAACCTTTAAACCAGATAATAAGGAATGGCAGATTTAGAAATGTTATGAATTCTTAGCCTTCAACCTTCTATGCCTAACAATTTAGTGGGCTGCCTTTCTTTTTCCACATGTGGTTTCCCTTTTTAAAAATGTACCTTTCGATTTTCGTTGTATTAATTAAGTGTTGTTCGGTGCTACCCTGACTCACCTAAATGTTATATATATATGTGCGTGTGTATAGATACACATATATTCATATATATAATTTGTCAGTGGTATGCTATTACATTATCATGTCCTGGTTCATTCTTCAATAAGCAGGTAAGAAAGAATTCCATTTGGGAGAAGGTTGCCCAAATCAATCCAAATGCAAAAAGCGATTGAATTGCTTGAAATCAACATACTTATTCATTTATTAAAATGAAACAAAACAGGATGGGTGCAGTGGCTCACACCTGTAATACTAGTACTTTGGGAGGCCAAGGCAGGAGGATCCCTTGAGGCCAAGTGTTCAAGACCAGGCTGAGCAAAACTGAGACCCTATCTCTACAAAAAATAGGAAAATTAGCTGGGCACAGTGGCATCCACCTGTAGAGTCTCAGCTACTTGTGAGGCTGAAGCAGGAAGATCACCTGTGCTCAGGAATTTGAGGTTGCTGTGAGCTATGATGGCGTCATTGCACTCCAGCCTGGCTGACAGAACAAGACCCTGTCTCAAAGAAACAAAACAAAACAAAACTTTCCTGAGAGATCATTATGGGTAAAATTCTGTGCTTTGTGCTACATTTTAAAATAAATAATACAAATTATTAATTTTTTATTCATTTCATTTTAAACTTAAAAATTTCAGTTAATTTTAACTTAAATTCTTAAATTTTCAGTTCTAATGTTAAAGATGAATTGATCAATTGCAACTGACTTACAAGAAATACCATGAGTTTGAAGATCCATTAATTTATCTTTGCTATATAAAGGCAGTTACTTTGAGACATTGGTGTTTTTGACTGAATGGATTTCTGGAAATGTCCCAGTGTCTCCGAGCTTAGAGAGGATGGCTTGCAAGTTCATAAAGCTAACCTACATTCATCTTAAATTCCAGGTATCCTCCCAGTACTGAAGTTTTGAGAATGCCAGAATGAGTTCATAATCTGATGGGAGAGAGAAACTATGGAAATCGAAACAAAAATTCAAAAGTCAAAATTAGGGAATTTGCTTAAATTGATGGTCTTTTGAAGTTTCTTTTACCTCAAGAACACTGATAGTGGAATAGGAAACTGATGTTTTTGAGTATCTACAGAGTGCTATTATAAGTAATGTAGTACAAACTTTTCACATTCTTTTCTTCCCCCTCCAATTTATCCTCATAAAACCCTAGGGAGAAGGTAGTATTAATCTCATTTTACACATGAGGAATCTGACCCTTAGGAAAATTAAGGAATTTTTCCCAAGATTGCACATGTTACCAGGGCCTGGATTGATATTTGTGTCTGGCAGACAGTAAAGCTGAGGATTTTTCCACTACACCACAAGGTCTCTCAACAAGAAGTTGTCCCTTCTCCAAAAAGTTTCATAATTCAATGATGGCAAATTATTCAATAGATTTATTTTAAACCTAGATGTAAAGGCAGATCATAAAATCCTGTGGGAATGTGATCTCTCTGTTTTGTAATTTTCCCCATGGAGTCATTTGTATTTATAAAAAGCTCTCCAGGTAATCCTAACATTCCCCTCCCCACTGCCTCCCAGTGCACGTCTGCCTCTTGTTCAGTTGGTCAACTCCAAATCAGCAGGCAGTCTATGGTGTCACCATTTCCAGGCCTTCCCTGGCCAGTTAAGTGGCTGTCTGCAGTCTTCTTCCTAACATTATTCCATCAGTGAACTTAGCACGTTGTTTTACAATTACTTATTTACATTAAGGTCGTCCTAGTTAGACTGTGGCGAGCTGGTTGAAAGCAAGAATTGCATTTTTGTATCTTCAGTATCTAGCACAACTCCTGACACTCAACAAAATGTGTTTCAGAGAACTAAATTCGTAAAGAAAGAGTTCAGAGCCACTTGGGAATAGCCTAATAAAGTCCTCAAATCTGTTTTATTGTTCGTTGCACCCAGTGAATTAACTGCCTAATTCAATAAATTGTAAACCGCAAAACAAAATTTTATAGGGTCCAAGGGTGAGACGTCGTCCTGGCATGCGGAAGCTGCGTGGTGAACTACATTTCCCGAAACCCACGAGCCCGGGTCGTCGTCGGTTTGCAGACTGTCCTTTGAAGGCTGGTGACAACAACCAATACTGCGACGAGAATTTCTCTGGAGGGGCAGGAGGCTGCCAATCACAAAGAGGAGGGCGGGTGCTTCTGATTTCGGTTCGGAACTAAAAAACCCTTTGTAGTTCTGTGGTTTTTCGCAGGACCAGAGGGGGTGGGGAGTCAGTAACCCGGAGATTGTCCTCCCCGCCCCCACCCCGAGTTGAAATTGGTCTTTACGCGCTTCCCTCCTCCCTCGCACCTTTCCCAATCACGTACCTCTGCTTCCCATCCACCTGGCCTGGGCGAGCGCGCCCTCGGCAGGATTCCCCCCTCACCCCCCGCCTGAATCTCCCTCCACCTTTTCGAACTTGGGCCGGACCTTTGTGTCCAAGCATCCCCGCGAGATTGGGCCAGTGAGCAGCGGAAAGGTCTGAGCAAAAACTTCATCCCACCCTCCTTTGCCCTCTCGAGAGTGGAGAAGCCACCGGGGATGACTGAGTGGATCATCAGCATTAGGGCGGATTTAGGGCTCTGAAAACGAGTGGCAGCGCGGTGTTCACTGCCCCCCGCGACCTCGTCCCCGTCCCCACTCACCCCCCGCGCGCGCCGACGGGACTGGGTGGTGTGTCACTGGCCAGGGCAGACACCCAGCCCTGGAGCGGTTCCCTCTTGGCAGCCTCTTCCATTCCAGCAGCCACCTGCTACGGCCAGACCCTGTCCACCAACAGGAAAGCTCCAGGGGAGAATCCGCTTTTTCCCGTCTCGGTTTCTCTCCTTTACTAGTGCCCTTCTCAGTCAGTCATCCTCTTGCCACTGACATTGTTGCCTAGACGCTCTTTTTCAGAACCCAAACCCAAATCAATCCAAAACAAAGTCCATCAATAAAGCAACAACGATAACATTGCAGCCAGCGGCGGCGAGCGTGTTTATACTTTCGCCGGTGCTTAACCGGCGAAAGCATAAACCCCCGCTGTAATGACCGAATTTGCAATAAAGGTTTCCTGCTGCTTGTTAGTCGTCAACATTTTTACTATGCCAGCTGCAGGAGAAGCAGCTGCATACTCTGGCAGTGCGATTGGGGTGGGAGAAATTTAGCCAGCGTCTGGGATTTTCGCAGAAGATAAATTAAACCCCAGCTTCGCTGGGGCTTGGGCGCTGGTGGGGTGGGGGGGCGGTGGCGAGAGAGAGGCAGCGGTGCGCATGCGCACTCCCCACAGCCCTGCTCCGCGGAGGCCCAGCTGCCGCCACCGCCACCGCCGCGGCCGGCGCTGTACCCGCGGCTGCCGCCGCTGCTCGGGGCGGGCGTTGGTGCCGTGTGCCGAGGCGCCCTGTCAGGCGAGGGGGAGCGGCTGGGCGGGGAGAGCCGGCGGCCGCCGCGGCGCCTGAGAAAGGCAGCCGGGGCTCTGAAGGAGCGAGGGCGGGCTGGTCCGGCGGCGGCGGAGCGAGGCGGAGAGCGCGGGACCCACCCCGGGCGCCCTGCGTGCGATGCCGGGCGGGCAGCGGCGCTGAGCGGCGGGGAGGCCCAGCGGCGGCCGCGGAGGGAGAGCCGGCAACCCCCGGCAGGAGCAGGAGCGGGAGCGGGAGGACGCGCCGAGGGACTGCGGGGTCGGGGCGGGAGAGCAGCGGCGGGGCCGCGGGCCATGGACGTGGCGGCGGCGGGGGCGAGCCGGGGCGGCGGCGCGGCGCAGAGTCCGCCCGCGGCCAGGTGAGGCTGGGCTGAGCCGGCTCGGGCGCTGTCGCCACTGCTGCTGCCGCCGCCGGGCCGCGGAGCGAGGAGGCGGCGACGGCTGAAGCGGCGCCACAGCAGCAGCGGCGAGCAGCGGCAGCCTCAGAGGAAGAGGGGTCGCCGCCTGGTGTTCTTGTGGCCGCCGCTCTCTCGTCGTCGCAGCATTTCCTGTTCGGATTATCTTTTGCTTCCCCCCCAGCTGCCACCTTCCCCACACACTCCCACTACTCCGTGTCCTCGGTCGAAGCTGCCTTTGGCCCCGGCTCGTCTCCCCTGCCCGGGGACCCCCTGTGCCTCCGTTCCCGGGCTGCGGGGGAACCCCGCCGAGACCATGAGGAAATTCAACATCAGGAAGGTGCTGGACGGCCTGACCGCCGGCTCGTCCTCGACCTCGCAGCAGCAGCAGCAGCAGCAGCCGACTGGGAACCGTGAGCCGGAGATCCAGGAAACGCTCCAGTCCGAGCACTTTCAGCTCTGCAAGGTGAACGGAGCGCGCAGTCCCGCGACGCCGTCATTGAAAAATTGGGGTCGTTTTAATGGGCAACTCGGGCTTTACTGGGGAGTGCAGGGGAAGAGAGCGCCAATAATAATCTATAGCTGTAAAGGGCTCGCTCCTCCTCTAGCGAACGTTTCTTTGCTGGGTTATTTTGGAGATTTATATCTTACTCTTTTCCCTTGATTTTTCTCTTCCCTTTTCACATGCAGCAGTCACTTCAAGGTTGCTTCAAACGTAATATCTGACCTTTAATTCGTATTCTGACATTACCAGCAATGATCTGGAAGCTTTTATATTCAAGCATTTTAATATAATTCACCAACTTTGAAGTTTCCTTTGGAAACAGTGTCTAATGAATACTGTTTATCTAAAAGCCAAACCTGTTCTACCAGATCTTTGCTCATCACTTTTCCCTTAAAATGTGTTATGAGTGGCTTACAATATGAAATCGCAGCGTTCTTTTATCATTGTATTTGGTCAAAAAGTTAGTACTAAGATTTTTTCCTATTATTGACCTGTAATTGCATAGTGTTCTGTAATTCAGAAAGAATGATGCAGCGAATTAATTCACCAGCTGCTCATTGAGAAACACAAATTTGTCGTGGTATTAATACATACCTCCCTTATAAATAGCCATGTGTTTGTATGTCAGAGTTTCTTAAAAGCGTACACATATATTTTTTTGCCCTGATTCCCTAAAATGATAATGGCCTCAGTAGTAAATTGCAAAACTATATATTGTACTCGTTTTCATTCTGTTACAAGTGCAAAATGGGATAGAGGTTTGATAATTGCTTTACTGAATCCTTGACTAAAGTAATTGTATGACAGTTTTTTCTTAGAAGTTCTTGCATTTAGCATCCAAATAAAGTAATGGTGAACCCATTACTCCCAAAATAAAGCATGAATTGCATTTTTTAATGGATTTACAGAATTTTGAACCACTGCAAACTTTAGTCATTTGGTGTCAGATGTAATAGCGTAGAATATTAATAAGAAATTTTCTTCTGTGGATACCAGTATTATGGAAAACGAGTGTCACTGGGATAGATTTTTGTTTTTGTTCTATATGAATAACTTTGTTAGTGTATATTTCACTTTTTTTTAAGCAGTAAGTGCAAAATAGTGTTTTGCATCGGTGATAGCTGGTTCTAAATTCTAATGGCTCTATTGACTTTTCTATTTTTAAATTTCACCTACTGCCTCGGTTGCTGTGTTGTCTCTTGCCCATCCCTAGACTGTTCGCCATGGATTTCCCTATCAACCTTCAGCCCTGGCCTTTGATCCTGTACAGAAGATCCTGGCAGTGGGAACTCAGACTGGTGCTTTAAGGCTGTATCCTTTCTTTAATTTTATTTTTTAACTTTTACTTTGTTCTCCCCAGTCCTATATTGCTGATAAATTTGAAAGAAATTTTTATTTTACTGTTTAATTCCAAAGAAATGGTGTGATCAGGTATATATTATGAGAAATGATGTGGTGTTGGCTTTTCCCTAGATTATACGTAGATTCAGGTTATATATTGCTGTGATGTTTCTCAGCTTAGTTTAAGCAGCTAAACATATATCCAAATAGAAGTCTAAAGTTTTGCTATAATGACTGCTTTCCTTGTAAGGAGATAGAAGTTCCTAAGTGAAAATATATCTGCTTATACTAGTGATCTGTTAAATAGGGTATGTTAAGGATGAGGTTTGCAGACAGTACTACAGTGCACATTTTAGTTGCTTTTTAAAATAGTATGCTAGATGTTGAGCTTATGACCTGTTTATTATTCTAATGAATTAGAGGTTGGATTTGAGTTTGAATTTGGTTGTTTCTGGCATGTCCATCTAGAAAAATGATTAGCAGAAGACAAATGTAGCAAATTAATTTTTTATGAATAGTTTTGAAGGTTAATATTTTTTAGAAGTTTTAGAGATTTTTCTCCAAAGAATGCATAGGAATTAATGTACTTCATTGATACATTTTTTTTCTTTTATAGTCTACATTTGTTTAGTAGAAACTATTAGGGTATCTGTACATTATTAGTATAGAAAGAATTACTTTTCCTGGTTATGCATGAACTATAGTAGTTTTGTCATAAGCATTTTTTTCAAATATTTCAAAAGATTTTTTTCAAGATCTTTTTTTTTAGTTTGAACAGTGGAGACTACTCACTTTCTCTCTTTAAATTGAAATAAAATTTGTTTGCTTTTACAGCGACATTTAACCAAACTTAACCTAAATATTCTTATTTTTCAATGTAAACATAAGATTTTAAAAAGAAAATGCTTTGTTCATCCATCTGTAGGATACCTGCCTCCTACATATTATTGAGGTAATGTGTTGGCAATAAATAGAAAAAAAATCACTAGATAATCTCAATAGACATTTCTGTTGTCAAAAAAAATGAGGTGGAGGAGGAGCTTTACCCCTTTACACTTTAGATTTATCTGGCTCCTGAGGAAAAAGGAAACCTGCATTTGAGTTAAACATGTGCCAGACATTTTACTTATCTTTTAAAATCTTTATTCCAAAAAAAGTTCTGTATGGTATCAGGATAAGCCTCAAGTTTCATTGTGATTTAGGTGATATCTTCAAAATGCTAATAAAAGTTTTCAGATAGACTATTGAACCCTGTTACTAAGTAAAGTCTAGCATACATAGTAAATACTAGTAATGTAGTCATACCTATTTAAATGGTAAAAATCTGACCAGGCTAGATCTGAATCTGTTAATTTCTGAGCCAGTATGTCTAAAATGCTCTTGCCCAAATATCTAGATAGTGGAGACTAGAACATATATATTTTGGCTTCAGTTGTTTAGATATTTTTATTTCTGAACCCAGTGATCAAAACCTTCTAGTTTAGGGTTCCTATTTTAGTCTTGAGAAGATGGAAATGAAGTTATTTTGTTAGTGTGGGTGCTGAGTGTTCAGCAAAAACTCTGTGTAGTGATAAGACTAGTGCATTGTTGGATCTAGATGGACTCTTTGGAACTGAAAGCAGATTTTTTTTTCCAAGAAAAGAATTTCATAACTTGGACTAGAAGAAAAAAAGTAAATTCGAATTAAATCAGTTATTTTTTTGATTATTTTGCTTTTCTTTTAAATGCGTTCAATTTTTACTATTTTCCCAGTGTGGTCACAACAATCTCTTGGTATGTGACTTTTTTTTCTTTTAAACAGCCAATCCAGCCCTTTTATAATTTAATTATAAATGAGTACCACCAGCAAGGCTGATTTTATAAAACCAAGTATTATTCTTAGACAACACTTTTAATCCCAATGCATTTGAGTAATTAACAAGTTGACACAAAAGATGTAGTTAAAATGTTAGGCCTAATGCTAATTGCCAATTAAAATCAAGGACCAGGTGGTCAAAATTATCACTTGTGTATGACTTTTGGTGTATATATATTTTATAATTAAATGTTATATGAATGAAAGTGAATCTGTAATTATAGTTTACAATTCTAAAATATTTTTTAGAACCCCTTTACTATATTTAGAATGAAGTCTGGAAAAACTATTTACCAAATCTTTTTCTACTTTCCCTTTTTATGAGCTTTGTATAAACATTCCAGAGTGATAAATTGGCTTGCCTACCAGTAATACCACCTAGTCATTCCTTCTGTTAGATTTAAGTAGCAGATGAGCTTATGAGTTTTATTTATTATGGCTCTGATTTATAGAAAATGACTAAGACCTTTTTATTTTTATCTCATTTTCCACATATGTGGTTTAAGATAACACATTTCTCTTTGTTATTTTTGAAGCTAGACACCTAAATTTATAGATTCTAATTTTAAAGCTCGACACTGGTTTAACATGCAGATTTATTACAAGTATATATATTGACCTTGCTCTTTTGTATTTTTTTCCTATTGTAGTTGGCTTCTTTTGATCCTTTTCTTTATTTCCTCACATTATAGACTCTTGTAATCTATAATACATTTGTACTAAAAGATATTGTCAGAGCAGAAATATATTCCTAGATAAAATCTTTTCCTTCATTTAACTGCAGAGCAAAACGTAGATGTTTTCAGAAGTGGGATCAGGCTATTTGAATTCCAGTGCATATCTAATTTGACTAACAGAATTCTTTCTAAATGTTGGAGGACTATACCAAGTTGATCTATCTACCTTGAGTTAAAAACAAAAAACTAGATAAAGTTGTATCTGATGTCTAATGTTTGTAGGCAAAGGTTAGTGAAAATATGAATCCTTAAATAATACCTAACCAATAATGAGGCAAAATAAATTTAATGTATTTACTGGATTAATGTATAGGAAATGACTGATGATATCATTATAAATATATTTAATGCTCAGCCTTCTTCTGGAGAGAATATGAGGTTGGAATAGCAAGTCAAATAGTAGTGATGTGATTGAGTTATCTTAATTCTCTTTTTGCTATGTAGAAATATGTACAATTTGATTCTTACGAGTCATGTAGGGATCAGAACTATTAGGATAAAATGATCCATTATCTATTCCCATATGGATAAGTACACTTGATCTTAGCCAAAAGGCTGAGAAGAGATACCCATACGGATAAGTAAAAGGAAGAAAGGGTTCTGACTGAAGAATGAAGGTATTTTTAATAATACCTGTTGTTTTTATCTAGACTTCTGATTTGAAATTACTTCATACTCTAAGGTAATCATGGGATACCCTGGTCTTATTTTTAAGGTAAAATTTTGTCTAATTAAGTGAGTCATTTTATATATGAATATTTTAGAGACTAAGAAAAATGGAATTCAAATTTACTGAATTTGTATAAGCATTTGAGGTTGTTTAAAATAATTGTCAAATTATTATCAAAGAACCTCATTTATTGTCTTCTCAAGGAAAATACAGTGTAATAGGCAGTCTGTATTTTGATGTGGCATGAACGAACTTTCTTTGAAATTGAAGTGTAATGTTGCTGGATACAGGCTTATAAAATGATTTTTTTTTAACTTGAAGTTCATTTAAAAAGCTCTTATCAAGTGTCAGACAACATTAGATTATAAATTCTGGCCTGAATTCTGGTTCTTGTCTTTTCACTAAGAATTGTAATAATTATGTGTCCTTTAGAACTGGTGTTTTTGTTACTATAAAAATGAAGGTGCTATTAGATGATTTCTTCAGCAAACAATTCTGTGATTTCAAGTAGGTATATATTGTTTAACAAATATCTAGTCCTAACCAGTGGAGTGGAACTAGGTAAATGTATTTGAAATTAGAGAATTATTTTAGGGCTCTACAAATGCAAAGTCAAATTACATGTTAATTCATTGCATTTGATGAACAGTTCTATGTGTTGGTAGATGGGATTCAGAATGGCAGGGAGAAAGGAGAGGCAAAGTTATTTTAGGTAAGAAAAACAGTATGGGGAAAAGTATGGAAAAGGGAATTTATCATGATAGTTTGGAGGAAAATTAAAGAGACTGGAATAATTGAGTTAGAGGGAGAAATAAGGAGCCAGTTGGTCTTGAATGTTAACCTGAGGTATCTGCATATTATTCAGTCAAGAATTGCAGTTATGTAAGGAGATGCTGGTAGGACTTATGTGTGATTGTTTAGCATGATTAATGGGGCAGTGCTGTCATAGATGAAAAGAATAGTGAAACCTCACAGGTAACTGTTAATCCGTCTAGGTAGTAAAGTGAACTCTAAACAGGCATGGCAGTATGGGAATTGGAGAAAGACTTGATGCTTGTTTGTATAAAATCTTAGGGAATAACTAAAGGTGGTAAAGTTTTACAAGTAGAGCACTGAGGCAGTTAGATAAATGGAAAACTTGGTAAAGAGGCGGCAGAGAAATGTTGAGTTTGAAATTATGTTATCTTTTACTTTTATCATATTGCCATTTTGAGAAGGTAGCCTAGACTTATTTTAGCATGACAATTTGATACACTTTTATGTTTGATTTCCTTTTGGGCTGGTTCTTGGTGATTTTCTGATTTTTGCTATTGGAGTTATATTTAAAGTCATTATTAGCAGTTTGCCTTTGTCTAGTTATTCTGTCAGTGTTTCTCAATAGTGGTAGCATTTGGGGCACGATAATTCTGTGGGTTTTTCTACCACATTGCAGGATATTTAGTATTCCTGGCTCCCACCTACTAAATGCCAGTGTTGCTTTCCCTGTCACTGTGGCAACCCAAACTCTCCCACACACTTCCAGGTGCTCCTGCTTGAGAACCACTGCACTTGACCTTAGTTCTTCATCAGTTAAATAGGAATAATAACCCTACCTAGCTCTGAGGTTATCGTCAGGTTTAAATGTACTAATGTGTGTATGTAGCTTTAAAGACAGCAGAGCGATGTTTTGGTGAATGTTCAATATATGATTGTTATTATTATTTATATGAGAGTGTTTCTGGAGCTTTAATTTTCAGGTTCTTTATTCATTTATTTCAATAAATACTTTCTAAGAGACAACAAGGTGCCAGGCACTGTGTAGGAAGGCCTTCGTTTGATTTATTTTTGTAGCTTATGCAGTGTTTGAAGAAAAGATGTTGAAAGGTATTTAATGTTATTTTTCTCTTTGAGTTTGTCTTTAAAATGGTTGTGTTCTTCTTAACCACAAGTTTGCAGAATTGCTATTTAGATATAATAATATATGTGAAAGTTTCACACACATATTAGGTACTAAATGATTGTTTAATAACTTTCTATATTGTACTTGTAAGATAGCATTAGAATGTTTTGACTTGCTGCTTATTAATTTTATTTTTAAAAACCTAATTATACAACTGAAAAAAGATTTGGAAATGATTTTTGTTTAAAATAGTTAAAAGTGAAACAATTAGTTTAGCTAGAATTTAGCCAGATTCTTATCCACTCTTTCCCTCCTCCATCCTTTTTGTTCTTAGCCACTTTTCTCCCTCTCCATCCTCTTTGTTCATAGACGAGTTATGGTCATTTGAAGTTCTAGCCATGTAGGAGAAACAAGGATCTTGACATACCTTTACTTCTCAACTCTCAGTGCTTCATTAAAGAGGACTTGACTTTAAAGGAAGAATGAGTACTGTCTCAGCTGTAAGTTGTGATTCTTAGCATGGACTACTGCAGCAGGAGGAATAGGCACATTTACTTCAGAAATAACCAGAAACGGAATCTGCCTGGAAGCAGATTATTTTGCAGTGGATTTGTGGAGGGAAACAGAATGTGATAGAAACTGTATGGAATTGAAAAGGATATGTAAACTATTAAGAATATCAGTCTGTGTGCTTTGTAAGTCTTTCTGCTTTAAGTAAGATGGGTTCTTATTTCTTTTTGATATTCTCTTTGTTTTTCAGTATAATTCATTTGAAATCATAACTTGACTGTGCCATCCTGAATGAAAAAAGTAAAGGAATTTTGGACAAATTACCTTATCATTAGAAGGTTTCTACCTTGTTACCAATTTAGCTTATTATTAGAAGGTGTTCTAATTTTCAGACTAATCTTGTGTAAATGAACTAGAATCTCTGTGTTTCAGTTTCCTTTCCTATAAAATGAGGAAATTGGAATGCATGATTTCCAAGAGTCCTGCCAGCTTTAGGATCTTGGAATTTCTTTTTCTGTGGAGGATTTGGGAATTCTTTGGGCTGTGTCTCTCAAGTGATTTTCTGATCTACTGTTGCAAGTACCTGTTCAAGGGGATGAAGTATTAGACTCCATCCTGTTGTGACTTCCTTTGCTTTGTATCCACTGACTGCATTTACAATCCAGATCAGTAGATGCACAAGTGTAAACCTTTGTTTACAAAAGAGCATGTGAATAAACTAACACAAATGTTTTTCCTTGAAATAGCAACTCACATTGAATAGTAAGATGATGGGTTGTAGCATTTTCTTTGTATAACAGTTAATGTCTCATATGACATAGGAAACGGGCAGTTTTTAATACCATTAACAAAGTTTTTCTTCTTTTCTTGGGTGTTAATGGTTGAGACATAAAATTAAAATGAATTTACTTAAAAAATAATACTGAGTTCCTAATCACATGATCTTAATAATTTTTGTACAAGAGATTTAATACAGAGACTATCTTCCTTGAATTGCTGGTATATAATTTGAGTGCTAAATTTGGTATTTGTATAGTAATTTGGAATAGTAATGACTGGGAGTATTCATGTAAATAACTGTGCTATAGGATTGAGTGTCACTAAATAAAGGTAAGCTTTGGTTATATTAATTTGGCTTTAATTTCATAAATTAGAAGAGACACATTTTTAGCAGGAAGAAAATTAATGATTAGAGTACCAGTATTGATTTGTTTTGCAGTGTTTAAATGAGAATTTCCTGACCCGATTTGCCACATTAGCATCATCAGAAGATATACTTAGTATTTTGGTACTGCAGATTAAAGAAATAGTTTTTTGGTTTGGCATGAACAGATGTTCATCTGTTTAAGAATATAACAGAATGATATGAAGAAAGGGACATTTCATTATATCCTGCTTTTATATTTGAATACCTTTTATTAAGATAGATTTTAAATACAATCTAGTACTAAGAAAATGTTTTGGGAAGCAAAACAGAGTGATTGTTGACTTGATTTTTATGAGATAAACTAAGAATTCATAAAAGACTGCCAAAAGATACTATTCTAAGGAGAAGAAATGGTACTCTCTTGTTTGATTACTCAGACTTCTTCCTGTAAAGACATTCAGGCTTCTATATAATATAATTATTTTTTACTTTAATTTGAATACGTTTCTAAGTTTTAGTTGCAGCAATAAAAGCCTATTTAGTGGTCTTCTCTATATCTGTATCATCATTTTTAATATTTCTGAATAATTTAAATATGTAGCAGTCATTCAACAATGCCAATTGCTTTACTATCTCATTTTCCTCATATTTCATTTTAAAGAAATTTTGGACACTAGCTCTTTACCATGTAACTTTTTTCTTTTTTCTTTGCATATGGATAGATGTGTAAGCTGAGGGGAGGGGAGAGGGGAAAGAATTGTTGACACGGTTTGCTGCTTACTACTTAGTTTCCACATGTGCCATGTGTTCAGTGATTCCTTAATTCTGGAATATTCTTTTCTCTGTTCAAATATTTCTTATATTTAAAGCTCAGTGTCTTTGTCTTTGTGACATATTTTTTGGTTTGATTCCATCCTCACCTCCAACCCATTTAGCCACCTTTTTCTTAGTTCAGCATCTAAAAACTGAATTTCTACATTACCATTCTTTATAAGTAATATCATATAGATATTAAATGTCTAAAAATAGACCTTTCGGAAATTATAGCTGTAACATTCTTTTTTTTGAGATGGACTTTCTTTCTGTGGCACACTCATAGCTCACTGCAGCCTTGAACTACTGGGCTGGAGTGATCCTCTTGACTCAGCCTCCCACGTGTCTGGGACTACAGCATACACCAGCACACTTGGCTAATTTTTTAAATTTTTTTCTATGTTGTCCAGGCCGGTCTCAAACTCCTGGCCTCAAGGGATCCTGCTGCCTCAACCTGTCACAGTGCTGGGATTACAGGAGTGAGCCACTATGCCTGACCGGCATTTTCTTTTAAAATAAATTGTCAAGAACATTACAGAATATGAGAAGATTCAGTGCAGTCCAAAGTAATGCAAATCAGCAAAATCAGTATCCTCTGCTTTATCAAGAGTTCAGAAATTAGACCCTAGTCAGTGTATAAATTATAAAATCAGGACAGGGAACATACTGTTTCCTAAATGATCAACTTTATGTTCTTTAATAAGGATCATATAGAAGATGAGTATGTGTGTGTACACACATTTAAAGTGAAAAAGATCTAAATCTTTAGGAGGCAGCAGGCATTTTCTGTAAAAGACTAGGTAGTAAATCATTTTAGGCTTTATAGTCTCTGTGGAAGCTACTCAACTCTGCTCATATATAGCACAAAACAACCATAGACAATATGTAAAAGAATGAGTGCATGTGTGCTTCAATAAAACTTTATTTACAGAATCAGACAGTGGACTGGGCTTGGCCCACAGGCCAAAGTTTGCCTATTTCTCCTTTAATTTATCAGGCAGACTTGCTTTTAAAGTGAGGAGAGGAATGTTCAGTAAGGAGTTACTACTGGCATTGTTATATTTAAGTTTCATAAAGTACATTGGTAAACCAGTTGAAGTTTAACCTTTTAGTCACAAATAAAAAAAGATTTTAAAAAAGGAATCAGTAATTCTTAATTATACAAAGTAACTATATGCTAGGTTATTTTCATAAGTGTTTTTTGATCCTGTGAAAGAGTCATTGTCTCTCTTTAATAATAAAAGTGCTTAATTAGACATCTTTTGGGGTTAGTTCAGTGATCAGTTCTATTATTGAAGAATTCATCTTGTTTGAGACCTTTATTTCCTAATTTTAATTAAAAATATATTGCATTTATTGATTCTTAATATTTTCATTAATATCATATATGTATAGATATATCTAGGTTGATACCTTTAAAGATAAAAGTGAATATAAGCATTTTAATAAAATATTGTGACTTCTTAGATGTGTGTAAACTGTGGTCAAAAATAACTGTGGAAGAAAACCATCTGAAAAATGAATAATGTATTTTAAAAAATTCATAAGGCTCCTAGAAGAAAATTCAGATGCTTGGTTACCTTCTTTAGAATCAGATATGTTACATGTGTCTTCTGGGACAGAATGTATGTGGTACTTTAATTGGAAACTTTAATTATATCCACTTTTTGTAAAAATTTTTATATTTGGCCACTGTTTACATTATTTTCCAGTAGCAGTAAATATAGATATAATTTTATTCAGTAAATAAGGCTAATTTCTACCTGATTCAATTTCTCCAATGTATTAATCCTTTTGGAAGTGTATATGAATGACAGATAATTGAAATGGTAACATGCTGAGCATATTTATTTATTTTTTTGAGCTATGATTTTAACATGAACATTAATCTCAAAGGTTTTTAAATTAAAAAGCTGATTATTTCTGTTTTATATTAATCTTCATTTGAAAAACAAGGTTTGCTTTATCCATATTATTTGCAAAATATATGACTAGTCTTAGAAATTATTAATATATGGTAGTTATTGTTAAATAGTAAGTATTTTTTTAATTGGGGATATTTTCATAACAGTTTTTGGTCCTGTTTCCCATTCCAATAAGTACAATATAGAACTTTTCAAGCTTTTCCTGCTGAGGTTGTCTGTGGAAGAGTGATTAATCCTACCCTTTCTTGAAAGTGCATAATCTTTTCTTGTAATAGTAGTACCTTTGCTTTTTCACAGCAGCACTCTGCCAAAGGTGACCATAAATCTGGTGGCATCAGCTATCGCAGTACTTTCTGCTAAATTGCTTTCCTTTTGTGTATTTGCTTCTTTTTTCTTCTGAAAAGGAGAAAAGTGTTGAAGCAGATTTTTCCATCTGTTCAGTCTTTGTACTATATTTTTCATAATGTGTCGTATTTTTCTTTTAAAATTCACTTTGCCATACTTGTGAAAAGAACTTAGCCATTAGGGATCTGAGAATGGATGCTGGGATAAAAGATTATTTTTACTTATATGTGAGAATATACATTCTTGTTCATTTAATCCAGACCATTACTATTCATGACTACATTTCATAGTAGACATAGCAAGTGGTTTATTTAAAAGTGTATTTATATATAATCAAAAGCCATTCTAAAGAATTGCCTGTGATAATAAATATAATTAATTTTGACCTCTTCAGAAACAAGTCTAACTCCAAATAGTGAGTTATTATCAGTGAACAATGAGTATTTTTAACCACTCTAATTTGTTTATAAATAATAAAAAAGCCACTCAAAATAATAGTGGAAGGAAGTAACTGGAGGCCTATTTCAACCCAGTTAATACTATCATTACGTTATTCGTCTAGATGCTGCAATTACTTTTTTGTTTTGGTGCTTTTCTAATTCCCATTAAAAGAAAGCAGTTGACTGACCTAATTTTTCAAATACTATTGGACATTTATTGTAAAATGTTACAATTGTCTTGACTTAAGGAAGTTTTAAAGGTTGATCTATTACTCTTTTGTACTTATTTTTATTATTTTGTTAAATTTTCACTGCAGAAATAGTTCATGTTATAGTTTCACTTTAATTACTTATTAGCAGAATATTAGAATTATGAGTCAGCAGTAAAAATTAAGTATGCTCACCCTTATTATCATGAGGATGTGGCTATCTTCATTTTTTAGAATATTTTTTTTTTTTAAATAGGCTTTATTTTTTTAGAACAGTTTTAGGTTCACAGCAAAAATAACCAGAAGGTACAGAGAGCTCATGTATACTCCCTGTCTTCACACATTCATACCTCCCTAATTATCAACTCCTTCCACCAGAGTGGTACATTTGTTATATTGATGAACCTACATTGATACATAATTCTCATGCAAAGTCAGTGGTTTATGTTAGGGTTCATTCTTGGTGGTGTACATTCTATTAATTTTGATAAATGTATAATGATATATATGCACTATTGTTATTAGGTTGGTGCAAAAGTAATTGCAGTTTTGGACCATGAATTTTAAATCATTATAACTAGACTCAGACACATCTTTATTAATCAAAATAGAAACCATTATAATCAATACATTTTTGCCAACGAGAAATAAGTTTGTTTATTCTTGTAGTGTAAAAATCCGTGCTTTGGGTTTCCATGAACTCTTGGAAAGCATTTTCTGCATCCTGCTGGTTGTGGAAGTGTTTCCCTGCAAAAAGTTACTGAGGTGCTTTAAAGAAGTAGT
>CM052441.1:14695422-14748260 GCA_028533085.1 Varecia variegata | reverse complement strand
CAGACACATCTTTATTAATCAAAATAGAAACCATTATAATCAATACATTTTTGCCAACGAGAAATAAGTTTGTTTATTCTTGTAGTGTAAAAATCCGTGCTTTGGGTTTCCATGAACTCTTGGAAAGCATTTTCTGCATCCTGCTGGTTGTGGAAGTGTTTCCCTGCAAAAAGTTACTGAGGTGCTTTAAAGAAGTAGTAGTCAGTTGACAAGAAGTCAGGTGAATATGGCAGATGAGGTAAAACTTCATAGCCCAATTCATTCAACTTTTGAAGCATTGGTTGTGCGACGCGGGGTAGGGCGTTGTTGTGTAAAGGAATTGGGCCCTTACTGTTGACCAATGCTGGCTGCAGGCATTGTAGTTTTCAGTGCATCTCATGTCATTGATTTGCTGAGCACACTTCTCAGATGTAACGGTTTCGCTGGGATACAGAAAGCTGTAGTGTATCAGACCTGCAGCAGACCACCAAACAGTGACCATGACCTTTTTTTTGGTGCAAGTTTGGCTTTGGGAAGCGCTTTGGAGCTGCTGCTCAGTTGAACCACTGAGCTGATCATTGCCAGTTGTTGTATAAAATGCACTTTTCGTAGCACTTCACAATCCAATCGAGAAATGGTTTGTTGTTGCATACAAGAAGAGAAGATGATGCTTCAGAATGATGATTTTTTTGATTTTTCGTCTGCTCATGAGACACCCACTTATCAAGCTTTTTCACCCTTTCAGTTTGCTTCAAATGCTGAACGACTGTAGAATAGTCGAGGTTGAGTTCTTCAGCAACTTCTCGTGTAGTTGTAAGAGGATCTCCTTCCATGATTGCTCTCAATTGGTCATTGTCAACTTCAAATGGCCGGCCACCGCGCTCCTCATCTTCAAGGCTCTCATTTCCTTTGCAAAACTTCTTTAATCACCACTGCACTGTAAGTTCATTAACAGTTCCTGGGCCAAGTGTGTTGATGTTGCGAATTGTCTCTGCTGCTTTATGACCCATTTTGTACTTGAATAAGAAAATCGTTTGAATTTGCTTTTTGTCTAACATCATTTCCATAGTCTAAAACAAATATGAAATAAATAGCAGGTAATAAGTCATTAACAAAAAAACATAAAGCGAGAAATGCACATTAAAATGATGTATTATGTAACCACATTTATTTAAGAATGTATTCCAATATCAAACAGCAAATTTCAACAATGCTAAAACTGCAATTACTTTTATACCAACCTAATATCAAAAAATAATTTCATTGCTCTAAAAATTCCCTGTGCTCTGCCTGTTTATCTCTTCCTGCCCCAAACCCTGGCAACCACTGATCTTCATACTCTCTCCATAGTTTTGCCTTTCCAGAATGTCCAGTTGTTGGAATGGTAAACGTACATATCCTTTGCAGTTTGGCTTCTTTCACTTAGTAGTATGCATTTAAGTTTTCTCCATGTCTTTTCATGGCTTGATAGCTCGTTTCTTTTCAGTGCTGCATAATATTGCATTGTCTGAATGTACCACAATTTATTGTTTAACTATTTGAAGGACATCTTGGGTTGCTTCCAAGTTTTGGCAATTGTGAATAAAGCTGCTGTAAACATCTGTGTGCAGGTTTTTATATGAACTTAAGTTTGCAGTTTCTTTGGGTAAATACCAGGGAGCACATTTACTGGTAAGATTATGTTTAATTTTGTAAGAAACTTCCAAACTGTCTTCCCAAGTAGCTGTACAATTATATGTTCCCTCCAGCAATGAATGAGAGCTCCTTTTGCTCCACATCCTCTCTAGCATTTGGTGGTGTTTACTATTATGGATTTTGGCCACTCTTATAGGTATGTAGTGTTATCTCGTTTTAGTTTACATTTCCCTGATGATCTATGACGTAGAGCATCTTTTCATATGCTTATTTGCTACCTCTGTATCTTCTTAGGTGAGATGTCAAGGTCTTTGGCCCATTTTTTAATCATGTTGTTTGTATTCTTATTGTTGAATTCTAAGAATTCTTTGTATATTTTGTGTTAATAGCCCTTTATCAGATGTCTTTTGAAATATTTTCTCCTAGTCTGTAGCTCGTCTTTCCATTCACTTGACAGTGTCTTTCACAAAATAGAAATTTTTAATTTTAATGAGGTTCACTTGATCAGTTCTTTCTTTCAGGGATTATGTCTTTGGTGTCTTATCTAAAAAGCCATCACTAAATTCTAGGTCATCTAGGTTTTCTCCCATGGTATCTTATAAGAGTTTTACAGTTTTGTATTTTACATTTTGGTATATGATCCATTTTGAGTTAATTGTTGTGAAGGATGTGGGGTCTGTGTCTAGATTCATTTTTTTGCATGTGGATTGGTTCTAGCACGGTTTGTTGAAAAGAGTGTCTTTTGTCCTTTTTTTTTTTTTTTTTTTACCTTTGATCCTTTATTAAAGATCTGTAGACTGTATTTATGTGGGCCTATTTCTGCACCCTCTGTTCTGTTTCATTGATCTATTTGTTCTTTCACCAATACTACACTGTCTTGATTACTGTAGCTTTATAGTAGGTCTTGAAGTTGGGCAGCGTCAGTCCACCACCTTTGGTCTTCACATTCAATATTGTGTTGGCTCTTCTGGGTCTTCTGCCTCTCCATAACAACTTTAAAATAATTTTGTCAATATCCACACAGTAGCTTGCTGGGATTTTGATTGGGATTGCACTGAATCTGTAGATCAAGTTGGGAAGAACTGACAATACTGAGTTTTCTTGTCCGTGAAAGTAGAATACCTCTTTATTTAGTTAGTTCTTTTTCGAAATTATCAGAGTTTTGCACTTTTCCTCATATATATCTTGTACATATTTTATTTCATTTTTTGGAGTACTAGTATTAGTAAGTAATATTATGTTTTTAATTTCAAATTCTACTGGTTTATTTCTGGTGTATAGGAAAGCGAATAACTTTTCTTTGCATCCTGCCACATTGCTATAAACCAGGAGTTTGTTTTTTTTTCTTGATTCTCTTTATCTTGTTAATGTGATGAATTACATAATTGATTTTCAAATGTTGAACCAGCCTTGCATAGCTGGGATAAATCCCATTTGGTCATGCTGTATAATTCTTTTTTTTCATTGTTGGATTTAATTTGGTAAAATTTTGTTGAGGTTTTTTGCAACTGTATTCATGAGAGATACTGGTTTTATTTTTTTGTTCTTGTAATGTCTTTGTCTGGTTTTGGTATTAGGGTAATGGTGGCTTCATAGAATGAGTTAGGAAGTATTTTCTCTGCTTCTGTCTTCTGAAAGATTTTAGAAACCTGGTATAATTCACCAGTGAACCCATCTGGGCCTCATACTTTATGGTTTAGAAGATTATTAATTGATTTAATTTCTTTAATAGATATATGCCTGTTTAGATTGTCTGTTTCTTCTGGTGAGAGTTTGGCCAACTGTGTCTTTCAAGGAGTTGGTCCATTTCATCTGTCTTATCAAATTGTAGGCATAGATTTGTTTTTAGTGTTGCTTTATTATCCTTTTAACGTCCCTGGAAGTTATAGTGATGTCCCTTTTTCATTTCTGATGTTAGTAATTTGTGTTCTCTCACTTTTTTCCTTAGTTAGCCTGTCTAGAAGCTTATTGATTTTATTGATTTTTTTTTAGAAAGAACCAGCTTTTAGTTTTTTTTTTTGTTTTGATGTCCTGTTTGCAGTTTCATTGATTTCTGCTCTGATTTTTATTATTTCTTTTCTTTTGTTTACTTTGGATTTAATTTCCTCTTCATTTGTAGTTTGTTAAAGAGGAAGTGATAAATTTTAGATCTTTCTTCTTTTCTAATATATGCATTCAATGTTATAAATTTCCCTCTAAGTACTACTTTCCAATTTATTTCCACTGAGGTCTAGGAGCTGACATTGTATGATTTATATCCTGTTAAATTTGTTAAGGTGTATTTTATGGCCCCAGAATGTGGTCCATCTTGGTTAACGTTCCACGTTACCATTCCATGTTTTTGAGAATAATGCCTATTCTGTTATGAAGTATTCTATAAATGTCCATTGTATCTAGTTGGTAGATGGTATTGTTAAGTTCAACTCTGTTGGTACTGATTTTCTGTCTGCTGGATCTGTCCATTTCTGTTAGAGGGGTGTTGAAGTCTCCAACTGTAATAGTAGATTCATCTGTTTCTCAGTGTAGTTATATCAGTTTTTGTCTCATGTATTTTGACACTCTTATTGGGTGCATACACGTTAAGGATTATGATGTCTTCTTGGGGAATTGACTCCTTTATCCTTATGTAATGCCCCTCTTTGTCTCTGATAGCTTTCCTTGGTCTGAAATCTGCTTTGTCTGAAATTAATATCTCTGATAACTTTCCTTGCTCTCAAATCTGCTTTTCTGAAATTATTAATAATATAGCTACTCTGCTTTCTTTTGATTAGTGATAGCATGGTATATCTTTCTCCATCTATTAAATGCTTTTAATCTACAGGTGGTCCCTGGGTTATAGATGAGATACGCTCCTGAGAATGTCTTTGGGTTGAATTTGTATATAAAATGGATCACTGATAAACAGCACATATATGTTTGTATTATGTTATAATAATTAAAATACTATAATGGCTCGTGTGTGGCAAGAATAATAATACAGTGTTATACTGTAATAATGATAATAATACCCCTGTACTGTAATAATAAGTTACAAAAACTATTATGCTCTTTTAAGTCAAACAAAACATAAAAATGAACTCATACAAAAAGTTTAGATAGGAGATAGAAATTCCAAAAAAGAATATTAAAGGTTAATATTCACCTTATGTTACATTAATGCTATGCTAATAGAAATGTTATGTTTATTTTGATCTTCTAACCAAATCAGTAATAACCTTTCCATTTCAATAATTAATCCACTGCACTGCTTAGTAATAATTGATGCTTTCATTGGAGGACTGCCTTTCACATGTTGCATTATTCTAACTTTATCCTTTGTAATTGTTGTGATAGTCGGGCAACTGAAGCCTAATGCTTTCCCAGTGAATGATGGCATCTGGCCTTTCTCTGAATGCTACTTTCATTTCCATTGTAATCACCTTTCTCTTCACTGCAGGCTCACCTGGACGTAAGTGATGCTATGTATAAGCGACCATATAAACAATGAGACTAGCCGCTATATAAAGATGCTGCACCAACAAACCACTTAGCCACATGTGTTTGTTCATGTGTGGAAGAAACTAGTTCCCATATTGTTAATTGTTAATTACATAATTATAAATGATCATTTTGGGAAGCCATGGGAGCCAGTTCATAAGTATGGAATGCAGTAAGTCGGGTCGTCAGTAACCTGAGGACTGCCTGTCTATTTAAAGTGGGTTCCTTGTAGACAACATATTAATATATCTGGGATTTGGTTTTTGATCTACTCTAACAATATCTGTCTTTTAATTGGCACATTTAAACCATGCTGTTCAAAGTGATTATTGATATAGTTGGATTAATATCTATCATATTTGTTACTGTTTTCTATTTTTGCCCTTGTTTTTTGCTTCTGTTTTTGTCTCTCTTTTTATGCCTTTTGTGGTTTTAATTGGGCATTTTATCTGGTTCCATTTTCTCTTATTTCTTAGCATATCAGTTATACTTTTTTTAGCTTTTTTTTAGTGGTTGCCCTAGAATTTGCAATATACATTTACTACTAATCCAAGTCCATTCAAAGAACACTGTACTGCTTCACAGGTAGTACAAGTACCTTATGATAACAAAAAAATGCTAATTCTTTTCTCCCATCACTTATATCATTGTCATTCATTTTACTTATATGTAAGCATACACAAGCATATATATATATACATACATATATGCATAAGCAAACAAACATAATTGGATACATTGTTGCTATTATTTTGAAGAAAGTATTATCTGTTAGATCAATTAAGAGTAACAAATATAAAAGTTTTTATTTTACTTCTATTTACTCCTTCTCTGATGCTCTTCCATTCTTCATGTAGCTCTGAGTTTCTGATCTACATTTTCTTTTAAAAAACTTTTTTTTAAACATTTTTTGCAATTGGCAACAAATTCCATCTATTTTTATTTGAGCAAATTTTTATTACTACTTCACTTTCTTCTTCTTCCTGCTTCCTTCTTTCTTTCTTCTTTCTTTTTCCTTCTTTCTTCTTTCTTCTTCTTCCTCTTTCTCCTCCTGTGAGTCATCCTGGAGTACAGTGGAAGAATCATAGCTCACTGCAGCCTTGAACTGCTGGGCTTAAGCAATCCTCCAGCCTCAGCCTCCCAAGTAGCTGGAATTACAGGTGTGAGCCACTGCGCCTGGTTACTTCTTCGCTTTTGAAGGTTAATTTCATAGTGTATAGAATTTCAGTTTGGTAGATTTTTTTCTCTGTGCTTTATTTCTCTCACTTCTTGTTCCATGATTTCTGGTAAGAAGTCAGATTTTATCATTGCTCCTAAAGGTAAGGTGTTTTTTGCCTCTGGCTTCTTTCAGGATTTTTTATCTTTGATTTTCTGCAATTTGAATATAGTATGCCTTGGTGTAGTTTTTTGGCATTTATTCTGCTTGTGTTGTATGAGCTTACCGGATTTGTTGTTTGGTGTCTGACATTTGTTTGGGGACATTCTCAGTTATTGGCTTAAATATTTCTTTCTGTGCTCTTTTCTCCTCTGGTTTGCCCATTACACTTAAGTTTTACCTTTTGTAGTTCTCTGACAGTTCTTGGATATTCTATTCTTTTTTTTCAATCTTTTTTCTCTTCAGTTTTGGAAGTTTTTATTGAGATATCCTCAAGCTCAGAAATTGTTTCCTTGGCTGGAACTGAGTTCAGCAAAGACATTCTCGATTTCTTTTACAGCTTTTTTTGTCTCTAGCATTTCTTTTTCATTCTTTCTTAGAATTTTCATCTCTGCTTACATTGCCTTTCTGTTCTTTGATACTGTCTGCTTTATCCATCTCAGCTTAATTCTAACATTCATGCCATTTCTGAGTCTGGTTTTGATACTTGCTTTGTCTCTTCAAGCTCTGTTTTTTGCTTTTTATAATGCCGTATATTTTTTTCTCCATCTCTGGACATGATATACCAAGTAAAAGGAATTGCTCTAAATTGGCCTGTAGTAATGCAGTGGTAAGGTATGGAGGGAGGGGAAGTGTGCTGCGGTCCTTCCTTTCGGTCTCAGTCTTTTAGTGAGTCTGTGCTCCTCGACTAAGAACTTTACAAGTGCTTCTTAGCCCTTCCCCCTTGCAACCTTTACCGTCTTTTAGGTGGGATAGGATGGCATTGCCAGAGTAGGCTGGAGTTGCGTATTTTAATTCCTCCACTTGGAAGGCTTGGGCTCACTGGAGTTGGCCATTTTCCTTCCCTCAGGTTAGTTAGTAGCCTCTGATAAAATCCCACAGGTTAGGCTGTGGTAAAATTGGCATATTTAAAAAACCTAAATAGTTGGTTTTCTTCTCCCCTCTGCTGGAAGCAGGAAGGGATTTTTCTCCAATATTTGCTGTGAGAACCTGGTCAAGCTCCTAGAGGTAAAACTTAGAGTAGGTGTGGGGATGTCCCTGTGACTGGATCTCTCTGGAGTTTTTGAATTTTAGACTTGTCTACTCTGACTCTTCAGCTATTTGTCAGTTATAGTGTTTGTTTCTTTACCCCGCAGTAGTTCTGCTTGTGGGTTACTGCTTCAGTGAGTTGTGATTCTCTGTATTTGCGTGTCTTTCTTTCCATTTTGGGGGCAGTGTGTTGTCATGTGACCTCACTTCTTGTACAGATCTAAGATGAGTTGTTGATTTTCCCATTTGTTCAACTTTTTACTTCTTGTTCATACAAAATAATGACTTCTAAGCTCTATATGCTGGATCAGAAACCAGAAATCTATATAATTTTTATAGTTGAAAGAATACATGATCTTCAAAAAAGAGGTTTTAAAATTGATATTTATCAAGTAGGTGAAACTGTAGAATAGAGGCATTCTAATCTAAAAGTGTAAATAGTTATTTGACAAAGTATGACCTATTGCATATCCATTCATAGGTCATAATATACAAATGAAGTGGTCTTTGTTATATTAATCTTTGGTAAAGACTTATTAAACTGTTGTTTTGAGCATATTTCTGTTAAGTCAATTAGAAGCTAGTTCAGATAAAAGTAGGAAATTATTAAAAGTTTGGAAAATAAGACTGAGCTATGAGAAAATAGGGAATTCATGTTTATTTGATTTGAAGAAAGAAAATCTGAGAAATTATATAATGGATCATATGTATATAATAAACACCCAGAAGGTTTTCCAAGGTTTCTTTCTTAACCTTGGCTATACATTAGAATCATTTGTGGAGCTGAAAAATACAAAACATACCATCAATGCCCAAGCATGCTTGAATTTCTTCTCTAGAAATTTTGTTTCAGTGAGTCTGGCATGGGGCATGACATCTATAATTTTTTACATTTTTATTTTATTTGAAAATATTAAGGGAGTACAAATGTTTTTGTTACATAGATACCTTTTATTAATATAATGCTTAAGTTGAGGCTTTTAGTGTGCGCATCACCCCAATAGTGTTCATTGTACCCGAGATAGATAGGCTTTATTCCTCCTCTCCCCCCTCCCCCACTCTTGATTTTTCAATGACCTTTACATTTCTTTGTGCTCATGTGTGCCCATCGATTAGCTCCCAATTATTAGAGAGTACATGTGGTGTTTGTTTTTCCACTCTTGAGATACTTCACTTAGGATAATTGTCTGCAGTTCTATCCAAGTTGCTACAAAAGACATTTCATTCCTTTTTATGGCTCAGTCGTACCCCTTGGTGTATATAAACCACATTTTCTTAATTCACTCATGAATTGATGGGTACTTAGGTTGATTTCACATCTTTGCTATTGTGAATTGTGTTACCGTAAACATTTGAGTGCAAGTGTCCTTTTGATAAAATGACTTCTTTTCCTTTGAGTAAATACCCTGTAGTGGGATTGCTGGGTCGAATGGTAAGTCTACATTTAGTTCTTTGAAGAATCTCCATACTGTTTGCTATGGAGGTTGTACTAATTTGCAGTCCCACCAACATTGTATAAATGTTCCTTTCTCTGCATCCATGCCAATGTCTATTATTTTTTGACTTTTTAATAATGGCCATTTTGACCAGGGGTAAGATAATATCTTACTGTGGTTTTAATTTGCATTTTCCTGATGATTAGTGGTGTTGAACATTTCTTCATATGTTTGTTGACCATCTGTCTTCTTTCTCTGGCCATATACAAAAACTAATTCAAGGTGGACAAAAGATTTAAATGTAAGGCATGAAACCATACAAATTGTAGAAGAAAATGTAAGAAAAACTCTTCTAGACATTGGTCTAGGCAAAGAATGTATGACTAAGACCCCAAAGGCAAGTACAGCAACAACAAAAATAAAGAGGACTTGATTAAATTAAGAAGCTTCTGCATAGAAAAGGAAATAATCAGCAGAGTAGAGAACCTACAGAATGGGAGAAAATATTCACAAATTATACATCCAATAAAGGGCTAATATCGGAATGTACAAAGAACTCAAGTCAGCAATTAAATAAAACTGTTAAAAACTGGGCAAAAGACATGAACAGTTTTTCAAAAGAACGTAATTTTTTGTTTTTTAAATGTTCACGGATGCTTGTTGTGTAGAGCCAAAATTGAGAAATACTGGTCTAAATGTTTGACAGGATGGGCAGCAGTATTCTTAGGGAGGCAGATGGTAGATAATAAACATGTTCATTACTGTGTGTAGAGAGGATGTCATTTTAAAGCAATCATAACATCTTGAGATCTGTGATGTAACCACGAGGAAATACGCTTCCTTCTTGCTCTGCCACTGCCTTTGGAGGCAGGGTTGTGAAACTATGATATGTGAAATATTTGGAAAGGAACTAGAGTTCCAGGTTTGAGTTATAATATTTTCCCTTCCTGGCAATTTATCACTGGGCATGAGAACTAGCAATATAAAGACCATGGTGTCTAATTATGAGGTTAAAAAGTCTAGTTTTAAACTTGCCAGGTGATCCTCACACTGATGAGTGAAGAAGTCAGGTGACATTTCACAGATGAGAAAACTACAGCACAGATAGGTTGTTTTAGTCATCACAGAACATTTTATGTATTTTCATTTTTTTTCTAGTAAACTCATCAGACATATTTTATCCTATTCTGTGGATTACCTTTTCACTTTTTTGATGGTGTCCTGTGAAGCACAAACATTTTTAATTTTGATGAAGTCAGATTTATTGGAGTTTTTTTTCACCTGTGGTTGGGCTTTTTTGTTATGTCTAAGAAATAATCCAAGGTCATGATGATTTATTTTTTCTTTAAGAGTTTTATAGTTGTAGCACTTACATTTAGATCTCTGTTCCATTTTGAGCTGGTATTTATAGATATGTAAGATAGGGGTGCATATTTTTTCTTTTTCACGTGGATATCCAGTTTTCTCAACACCGTTTGTCGAAAAGACTATTTGTTCTCCATTGAATTGTCTTTACATCTTTGTAAAAACCCAATTGATGATAAATGTAAGGCATTATTTCTAGACTCTCAGTTCATTCCACTGAGCCATAGATCCGGCCTTATGACAATACCACAATGTCTTGATTACTGTAATATTTTAGTTAGTTTTTGAAATCAGGAAATTTGGATCCTCTAATTTTTTCTTATTTGTCAAGATTATTTTGGTTATTCTTGGGTGCCTTGCATTTCTACATGAATTTTAGGATCAGTTTGTCAATTTCTGCAAGCAGCTGGGATTCCAAAGAGATTGTATTGGTTTCCTAGATCAGTTTGGTGATTATTGTCATCTTAACAATAATGTCTTTGTTTCACAAATACAGAATGTCTTTCAATTTATTTAGGTTTTCTTTAAGCAATATTTTGCAGTTTTCAGTGTTTAAGTCTTATATTTCTTTGGATAAATTTATTCCTAAGTATTTTATTTCTTGTGATATTATTATAAATGGAATTATTTTCTTAATTTCATTTTCAGATTGTTCATTGACAGTGTATAGAAATATGACTGATATTTGTGTATTCATCTTGTGCAGTCTTGCTGAACTTATTTATTCATTCTTATAGTTTTTAGTGGATTCTTCAGAATTTTCTATATACAAGATTATGTCATCTATGAATAGAGATAGTTTTACTTCTTCCTTTCCAATCTGTATACTTTTTCTTTTTCTTGCCTATTTCCCCTGGCTAGAACATTCTGTACAGTGTTGAATAGAGGTAGCAAGAGTAAACAACCTTTTTTCTGATCTTAACGGGAAAGCATTCAGTCCTTCACCATTAAGTATGATGGTAGCTCTGAGTTTTTTCATAGATGCACTTTGTCATGTTGAGGAAGTTCCTTTCTATTTCTAGTTTTGTTGAGCTGAGTGTTTTATCATGAAAGGGTGTTGGATTTTTTTTTTATTTCAGCATATTATGGGGGCACAAATATTTCGGTTACGTGTATTGCCTTTGGCCCACCCGAGTCAGAGCTTCAAGCGTGTCCATCCCCCAGATAGTGTGCACCATACCCATTAGGTGTGAATATACCCATCCCCTCCACCCCTCCCACCTGCCTGACACCCAGTGAATGTTACCATTATATATGCACATAAGTGTTGATCAATTAATACCAATTTGATGGTGAGTACATGTGGTGCTTGTTTTCTTATTCTTGTGACACTTCACTTAGAATGGACTCCAGCTCTATACAGGATAATACAAGAGGTGCTAGATCACCATTGTTTTTTGTGGTTGAGTCGTACTTCATGGTATACATACACCACATTTTATTAATCCCCTCATGTATTGATGGGCACTTGGGTTGTTTCCACATCATTGCAACTGTGAATTGTGCAGGGTGTTGGATTTTGTCAAAGTTTTTTTCTACACCCATTGAGATTATCATGTGTTTTTGTTCCTTATTCTGCTAATGCCATGTATTATGTTTATCCCATGAGCTTTTTGAAGATAAGATTGTTTATTCATTTCTATTTCCTATTTAACTTTGCCAAGTACTGTTCTTCTCACATAGCTATAAGCTCTAAAACATTTGTTGGCTGATCATTTTACAAATGAAAACATTTGTAAGGAAGTTGTCTCAAAATTAGAATGCAGAATTCCAATTTTTTCCTTATCCTGCTGGGCCATATTGCTTCATTATATATTTAATATAATATGTGGAACTAACATGAAAAATGAATCTAGGGTATTATTTTTTAATTGGCATATTGTTTACCAACTAATTGGTTTATGATATTTACTCACTACTGAAAGTTACATTTGGTCCAGTTTTATAGTATTAGAACAGTCTGACTTTATTAAATACTCAGTTGTGAAATGATGATTATAAATATTTCTCTTCTGTGTTCATTCTTCTGTATTAAGATGACTTAATAAGCCAGGAAGTGACATTTACATGTGAAAATTATCTCTTAATATGCCTTTTTGTGTGTGTGTGTACTGTAAGAATTGGTAATTTATATTTTGGGTTTTGAAATTAGACTGTACTATAAATAAAAGGTTTTACTGGTTCTGTTTTTTGTTTCTACTCATTGACATCTCTTCCTGATTCTTCATTAATTGCTAGTTTTACTGTTTTTTTTTTTCTGTTAATTATTTCTTTTTGCCTATTGCTTACATAGAGGATCATGTCTAAACTACCTAGCCTTGCATTCTGCTCCCAATCTATTTTAACTTTGCCTTCTGCATCTTCTCTTCATGAATGTGCCAGTCATAATGGTGCTTATCTGGACAAGGACCATGAGTAGCCAGGAAGTATTTGGCATATATCATAGGTCAGATAAATTAACTGGTTTTGCTCCAGAAATGAAGATGGCTAGTAGGATTAGGTACATAGCATCGCTCTTGATAGGCAAGCAGTAGAAAACTTGAGAATAGAAAGGTATCTGAGACAGGAAGATTGCACCATTTTCAAACGAATGCGTTAGAATTCAGAGTTACAAGCAAAGATATAGCAACACCAAGAAAAAGATTTATAAATATTGAACTTTCCCTTATAATTGATTCAAACAAATGTAAAGCACATTATCAGATTAATAAATGAATATTTCTTAATTTAAGGATTGTTCAATTTGTAGTCTTCTTTTGGTTATTTTTTTTAGAATGGTTTTTTTCATTTTAGTTTCAGATGTTTTGTTTCTTATGTAGTTGTGAACTAGCTATGATAAATGGGAATAATTTACCAAGCAGATATTTGTTACAGTGTTTGACCATTTTCTAAGAAAAATATTAACTCAGTAATGTCAATATTAGGAAGAACAATGTATGTAAGAAATAATAATTATTACAGGTGTGAAAGGATATGAATGTTTGTGATCTATTGCTGTTTTGTGATCTATATATTTAATATTGACATTTTCTTGCATTATAATGTTATGTTTACTATTAGGTAAAATTTAGGTTTAGCTAATGCAGTGATTACATTGTATTAAATGATGATAATGACTACTGTTTGGTAAGTACACTCTATATGGTTTAATTCTCACTGCAGTTTTTCAAGCTAGACTAGATAGGTCTTATTTCCATTTTATAGATTAGACAGTTAAGAGGTACGCTAATTCTCTTCTGGTCACAGCAGATAATGGCAGAACTGGCATATGAACTGACTTGAACATAGAGGTCTTCAGTTCTCACTGTGCCTCAGATGTTCCTGTAGCACAATAACTAACAAACTACCAACCTACACAAGCATCTCCTCTGGCAATTTGGGTTTAGTAATTTTGTAGGAGGGCTGGAATTCTTATGTTACCAGGATTGAGAACTACTTGCTCTGAAATTTCTGCTTTTTCCATGCTACTATCTCATGATTATATGTAAATAATATCTATTCTTTAAAATTTAATTTTAAACTTTTTGTTATGATAAGGGAATTTATTGTGATTTTTTTTTTTCAAATCCATAGGGTTGTTTTGGTGGTAGGACCCTTTGGGGCTGGCTTCAGTTACACATACCCTATCTAAAGGAAAAGTTAACAAAGTCAGTAACTGAGAAAAATCATTTCTCTGAACCTCAGAATTATCACCTGTAAAATATCAATAATAACTACCTTTCAGAGTTATTGTGATGGTTATGTGCAATTATGTATTTAAGGCACAGTACCTGAAACTTAGTAGATACTCAGTAAGTGGTTCTTGCTGTTATATTAAGAAGATGTAATTACTTTAGCTAGAAGTTTAGTAACTATATTACATCATTAAAAAAGCATATTTTTATCTAGAATAGTGCCATATATAGCATAAGAGTAAAACTTGTCTTTCATGTAACTGACTTCCTGGATTTATAGACACTTTTCATTCTCCATGGATAAAATATTGATTGATGCCCATGGCAAACTGAAATTTTACGATTAGTGGGCTACTTCTTATAAGGTCCAAATTAGTAGAGCAGTATGCTTCTTCTTTGCTTACCAACAATCAGTTTTGTGTATTCCCAAATCTGTTTTTGCCTATTATATTTGATACTCTGTTCAAGTAATTCACCTTAATATTATATAAAATGATGAAACATTAGTGCAAAAAGAGTTGTTTTTAAATTAAAATCTAAGAGGAATTCTTTGGGAAGAGTTTTTGAAGGTCAGTCACTTAAAATTTCCCATCTGATTTGGTGTGAAGAACCGTAGCCTGAAAAAGAAATAATAAGATTCTACATGCATGCTGCACTCATAGTGCATTGCTAGTATCTTTAAAGTTCCATTTAAAAAGTTAAACTGGAAATCTTATACCTGGATGGGTATAGCTATTTAATATGTTTTACTAAACAAAAATAACTCTGAACTCTAGTTAATAGATCCATACGGAAAGAAAATGTCTTTGGCTAATATCAAAAGATTAGCAAAGTTATGTATGTTTTGTGATAAAATATTATATTAGTTAATTGTAATTTTTATTATTTTCTACAGTAGTTCATTTTTTTTATTAACTTAGTTATTGATCCTGATCTGGTCACAAAAGAGAGATTTTCCTTAATTCATTCATGTAAAATGGGAATTATATGCTAATTGGTGCCAGAAAGAAGAATTTAGCTAGAAAGATTAGAATTAGACTTATTATACTAAAGAAGGGCAAGGCATAGGCTGTCATATGAAAAAAGAAATGGATGAATAGAGACGTAGATATTTCTGTTTTTGGCCTATCAGGATCTGATTTGCACAGTGCCAATACTAGCAATTTGAAATCTAGTTTCCTGTAGTTGGATTTGAGCAGCTGGTGTAGCAAAAATACTACTACTATCACTACTAATACAACTAACAATAATTCTAGGTGTTTAAGGTACTATGAACTAAATGTGCTCAATCTATTGGTTTATAAAATAATATAAAACTAATTGCTATTAATAAAATAGAAACAAAATCTATCAAAAATAAATATCACCTAGAAAAACTTATGGAAATACAAAGGAAAAAATACATAGCAAATAGGAATTTAATCTCTGGTACAATTATTTTTTCATTAAGAACTCTGTGGCATGTATTAATAGAATGTAGAAATAGTCTAGTCTACACCTGAATGTGTATTTGTATACAGAGAGCTATAATTTTATTAAATCCCATCAAATCTTATTTTTATATTTGGCATTTTACTTTATATTACTATTTACTAATGAAAATTAGATTAGTATAGTATCATGTTAACATGACTGTCTTATTTCAAGTTTATGAAGGTAAAATGCATATAACAGTGCCTGGCACATAGTGATTTCTCTAATAAGTGTGTGTGGGTTTTTTTGTTATGTGTGTGTGTGTGTGTTTTAACTCAGCATACTTTATTAATTTAGAATGTAGATGTTGGAGCCAGAAGCTTATTCATATTCTATCTCTGCAACTTTATAGTTTTGTGATTTGGGACAAGTTACTTAATTTTTATCTGTTAAAATGGGGGAAAATAACATATTCTTCATGGGTTGTGAGAATTAAATGATTTGATAGAAATAACATGTTTACAATAATGCCTGACACATAGAAATGTTATGTAAATGTTTACTATTATTATTATATGCAAATTCATATTAATCTGTATCCATGCCTGTTGTAAAAGATTGATTCTTTGGTGATACATCATGCTTCAGTTAGAATCATAGTCATGTGCTTCCTCAGATTTTTAGCCTATTTCAAAGGACTCTGCAGGAATGAAAAATGACAGTAAAAAGATTATTGTTTCTAAAAGCGTTATTGCAATATGCCATTTGCCTACTTTTCAGGTTTGTTTGATGATTTGGGCAAAGTTGGATGCTTTCCAGATCAACTAACTACCTTTTCTCTCCCTTTTGTCATTTTAAGAGGAAGAAAATAATTTGGGCCAGAGTGAAGTATATTAACAATATATTATCTTGTTTTTCATATGTTGCTGATTTTAGTTCTTCATTTTTTTTTAGAAGGAACAGTTTTCTTCTTTTAGACTCAGACTTCGATTAACAACAGAAACTGATTAGATTGATGTATAATAGACCTAGCTCTAAATCTCAACCTCAGTAAATAGCTTGTATTGAATATTAGGTCATTGGAATATTTATTAGCTTATTATATAACTTACCAATTTCTAAAATAAAAAAAATTCACACACACCATAAACTCCTTAATGTAGTTAATGGCAGCTTTGGTCGTCCAGGAGTAGAATGTTATTGCCAGCATGACAGTGGAGCTGCCGTAATCCAGCTCCAGTTCCTGATTAATGAGGTCAGTGAATTGTTTTAATTTCTCCTACTTATATCTGAAATAGGGCCACCATTGTCTTTCAGATTTCTTGTGTGCATTCATATTTTCTTTAAATATTTAAACAAAAAGTAATTCCTTGTGAGTCAGAGATAGTAGTAATTCATTTTAAGGCACCATCATGGATAGTTACATAAATAATGTAAAATGTTTTCTCAAAACAGTGTTGGAAATAGAATGATATAAGGTAAATATTTTTGGTACAAGGTGCTACATTTAAGTATTGTTTAAGGGATATTGAACATGTATAAAAATCTGTATTAAAATATTTTAAAAGATTGAGCTTATTATAAATCATGGAATATACTTCTGTAACGAATTGCTTTGACATATAAACAGGAAACCAGCATTCATTAGAAAGTGGTTACTGCCCGGAGTTCTTAAGTAACACTCAAGTTGTGTTACTTGTTGGTTTAAGTAATTGATGATGCCTTTCTTTTTGATAAGAGTCTATTAGAAGAAGCTAGAGAAAAACATCATTTTATCAGCACAGGAGACACTATGCTTGCAGATTTGAAGAAAGTTATAAGCAGCTCTGAGAATATGTTTACTGCAAGTAGTGACATGGAAAGCTGGTCATAGAAAGAAGAAAGAGAGATTACTCCAGAAAAGGCTCTGATTTCCTTAGATATAATGATAGTTTTTGGACATTCCTTTGCCCCTAAATCCTTAAGATCCATGGAATAAATTCTTAAATTTATATGAGAGAAAATAAATTTCTCAATACCTATGGCTTTTGATCAATGTTTTATTCTCATCAGGAGATTTACGAGAAGTATCCTGGATATAAAAAGTTACAGATGATAATATAAAAAAATTAAGTAAAACTGTGATCCAGGTAATTTGCAGTCATGTAGGTTTTTCAGGGTCAGAGGAAGTTTTTTTTTAAAAACTTCAATATTCTGTGTAGAACAGTACATTAGGCATTTTAAGATGTTAAAATTCTAAAAAAAATCACAATGTAGAAAGTTGTTGAATCCATATATGAGGACTCAAGATTATTTTTCCTCTTTTTAAGAATGTTTACTATGGAATAATTAGACTTACAGCTAAGTTTCAGAATAGTTACATAGGGAGTCTATGTACTCTTCTAGCTTCTCCCAATAGTAACATTTTATATAACAATAATATGACATCAAACCAGGAGAATGACATAAAAACAATATATTAACTGGACTACAGATCTTATTCAGATTCACCAGTTTCTACATGCACTCATTGTGTGTGTGTGTTTGTGTAGCTTTATGAAGCATCTATAGATTCATGTAATTACCACCACAATCAAGATACAGATCAGTTTCATCACTATAAGGGAATTCCTTTAGGAATAAAGAAGTTCCCTTAGCAATAAGGGAATCCCTTTTAATTGAACTTCTGCCCATCCTCAGTCCTAAACCTGGAAACTACTATTAATAGTTATCAATCTTTATGCTTGTGTTAAGATTATTTTTTAAAGCAACACACGAGCCAGTATAAATCACATTGCCAATTAATTATACCTAAATTTTAGAAATCTTAAATGTATGCTATGTTATTCATGTTACAGTGTTCTTTTAAATAAGATTTTTCATAGACTTCTTTGAGATGGCCATTTTGGTTTTTTTGATGTGCTTAAATGTCACATTTTAAATACATAAAAATTGTATTACTGTTTTAAAAAATGTCTAGCAAATGAAAATTTAACAATTGAGAGTACCTATTTGCTTTCAGTTTTAGAAAAATATAATCATGTATAGTGAAGGAGCCACCATAGGAGGAGGTCAGCTGTTATTGCCATTTTGGCTCTACATCTTCTCTTCTTCCTTGAGATTTTAAGGTGGGGCAAACATTTTGAGAAAGAAGATGACATGGCCTGATATACTAGTAATACAATGAAAATAAGAAATAATGGTACAAATCTTTGATGCCCTGAATCCTTTGAGTTTCTGTACTTAAAAGTGTTAGGGATAAAAGGATGTTTTCTAGTGAAAAGGAGAGTATGTGGACTCTATGTTTCTACTTTCCAGTTGCCATGTTGTAGCAACAGGAGTTATGCAATAGAGAAGTCCTCATAGAATTTTGAAGGTGGAAAGAACTTTGAGAGATCATTTCATGTAAATCTTGCCTTGACAGCTCTTTTAATCCTCCTGGATAGATGAGAAACTTTTTTTAAAAGGGGAAGATTTTAAGAGTTTTCATAATCTAAAGAATTGGAATTACAAATCTTTTTTGAAATTCATATAAGTTCTTCAGGTTACATCTCCTATTTTTTTCAGTGTGGATGCAGGGTATTTGACTCCTTTGGAAAAAAAACATTCAGATGTCTTAATAAATCAACCCTTAGTCTAGAGATTCCTAATCTTATTCACATATCACAATCATTCTGAAAATTAAAAAAAAATACACCTGCATAGATCCTTGCTCTGTATCTTAGTCTACTTTCTGTTGCTATAACTCAATACCTGAGACTGGGTCATTTATAAAAGAAGAAAGATTTATTTAGCTTATGATTCTGAAGGTTGCGAGGTTCAAGATCAGGTGACCGAATCAGGTTGGCTTCTGGTACAGGCCTCCTCCTGTGCCATAGCATGATGGAGAAGCAGAGGGGAAAGCAGGTGCATGCAAAGTGAGCAAACACGAGGGGCAACCTCACTTCATAGAAAGCCACTTTTGTGAGGACTAATTCAGTCCTGCCCGCGAGAGAGAACTCCTGTCCTCTCTGGAGACTGCATACAACCCTTTGTGAGGGTGGATCAACTCATGACCTAACTGTCTCTTAAAGGTTTCACCACCTCTCAGCACCATTACATTGACAATGAAATTTCAACATGAGTTTTGGTGGGTACAGACTGCATCTAAACCATAGCAATCTGGAAATTCTGATGTGTTGGATCTGGCATGAGACTGAGCCAACTGTATGATTGTCACATAGTACCAGGCATTTTCTTCCACATAAATAGTAATATTTAATAGTACCATATGTTTTAACTTTCTAAATTAGACTTTTCAACCTCTTGGACATTGAAGTTACAGGGTGCCAAATGCCATCTTTATTTTCCGTACCATTCTAGCAGAATTACGATCTAGGTATAGTACTTTGCTAATGATTCTTCTTGAGCTAGTGAAATGAGGAGATTACTTCATATCATATTTTGCTATGTTAATCAAGGAAGTATGCATAGTAGTTACCAGGTAACTTATAGCCTGACTTTTAATTTTAAATAGCTGGAGTTTAATCATACTGTCCTACTAGATCCTAGTATACTTCTGATTTATAAGATACTAAATTATACTTTAAATTGCTGAAGAAATTAAAACATATTTTAATTTACATATATACATATAATATACTTTTTTACAGCAGCTATTTTGAATTTGCGTGAGGCAAATGTTTCTTAGAACTAAATCTGGTAGAAAGCGGTGAAATTTGGGAAGGAGATATTTTTCACAGCTATTTAATAGCATTAATGTTTGTAAATGACATTATATATAAAGTGTATTATACTTTATTTTTAAGGGAGCTCTTGTGAGTGCCTTGGCTGATGACACCTTACACTTATGGAATTTACGTCAAAAGAGACCTGCGATACTACATTCACTTAAATTTTGCAGAGAAAGGTAAGAATTTTCTCAGTTATCATATATATAGGCTATGTACTATTGTATTTTGATACATTTTCTTTGAATTTTATTCCTTGTTTTTTTTTTTGTGATGGCCTTTATGCATAATATAAAAAATAATTCACAAACTCCTAAAGACATACAGTAAAAGCAAGATTCCTTCGTTTCCAGACTCATATTTCCCTCCAGAGGCAACCACATAAATTTCTGTTGTGTCCTTTTAGTTTACAGTCTGTATAAAAGAAAAATATCCCTATCCAGTTTTCTTTTTTTTGACATAAAAGAGAAGCCATTACATAGAGTTCCAGTAACTTATTTTCACTTAATAACATAACTGATTAGATTGTCTCATAACATTTAAATCTTCCTTAGTCATTTTCATAACTGTATAATATTCTGTTGTATGTAAGTGCCATAATTTATACAGTCAGTCTTCATCAAAGAACATTTCAATCATTTCCAGTCTGCTATTCATTTTGCTCTATTGTGATGTTACATATATATCTTCGTCCGCATATACAATTATATATATAAGTTTGTAGAAGTGGAACAGCTTGGTCAAAGAAATCTCTTCTAATATGACTTATGAATTTGAGGCTTTCATTAGAAAGGACTTTTTCATGCCAGTTTTATTAAACATTGCCCTCCATAGGTTCTAGTACTCTTAAAGTTTCTTTTTTTTAATACTTAAATTATTGATTTATAGGGAACTTATTTTGGCATGAAATATGAGTGACGATATAGTCCCTCTCCCCAATAGCTTGTGAGACATATTTTTTTATTTTAAATATATATATGTGTATGTGTATATGTATGTATATTATATTTATGTAGTTGGAAATAAAGGCACAATCTTTTTTTTTTCATATTTTGAAAAATGTATTTGAATTTCTAATCTTACAGGAAAACCAGAAGGGAAATACTTGACTCTTTATTTTAAATTTATGAAGAAAAGTTGAATTGTTTTCTTGAGTAGCTACTTTTTTTTTTTCCCCAGGCAGGAGAAGGGGTGGGATTTTGAATTCCCCTCCCATTCTTTCACCCTTCATTTGTAGGAGTCCAGCCTTCTTTTCCTTATACAACTGCTTTACATTCAGTGTTTACATTTTGTATTAGTCAGGACAGTCTGAGCTATGCTGTGGCGACAAATACTCTCAAAATGTCAGTGACTTTACACAATTTATTTTTCCTTACACCATGTGTCTTTTGTGGGTTTCCTGGGAATACTGTTCCTTTTTGTTGTCGACTTTACTCCAGAATCCTGGCTGAGGAACAGTCAGTCTTTAAAATATTGCCAATCTCTACTTCTAATAGGTTTCTTGGAAAGAAAAGAAAAAGTAAAATAAAATATTACCAATCACCACCGAAGAGGTAGAAAGAGAATGTGGTAAAACACATATTAGCTCCTAAAGCTTCTGCCTGGAAGTGATATACATCTCCTCTGCTCCTCTAATGGCCAGAGCAGGTCACGTGGCCCTTCCTAATTTCAGTTGTACACCCAGGAAGAAAGAAAACTGGAATATTTGTGAATAATTGTAATGACTACTACACAGTTTATTTTTATTGTTGAGATTGAAGTACAGTAAGCAATAGCCTAGTTTCCCCTCATTCTACAATGGATTTGAGTTAACTTAATATTTAAATTACTATGTTTTACTTTTATGTTATTTGCATTTTTACTTGTAAAACTAGGAAAGGTAGGGAAAAATATGGAAAGTTTATAAAAATCTGTTTTGTTAATATTTTTTCCTGTAAATATATTTAAATTAGGAGGAAGTCATGGGTTGATAAACAATTAAAACTATCTGCTAGTCTTTTTTCATCACCATGAGTTACTATGACCAGTATTCTCAGCCATGTTAAACTTTTACATAAGTTTTACAATAATAATATATGAAGCATTTTAAGACTGAGGACTAAACTATGTGTTTGGCTTTTCCTATTTAGTACCCAATATTATTGTCTGACATTTATATCTCAATTTATATAGTGACTTACTGTTTATATAACACTTCCACATAATTGTTATTTATTCTCAGGGGTCAAGAAAAATTTCGCATATTGAAATTTTATAGAATGGATATTTTTCCCATAGGTATGTTAAATACCTGAATAGCAGAGTCATAATATTGAAATTATTATTAATATTTTTAAAGATATGTTTTTCCTTTATTCTAATACTTTAGTTCACATATGGCTATTTCATTTGATGATGAATCTGTTAAGTTTTGAGAATAAAATAAGTATGCATGCATTCTAAAGTGAAAGGAAAATACAGTATTACATGGAAAACATTAATAATCAAAATTCTGTGATAACTTAAATATCAATGGAGCATTTATGTCTACAGACCTCTTAAGGAAAAAAAATTACTTGAGAAATGAAGTAATCTATTCAGATACTAACACAACAAGTGATTTGGTGCTTGTAATGTATTGCAGGAACTGGCTGCTGCCCTAGCATCTGATTTCCTAGTAGCATAAATAAGTTAATGTAGAAACAAAACCTCAGTTTTCACATTTTACTCTTATTATATTACATAAATATTTTGCTTTACATAGTTATAAAGCTTATAATTCACTCAGTATGCACATGAACAAGGCACGAACTTAGCTGTAAGAGTGTTGGGATAAATACCAGGCCCTCCCCCGCCCCCCGAATCTATATAGGTCTTACAAAGATTTGGAATTAATTCACTGCATGTATTAGATAAGAAAAAAAAGTAATCATAATATTGGAACAAATTAAAGAACTAGAGTTACAGTTTCTGTGGTAATTGCATGATATTGTCAAAATACTTTTCTTTGAAAGCAGCTTAATGAAAAGTATACAAGCACTAGAAATGACTTAGTGGGATGAAATTGATGACTAGAACACAAGAATAAAATGATATCCAAGCCTGATAGAAAGGCAGATAGTAGATGATCTGCTACTCTGGATCTAATTCTAACCTACAAAGAGAATTGGTTGATAATATGGAAGTGATGAATCATCTTGGGAATTCTGGGTATACAGAGCCACAGATTCAGTCAACATTTGAAATGAAGAAAGAAAGAAAATTATTTTCATACTCAGAGGAAAGTCAGTTACAATTTGATGACCTTGAAAATGTAAAAGGAAAGATGTTCAGGAAGTTTTGGATAACTTCCTAGAATAAAATTATCCATAATGACTAAGAAATTCTGACAAGGAAACGGGGAGAGATACTCAGAGAGACTGATCTGGTCTCACAAGGCCCTTACAATGTTATATAAAAAGATTATATAAAAACATATAAAAAGATTATATAGAAGGAAAGATTATATAACCAAAGGTAAACATAAGAATGATTAGAGCTAAGTCTTGTAAAAAATAATAACAAAAGAATTAATAAATGAAAACACTTTTTAAAAAAAATTTAGGACAAAATGCTAAGTAGTTTAATGGTGGATATGATTAGGGCATATAGAATTTTTCTAACTGTATTAATGCAATATTGGCCCAGACAAATTATGTCTTAGACTACTGAATGGACTGACTCCTGTACAATTGTTGTTTGGCCTAGGAGGAATGTAGAGTGAGAGTAGTGCTTCAAAGTTGGAAATGAAAAAAGAAATTTAGAATCTGAATTAAGTTCAGTTCACCAAATATTGAGTGTTTACTCTGTGCCTGAGATTATGCTAGGTGTTGGGGTAACAAAGATGGATAAAATTCTTGAATAGCTTACATTAAAGCAGAGACCCAGGCACATATTACAATATGAACGAATGCCAATTTTAGAGATTTATATTAAAACATGATACTATAATTAACTCAGTCTTTTTTTAGTTTAGTTTTGTTTTTTTTAAGAAGACAAAAGTCAGTCATCAGGAAAATGCAAACTAATTCTACAGTTCTACAATCAGAATGCCTAAAAGATTGCCTAGATTGTGAGGCAACTGAAACTTCTCATAACCTACTCATGGGAGTTTTAAATGTCACAATCACTTTGGAAAATATTTTGGCAGTATTCACATACACCATGAATGACCCAAACATTCAACTGCTAAATATATACCTGTGTTAGGCACAATTCTAAGATAGGTCCCAAGATATCTGCCCCCTGGTGTACACATACATACTCCTCATTATTTAAACAAATGCTTATCTAGATGAAGGCATTTTGCAGATGTAATTAAGTTCCCAAATTAGTTGACCTTAAAATAGGGAATTATTCTCAGTAGGCATAACTTAATCAGGTGAGCCTTTAAAAGAGACTAGATTCTTCCTGGCAAAAGGTTCAGAGCATGCAAAGAAGTCAATGGAAAGGAGATTCTCCCCTGCTGGCCTTGAAGATGGAGATGGCTACGTAGGAATACAGGTGGCCTCTAGGAGCATACCCTCTGAGATGGCATGGAGAGACACAGACTCAGTCCATGAGAAGTTGTATTCAGCTAGTAACCTGAATGAGCTTGGGAGCAGATTCTTTCTCAGCTCTTCCAGAAAGGGATGTAAGAATGCAACTTTGCTGATACCTGGATTTTAGCCTTGTAAGTTCTTGAGGAGAGAACCTAGTTATGCAGTGCCTGGACATCTAACCTACAGAAACTATGAAATAATAAAGGGGTATTGTTTTAAGCCACTAAGTTTGTGGTACTTTGTCAGACAGCAATAAAAAACTAATACAGATTTTGGTAGGTGGAAGTGGGATACCACTGTAACACATAACTAAAAATGTGGAAGTCACTTTGCAGCCAGGCAGTTAGTTGGTAGAGGCTGGAAGGATTTTGAGGAGCGTGATAGAAAAGCCTGTATTGCCCAGCACAGGCTGTTTGTAGGACTGTATACTTGAGACTGCTGCCAATGAGAGCTCAGAAGGACGTGAGGAACATGTTACAGGAAACTGGAGAAAGTGGTTATATAATGGCAGAATGCTAGACAGAATTGTTTCTTGTACAGTGATTAGCTTGAATATTAAACTGAGGAGATTTCCAAGGAAAGTGTTGAAGGTGCAACCTGATTTTTTTGTTGTTGTTTCTTTATAATAAAATGCAAGAGGAAAGAGATAAATTGAGAGAAGAATTATTGAAGGAACCAGGACTTGATGATTTGGGGGATTCCTACCCTGATGCATCTGGCAAAGAGAAATTGCTTCTGAAAGTGAGGCATAGAAGAAAAATGTGAGGGTGTGCTTATGTAAGTTTTTACTAAAATATTTTTAAAGACCCAAAGGATATAGCCCAGCATGGTGGCACATGCCTGTAGTCCCAGCTACTCGGGAGGCAGACGCAGGAGGATTGCTTGAGCCCAGGAGCTTGAGGTTGCTGTGAGCTAGGCTGACGCCACGGCACTCTAGCCCGGGCAACAGAGTGAGACCCTGTCTCAAAAAAAAAATAAAAATAAAAAAAAGACCCAAAGGATAGAGTATTCAGTTACACAAAGGCCTCTTTTAAGAGATTAAGAGTGTGCCCTGCAGATCATCTCAACTAAACTAGAGAGCCTCTAGGAAGTTTAAAGTGTAACTCCACAGGCAGCTCAGCAAGAGCAAAGATAGAGAAGAAATTATCCCCAAAAGATTTGTGGGTGTGACAAAAGATAGTGGAGTGAAACCCAATGAAATTTACTTAAGAACTGAAAATTTCTTGAGAAAAATTGTATCAGTAGAAACATTGCCAGTTAGTAAAGGGAAACAGTACAAAATAAAAGGAGGCTGCAGCCAGAAGCAGGCTGATAAAAGTACTCAGCTGTATATGCATGGTACCTCTCATGAAAAAGGAACAGTGATTAAGAGGATGAAGCTTAGAGCCAGAGAAGATTATTGCCAGGCTGGAAATCTGGTTAAGAAAAATTCACCATTTGCCAAACTTAATTTCAAAACTGTTATGGACCACTGACTTCTTTTTATCTTTCAATTTCCCTTGTTTTGAACAGGAATTTCTGTACAATTGGCCATTCCTATCCAGGGGTTCCACATCCCTGGATTCAACCAACTTTGGCTGAAAGATATTAAGAAAAAAAAACAAAACAAATTATACAAATAAAAAAATACAGTGCAGTAACTATTTACAGAGCAGTTACATTGTATTAGGCCTTGTACGTGATCTAGAGATGATTAAAATGTATGGGAGGATGTATGTCTGTTATATGAAAATAATATACCATTTTATAAGAAAGACTTTGAACATCCATGGATTTTGGTATTCTTAGAGAGTTCTGGAACCAGTTACACAGGGACACTGAAGTATGACTGTAACTGTCATCTGTGTCTGTTTCATCACTGCATGCTCAGAATGTTGAGGCAGATAATTTGTTTCTTTAGTTTCAAAGGACCACAGATGGAGTGGAATTGTTCCCAAGAGCTATACTTAATGGGTTACACCCAGAACTCTCATCTGCAACAAGTTTAGATGTTTAGATATGGGATTTTTGAGTTGATGATACTTTGTTAAGATTTTGGACTTGATTTGATTCTGTAATTGGTTGAGACCTTGGGGATGTTTGGTTGAGCTAAATATACAGATGCTCCTTGACTTACAATGGGATTACTTCCCTATAAACTCATCTTAATTTAAAAATATCCTCGAAAATGCATTTAATACATCTAACCTACCAAATATCATAGCTTAGCCTGTCCTACCTTAAATTTGATTGGAATACTTACATTAGCCTACAGGTGGCTCAAATCATCTGGCTACTCAGTACACTGTAGAATGTCAGTTGTTTACCCTTGTGATCAGAAGCTAGCTCACTGCTACTGCCCAGCGTCTTTAGAGAGTATTTTACTGCATGTTGCTAGCCTAGGAAATATCAAAATTCAAAATTTGAAGTATGTTTTCTACTTACTGCATATTGCTTTGGCACCATTGCTAAAGTCACAGAATCTTAAGTTGAACGATCGTAAGTCATGGTCTGTCTATACTTTGCTTTTGGAAGGGAAATAAATCTTTGGAGGCTTAAGGCAGAGTGTGATAGACAGAATTCTAAGATGATCCTTAAGATTTCCACTTCCTGATACACACACACCTTCTCTCAATTATTCCACCAGTAATCAAGTTTGAATAATTGAAGGGAAGGGATTTTGTAGATGTAATTGAGATCCTAAATCAGTTGACCTTAATACTGGATAGGGATATTATCTGATTGGTTTTAAGCTTGGATTACCTAAGTCAAAGTGGAGCAAGTGCGTGGGATTACCCTGGTTGGGTTGGCTCATCTCTGGAACTTACTTTGGTTTAAGCTTCTCCCAAAATATATGGGTGATTTAAGGAAGATGTGGGGACTCTAATGAACATCTAGATGATGTTATGAAGAAGTGCACTGAGGAATGAATGGTAGGTAGGTAGATCTTGCAAGATCTATAACTATACTTCATATCATCATAATGTATTATAATATCACTGTATTTTTCCTTTGCTTTATGTATTATATTCCAGCTACCTTGAATTTTCAGTTTTTTTATGTGCCATCCTATCTCCGACCTATATTAGGAGCTGATTCCCCTGCTCAGAACACACTTAAGATTCTCTTTCCGTAACTAACTCCTGTTTATCTTTATAGTTTCATTGTCATTTTCTTTCACAGGTTCCTTTGTAAATTCTCAGGTCTGGGTTTTATGCCTGTTTTGTATTATCACATAGTACAGTGCTCTTTCCCTAAAATAGCACATACAATGCTTACTGTAATTACCTTGGTTACTTGATTGTCTCCTTGATTAGACTATAAATTTCATATCTTTTGTTTATTATTTTATTCCCAGGAGTAGTTCCAATGCCTAACATAGTATATAGTCAACAAAAAGTTCATTGACTGATTGACTATACTGTTGCCTTTGCAGAAACAGAAGGCAGACTGTGTTGGTTACCTGGGATATAGGTTCTAAGAGGCAGAGTCTTGAAACAAACAAACAAACAAACAACAACAAAAAAAAAAAAAACAAGAGAGTATTTGCTACAGGCTAATTCTATATATAATTATTCCTTCCCCTAATAGATCCTAATTTAGCATGGTGCTTGATTATTCTTGGAGTGCTATTTGGTCCTTGGCCCATAGTTAAAGCTCTTTTTCCTTTTTTCTTTTTCTTTTTTTTGTAAAAAGAGTGAGATGGGAGAATAAAGAGCTTTGAACAAGGGATTTCTTTTTACTAACCCAGCATGCCTGGGAGTTATAGGGCATTTCCATCTGTACCATCTTAGCAGTGATTTTTAAGCTGAAGACGAAGGTTTTCCTTTTTCTTCCTTAATGTGTAAATGAGAATTTCCAGAACAGTGTTCAATGATGTTGATAGTATTTTTTTCTTAGTTCTAATTTTTAATAATATTGCTTCTAGGGTTTTACTGTTAAGCATAAAGTAGGATGTTGCTTGAAGATGGATTTTCTTCCCTTAAGAGTTGGTTATCGATTATGAAAGGTAGATTTTAATTGAGTGCCTTTTTAGCATCTATTTAGATTATCATGTCATTTTTTTTACCTCCTGTTTTCCTATTGATTTAATCTATGACATTAATAGATTTCCTAATACCAAACATTTTTGTATGCTTGTAAAAAATTTTGAATAAGGTTGACAGTTCTTTTAGTGTGATTAGAATGTAACTTTTCCCCTTGTCATGGTCAATTTCAGTATGAGGGCATGCTTCCTTCATAATGATAAATTGAGAAAACTTTCTGTCTGTCTCTAATCTGTTTACTTCCCTTCCTCCTCCTTCTTCTCCCTCCCTTCTTTCTTTCATCTTTTCTTGTTCTAGGACAGAGAAATTCATAGAGGAATTATCTGTTTTATGAGTTGTTAAAGAGTATACTTAAGCTTAAAATTATTTTTTCTATATCTGTGAAAAATGATGTTGGTAATTTAATAGGGATTGCATTGGATTTTTATATCACTTTGGGCAGTATAGACATTTTAACAATGTTGATTCTTCAGATCCATGAGCACGGTATGGTTTTCCACCTATTTACATGCTCTGCGATTTCCTTCCTCAGTGTTGCGTAGTTCTCCCTATAGAGGTCCTTTACCTCCTTAGTTAAATATGTTCCTAGGTATTTTATTTTCTTTGTTGCTATTTTGAAGGGTATTGAGTCCTTAATTTGGTTCTCCGTTTGACTGTTGGTATATATGAATGCCTCTGATTTGTGTGTATTGATGTTGTATCCTGAGACTTTACTGAATTCATTGATCAGTTCCAGGAGTTGCTTGGTTGAATTATTGGGGTTTTCCAGATATAATATCAGAGACTAGAACTTTTTAGTATATAATTCTTAAATATATTCACTGTCATCCATGGTTATTAGTGCTTTAGATTTTCCTGTTTCTTAAATACATTTTATGATAAAGACTATCATGCATTTCATTAAGATTAGAGGTTTGTGTACCATCGTATTCTTAAGTACTTACATTCATTTTTATACTCACTGTATTTTCTTTCTCCCTATACCTTATTTCTGTTAATATGATTTGTCAGAAGTTGATCTATTTAATTCTTTTAAAAGAAATAGTTCATAGACTTATTAGTTTTACAATTTTACCGATATGTAATTTATTATACCAATTTTTATGTCAATTCTCTACTTTTTGTTTTTAGCTTCTTGAGTTAAAATTTATTTGCTTAATAATAAATAATTTACAGCAATGGAATTAATATAATAAGAGAGATGGTGATGGGGATGAAGGACACATGATGGAGGGATGGAATTTAAGCCTAAGAATTACAGGGTTTTTGTTTGTTTTTGTGGTGGAAAAGGCAGGTAATAACAGAACAATGGAGGGAGAAGAAATGATCAAAGGCATAACTGAAGAAAATTTTGTTGAACTAAAATATCTTTACATTGAAAGGGCTAATTCCTGGCATAATAAATAGAATTAAAAATACCTTTGCAAGTTCTATTCTGATGACATTATCATCTGTGAAAGAACTCAGAAAATTATAGCACTTACCTGACACTCCCATCCTCCTCAAATACTCATTCTTTGAGACTTTGTTTGAAAGCTATAAAGTTAAACATATGTCTAAAAATATAAAGGTAACCATAAAAGGATAAAAAATATAAAACATTAAAACCATTAGAGGAGTTAAAAAAGAGAATGAAGAAAATGAATCAGTAATGGTTAGGAAAAGAGATAAAGTGGTGAAAATAAAAAGAATGGTTAAACAAGATAGAAGAAAGAAGGTCAACTTAATTGGTAATCAAAATCATAGTAAATGGTATCAAGTTCGTGTTATTAAAATTTTGACATTTTTCCAGATTGGACTTCAGAAAACTTAAAATATAGCTATTAAACTGCTTATAATAGATATACTTAAAGTGTAATTACACGAAGTTCGAAAGTAAATGGAAGGAAAAAGGAAAAAATGCACAGATCATTCAAAAAATATAAGGTCTGTGTGGAGAGAATATTAAAATTTTATTGAAGAATAAAAGAAGATCTAAACAAATGAAGGAAGAAATAATCAAATTCTAAATTGTCACTTGTCCTCAAGTTAATCTATAAATTCACTATTTTTAGTATTTATTTAGTAGTATTCCAATCAAAACTTTTAGCAGGGTTGTTCATAGGACATCATAAGCTGATTTTAAAGTTCATATGGAAAAAAAGAAAGGCCCAGAATAGCCAACACAATTTTGAAGAAGAAAAATGAGATAATGGAACATATTTTATTAGTTATCAAACATTATTATAAAGCTGTAGAAATGCAAATGGTATAGTAATTACGAGGGGAAGACAAATGGACCAAAAACGCAATGTAGGGTTTTCATAAACACATATGTCAAGAGAGACACATTTAATATATGATAGAGGTGGCATTGCATATAAGCAAAGGATGCTTGCAGTAAATAAAAGATTCTGTGACAATTCTTATCTAAATGAGGAAAAGTGGTTCCTACCTCATAACCAAAATGAGTTGCAGATTAAAGACTAAACTATGAAACGTCTGTAGAAAAATTAAAAGTAAAACTTGGAAGAAAGTAATATAGGGAGTATCTATAAGACCTGGGCAAGGAGTGCTTAAACAGCTTATGCAAAGCACAAGCTATATAATAAAGGAGATATAATCTCTATATTAAAATTTAAAAGTTCTGTATTATACATCTACCATCCATCCACCAGGTGGTGATGGATAAGAACACAAGATCCAGAAAAATTTGTCACATCCAAACCATGATTTAAGGCGTGCCCTTTCGCCCCCTACAATGCTCACCATATCCATTAGTTGTGAGTTTACCCACCCCCAACCCCCCAACCCCCCAACCCCCAAAGAATATTACTATGTGAGCACCTTAGTGTTGATCAAAATCGTAACATGTAACCAAAATGTTTGTACTCCCATAATATCGTGAAATAAGAAAAATAAAATAAAAAGTTGGGAGAAGAAAAATAAATAAATAAAAAGTAAGTTGTACTGGAAAAAAAAAAAATGCATCTTCCTTTTAAAAAGTGCCTTCCCATCCAAAATGTCTCATGTCTTATTTGTGTATTTAAGAACATGAGGGAAAAATAAGGAAACATGTTCCAGGTTGTTAATAAGACTTATGGAGAAAGTAAATTTTGGGAAGGGGAGAGGCAACACAATAAAATAAGACTAATAAAAATCATTTAAGATAATAAGCTTACATATATGCACAAATAGGGTCATATGACCCTATTTGTGCATATGTCATTATGAAAGTGTACATAGTTATTCTTTAATTTTTTTGTCCTTTAAACTATCAATAAGGAAGGACAAGATAGTTATTTTGTAAGTGAGGAAATAAAGTCGTATTTGTATATCAATGAAAGAACACTGTTAAATATAGTAAGTCAAATCAGGTTTGTTTCAACTACCAGTTTTATATTTTGGTAACTGATTGATTAAATTGCCCATAATTTGGAATCTTACAATTCTTGGTAGGACATGCTGATTGAGTTGCTTTCCTAGTAGTATATTTTAGCGAATCAAATTTTCTTATTGGTCTTTTCCTAATATCACTGACATGGTATTATTTTATTTAGTTACAACCAGAACTTTAGTTTTTTCACTCTTCCTATTCCTGTATGTTCAGAGCCATGATGATTTGCTAGTTAAGAAATTCTTGAGTTAATTGCGACAAAAAACATTCAACTTTTCCCTCCTCTCAGTTTATTTAAATAATAAGGGTTGTTATGGAACAGAGTAATTTTTATTAATAAATTTGGTGGTGCTTTGTACAAATATACTCTCATGATTTTATTTTTTAAAAAAGCATATAAGAGTCATTCTAGGGGACCTATTAAAGTGTTTGTGCCAAGATAGTTAAATGAACGTTTAAGTTCCTTGTTTAAGTATTAAGTACTAAATAGTTTGTTTTTCTTACTTCTGGAAAACATAAAGATGTTTAAAATATCCCTGCAATGTAAGTTGATTTTATATTATAGTTGACTGAGAAAAAAATCATAGGATGGTAGCTAATACTAAGAAAGTGAACCTTGTAAAATAACAAGATATTATAAAAAGATTTTGTTTATTCAGTTGACATGTCTATACTTTGTTAAATTTACATAAATTCTCTAGAAAGAGGACATATGTTGTCATATAAAACACTCAACAAAAATTATGAATGTAGGAAGCTTAAATAATTATCTAATTGAACATTACCTCTAGGAAAGAATGAGAATTTGAGTTGCATTTATATTTATTTGATAAGTGTTTCCATCTTGAAAATTCTCTGTAATGAAATTATTTGTTAATGAGAATAGCAAATATTCTGTATGCTCTGTGTTGCCCAGTGCCTCATGTTAGTATTGACAATCTAGTAGTGATTATTATCATTGTATATTATTTGAAGTGCTATTCCAGTGGAATTTCAAAGTCTATTCTGAGAAACAAAATAGGTGGTCTGTAGAGAAATGACCATTATATATTTTCACATCATACTACTTTTTTTTTCACTACAAAAAAGTGTTTCCAAAAAGAGGAAGATAGTATCCATTCTTTACCTTGAAATCAAATATCTGAAACTGTTGGAATAATAATAAATTTTAGTAAATGCATGTGAATTATTATAATTTCTTTTTTGTATTTTTTTTTTTTTTTTTTTGAGACAGAGTTCTCTTTGTCACCCTGGGTAGAGTGCAGTGGCATCATTATAGCTCACTGCAACCTCCAACTCTTGAGCCCAAGTAATCCTCCTCCCTCAACCTCCTGAGTAGCTGGGACTACAGGCACATGTCATGAAGCCGGGCTAATTTTTCTATTTTTGGTAGAGACGGGATCTCACTCTTGCTCGGGCTGGTCTTAAATTCCTGACCTCAAGTGATCCTCCTGCCTTGGCCTCCCAGAGTGTTAGGATTACAGGCATGAGCCACCACACTCGACCTATAATTTCTTAATGAAGTCTTCCTATATCATCAGGGCATAGGAAGAAATAGTTCAGAAATGTTATCTAAGGCTGAGTATAAGGGTTCTCTGTCCTTCTAGAGGCTTACAAGTTAGTAAGGAAGATGGACCCTAACTATCATGTAAGGCAAGCATGACAGAGATACAAAGTATTGGGATATCAGTTTGAATGAGAGTGGTATTTGAAGTGAATGTTGAACAGAAGAAAAATATGAGAAGGAGGAGCATTTTGCCAGAAAGGAATAGTAAACACAGGTACTGAGATAAATTAGTGAGTTTAATGACTCCTGAGAAGTACAGTAGTACCCAGGGGTGATGTGGATATTGGAATCCTTTAAGCTTGTGGCTTAAAGGTTAAGTTTGTGATATGCCCAAGGTTATACAGTTACTGGATGACATACCCAGATTTGAAACACATTCTGACTTCCAAAACTCACCTTCTTTCTATCATGCCATGCTATCTATTTACTGTAAGACCTTATGCTGATGTATAAATTTAATTAGCATAATTAAATATTAATCACAATGAGAAGATAAATCTGATGATTGTATGTCATTTTTGCTTTTCCCGAATTACATATATTATGATTAACCCTCTAATGCAGTCAGTAAAATTTATCAAACATTTTTCAGATTTTCTTTTTGAATATATTTTCTCTTGCAGGGTTACATTTTGCCATCTGCCTTTCCAGAGTAAGTGGCTCTATGTGGGCACTGAACGAGGTAATATACATATTGTCAATGTGGAGTCCTTCACACTCTCAGGCTACGTCATTATGTGGAATAAAGCCATTGAACTGTGAGTTTGAGCAGATATTTCATATCTGAAAGTATCAGTACCATATATGATAATATCATATGATAGCCAGTCACTAACTCCATATGGAATTAAATATGTGTCAGACATTCTTGATATTAAATATAGATTTATTAGCTTTTTGTTAAGTATTATCCGATTGACATGGCAGTTTGTAAATTTAAATTTTACAAATTATATATACATAAATTTACAAATGTAAATATAGATATATACAAACATATATACAAATGTAGATATATACACACATTATATAGGCATATATATGAAACACAAGTTTAATGAAATAATCATTCTTCTTACTAGATGAAAAACACTCTAAATTTTTCTGGTTTTTTATTTTATAATTATTTTTATTTCTAACATGACCCACAAATGGGTTGCTACCAGTGTTTGAAAACACTGATTAGTTTATTTGATGTGTTTTAATAATCAACAAATAAAGGCAAATGTTTGCTAAAGTTAACATATTGTAGAATTAATTTTAAGGTTGATTTTACTTAATTTTGAAATGATTGTTTTCATTTACTAATTTTAACAAGAAAAGCTATAGGTTGAGCTATAGGTCTCTGAGGATCTTTAATGTCAACTTTTCATTCTGTCTTAAATTTTGCATGTCTTATCTTTTTCTACAATTTTTTTTTACATTGCTGGGACATAAAAATCAAAGTTTAAGGATATTGGCAAGAACCCTTCTCATTGTTTCTTTTTGTTTTAAAAAAAAATGGTCTTGTATCATTGCATTCCACAGTATTTACATCTTTTTGAGATAAGGATAATTTTGTGATATATCTTTTAAGTAAGTAATGTCGTAGTGTAGTTGTAGTAGTATATTAATCCTGGTTTTTCTTCCTGTGACAGGGACATTATTATCATGTATCTGTGTCTTTGTAGTAGTGTGGGTTTTCATGGTCTTTTGAGTTGATTACAACCTCTAGGGGGTAGGCCTGGTTCAGGTGACTGCATAGTTTCACAGATGGCTCTCATGAAGTGGAGTGGTCTCTCAAACTTAGGAGTTTCTGAATTAGGGATATGATTATGTATGGGCATCAGTTCAGCCGTGTTCTTAACTTTATTAACTTCTTTTTCTCTGAGCAGGTATAGGTAGCAATACTTTGTTGATTTTTAAAAATATAATAGAATTTTTCCTATTTCTGGTATTAACTATGGAACTAAATGGAATGTCCCAATTGGAGGGTAAAATAAGAGAGTAATATTTTAGATGCTGCATTGTTTAAAAATATTTACTTTGAGAATTCTAATTGAGGATAGATTTTCTTTGCTGAAATCATTGACTAAATTGAAGATTCTTGCCTATACAGAAAGTGTACTTAACTGTAAATTTTGTTGACATGTGTCAACATGAATTACCATTTTATTCCTGATTCCTATTTTGTTCCATATTAAGAACTGTGTATCTGTTATTGATCACTTGCTGCAATTCTTTCTTTGTAAATACGTCTCTATTTTCTATTCATTTATTCTTATTGTAATGAATATATAGCCATATCGAAATTTTTAATTGAGAAACTTATTAACGTTTTCTTTTTTAGGTCATCTAAATCTCACCCAGGACCTGTTGTCCATATAAGTGATAATCCAATGGATGAGGGAAAGGTAGAATTTTTCCTAAAAAAAATACATTCATTATTTTAATGCATGAATTATTGTATAATAAATAAGCAGACTATTCCAGGACCACACTTATCCTGCAAAATTGAGATTGCTAATAAAGGTTGTATATCATATACACTTAATGCTTGTTATTCAGTATGAATAACAAGTGAAGGAATTAGAATCATTTATAATTTTAAAGGACAAAAGTACCCTAAAGCATAATTCAAAATTAATAAATGCAATTATATGTTATTTATATTTGGCTTATTCAGAATATTTTTCCTGATTTTCTGATAATCCTGACAAGAAGTTTTCTTTTGGTTTTGAATTCTTTTCAACACTTTGGTTATACAATTTTTGTAGCACTTATCCCAAATTGCCTTATGTTAGAGTTGTCTTTATATCTCATCTCCCCTAAGTTTTTCTTCATAAATACTCCAATTAATAATGTAGATATTTTTTAAAATGTTCTTTTAATTTTTAATACTCTGAAATTGGTTCATACAGTCAGTATCTAGCTATTGTTGATTTAGTTAATTAATACATTTAAAAATAATTAAATTTTTTTCTATGAATCTTTGTTTACTAATTCAAACCAATCTTTCAAGTAGGTAGTTCTATTTAATAATATCTTTCTACCTATATAATTTTATGATGGTAACCTAAGTAAATACCAGGAAGTTTATTGCTGTCAGAAATCAGTGCGGTGAAGCCTCTGGATTTTGTGCAGAAGTTTAACCAGGTGTTTCCTTTCCTCAGCTGTGGGTGAGGTCAAGCCTATAGATTGATTAACATTGTTCTCTTAGTTTGCCACTGGGAAAACTAAAGGATAACTGGACTGTCTGGAATTAGCATATAATCATAAAGCAAGTATAAAGTAATCTAGATCCTCATTTTATATTCTTTTTATGTAAGATACTTGTTTAAAAGCCAAGCCTTTGAGTGGCAGGCATGGTGGCAGAATTGAAAACATCCCTTTTACCTTGAATCAGTCACTAAGTCATTTTAATCCTTCATTTAATCCTTACTTTGTAATGTCTCTTTTCTCATAATGACCACTGGAGTTCAAGACATTACAACTCATTCTTGAATCATTTCCAGATTAGTCTTCCTAGAGTACCATTTTAATGTGTTCTCCTGTTCAAAGGCTTTCAGTGGCTCTTTAGCATCTAAAAAGCAAAATAAACTTTCCTTAAAATGTAGCCCTAGGTTTCTTTATCTTTCAGAATATTTTTACCCAAATGCTATGCTGAAGCAAATAGTTACAGCTTCCCAAATATGACAGCTCTTTGCTGCCTCTATGTTTTTGTTTTTGTGAGTCCTTCTGATTGGAATTCTCTCCCAACATTCTCTCTCTGCTGAATTCATACCCTTATTTTAAGGCCCAGATTGAATATATATCTTTTGTGTTGTCTTCCCTGATAATCCTGACAGAAAATGCTTTCTCTTATGTCCATATTCACTAGCACTTTAGTTATGCAATTTTATGGTATTTATCACATATTGCCTTGTATTAGAAATGTGTGCATATCTCAGCTCCCCTGAACTCGAAAGAGTCCTTGAACGCAAAGGTAGTATTTATATAAGTTTGTATTTTCCATAGTATCCAACATATAATAAAAATAGTAACTACTCAATATATACTTGATTTATGTAATGAATAAATTATATATTAATATAACTGTTTTTATCCTCAGTATTTTCATTGAAACCTTGCATTATATTAGTCTCCTTAGTTCCAAGAATTAATCTCATCAAACATTTAAAAAATATTTTGCTAAAATAAATTATATAATCTATACTTTGATTTCTTGTAGACTCTCTCCAGATTCCAAAGATCCCTGTGACATTTTGTCACTGAAAAAAGATATGCGGTGATAGGGCAAGTTTATTCAAAGCTAACCTTACAGGTGAATGCCACCACATTAAGTGGTGGTCTTGGCTGAGGAAGGTTAGGCATTAGTGTAAAATTACTTAAAATAGTAATATTTGTCATTTATTGAGTTCTATAAGTCAGGCACTGTGCTGGCCACTTTATATGTACTATTTCATTTGGATCTCCCATCAAGTTGTAAGTTAGAAATTTTCCCATCTTTATAAATGATGCAGCAGAGACTTGGTGGCATTATGTGTTCCAGAGGTACAGAGCTAGATATTGGTGGAGCTTGGACTTGAACATTGATTTCTCTGATTTCAATCCAGGAGTACTCTCCATTATGCTACATTTTTTCTCTAGATGTAGATCAGTTATTGATGCTGTAGAGAACTATGTTCATATTCAGTGCTTTTTATAAGATAAAAATTAGGAAATTAGTCAATAGTACATAAACTAACTAATATCTCTGAGTTATAAAATACTCCAGTAGGAATAGGCATTGAAGGAATTTTACGAGTTTAATTAAGTACTACATATTTAATTTAGTTTTCTATTTTTTAATATTTATTTATAATTCTCTTGCTTTTATTGAGAAAGGAATTAAAAAGCCAGAAGATTATGGCCATTAAAATCAAACCTGTTGGTACATATTTCTAACATTCTTAAGATGTTAGAACTGGCTTGTGAGGCTGAAGTTCACTATAACTCTCTTAGGTTATTAAGATCTGGATAGATAAAATTATTTTCCTAAAGATCTGTGGCTACTAAGTGGCAGATTTAAGCCTAGAACTCAGTTTACCTATGTCCTGAGCAGTGCAGTGCTGATTACACGGTATATCAACTCTTACATTATGTTCTTTTCCTTCTCTTTCCTTATTCCTGGAATTGCTCACTTCCTCCATGTGAAAATGCCATATTACATGTCCAGGATATTTGGAAAGATGGGGAAAAAGGAAAGGAAACAAATACCAGTTTTTCTCAGAAGATTTATGTATCTCAGATTGCATAGGAAAGAAAAGTTTGGGTTAGGAAAATTTACTATACTCGCTACCAAGATGGGAAAACCTATTTTGTTAGCTTTAATAACTAGCCCCTCCACTAGAAATGGGGGAAAAAAGGAAGTTCTAAACTAATGAATGAGCTTCAGAGAGTGTTTTGATTATCCTGTGTTGTTAATGTGAGTAAAAAAGTTACGTAAATGAACATCTATTTTTTTTTTTTTTTTTTACTTCTCTGCTGTGCACAAACTAGGCAAATATTTTTTTCCATGAATGTGTTGGCTTCATGTTTTTATTAATAGTATTTTCAACTGGAATTTTTTTCCTATGGATGAATATTAAGTGAGGAAACATTCTTACTTGTTTTTCTTTGATTTTAATATAGAAATAAAAATCTATATAGCTATACTAAGTAAAATGTTTTTTTTTTTAAAAAAATAACTAGCCCCTCCAACTATACCTTATAATCTGAACTCCACTAAATGGCTATTTTGTTAAAATTACTGGGTCTATCCCCAACTTTGTTCATATTCCCAGATTACATGAATAGGTGTAGACTATCTACTAATCATGTTTATATTCATTAAACAAATATTTATTGAGTGTCTACTATGTGTTAGGCAGTACATTAGATATTAGAGCTATACAGATGAAAATGTATGTAGTAGCATAAGAGAAGGAGCACTTTATTGTGTCTGGAGGAACTGAGTAGACTTAACCAAGGAAGCAACACTGAATTTAGGCTTACAAAATGAATAGAAGATGGCTCAGTGAATGAAAGAGGAGGAGATTTCAAGCAGAGAAATATTGAGATTTGGAAAATACTGGAGTGTGTGGGGGCGGGGAACTGAGTTTGGATGGGCAGTGCACATAGTCTGTGAGGGAGGAGCATGCCATTCCATTCTGGAATGTATTCATTCATAAAATATTTTTTAAGTATTTATAAGATGTCAGTCCCTGTGTTGTATGTCAGAAGTATTGTGATGAACAAGATAAAACTAATCCTTGCCCAAATACACCAGTATTATGATCTGCAAAAGAATTCACATATGGAAAAGGCCATTATTATATTGTGTGGTGACTCTTCAGTTTAAAAATGTACAGAATGTTATTGGAGCACACTGGAAGGGCATTAATTTGCATTTGGTAGGTCAGGGAGAGGAAATAATAGCTAAAATGACATCTGAAAGACTAGTAGGACTAGTCAGGCAAAGAGTAAAATGGTCCATTCAAATGGAGTGGCCTAGGTAGAGAAATAGCATGTGTAAAGGCTCAAAGGTAAAAGAGAGCATAAACTTAGAATATACTGGAATGTGGGTAGCAGAGATGTGGTAAGGGATGAAGCTGAAGAGGTAAACAGAGGTCAGCCCTAATATGATCTTGCAGGTCATATTACTGAGTTTGGACTTTATCCTAAAAATAATGGTGAGATATTAAAAAGTTTTAAATAGAAGCATTTATTACCCTATCAGGTTTGCATTTTAGAACTGTTATTCTAGCTATAATATGAAATGTGTTAAAAGAGGAGGAAGACTGGAATCAGAGAGACCAGAAAACAGATCTTTGTGTCTTGAACCAGGAGAGAGATGCAGGAGTTGGAATGAAGTAAATTAGATAATAGAATGTAATTTTAAATTTACTTGTTGATTTTACCTGTTGGAGGAGAGACTAGAGTTAAGGATGACTCCTAATTTTCTGGCCTGAGCAACTGAATAAGTGTTGTGATAGGGAACGGTGAGAGAGAAACTGTGACAGGAAGTGTCAGAGAAACAGAGTAGAGAAGAATATAATTGATTCACTTTTGGGCACATTTATTTGGAGGTTCTTGTGTAGGTAAGTGGAGATGTGGCCACTGGAATTATTTGTCTGAATCTTATGGGAGGGATCCAGGCTGGATGTGATTTAAAACTAATCAATACATAGGTGGAGTAGAAGAGATTGCCTGATAATATGTAGAATTTGGAAAGTTTGTAAACTCTAAAGCACATACAGATGTTAATTTTTATTAGTAATTTATTAAAATATTTTATATTAGGACTTCAAAATGGTACTGTTTTCTTTTTCAAAAATCAGTTGTGTGTGTTGAGTCCCTAATCATCAAAGGCATATAAATATGCAATGCAGTGTTCTCATTTGTCAATTATATCAGCAGTCCCCAACCTTTTTGGCACCTGGGACTGGTTTCGTGGAAGACAAGTTTTCTACCAGAGGGGGGTGAAGGAGGTGGAGAGGTGGAGCTCAGGCGGTGATGCAGGCAGTGGGGAGTGGCTGTAAATACAGATGAAGCTTCACTCCTTTGCCTGCTGTTCACCTCATGCTGTGCGGCCCAGTACCTAAGCTTCATGGAAGACAATTTTTCCACATGGGAAGTGGACCGCACACAGTGACGCACCACCCGGTCCCTAAACAGGCTGTATACTGGTACTGGGCCCGGGCCTGGGGGTTGAGGACTGTAGATCTATATGACTAGTAATCAGCAGTGCAGATGCTTAATTATAATTTATATAATTTATACTGATAGCATATGAATAATATTAATAATTATCTTTATTATCAACAAATAAATGTTTTATAATTGATATAATTCCTAGGTAACATGGATTTTTTTTTTTATTACAGCTTTTGATTGGCTTTGAATCTGGAACAGTAGTCTTATGGGACCTCAAATCAAAGAAAGCCGACTACAGATACACATATGATGAGGTAATGACAGTATATTTGCTAATAAAAGCTGCTGTGATTTCTCTAATTCAAAGCAGCTTCTCTAAGAACTTAATTGGTAATTTTATTTTAAATGCAACCTCTGTAATTGCAGTAATGTACAACTTATTTTTTTTTAAATAGATACTATGTTCACATAGTTTAAAAGATAAGAAAATCTCCTTTCCACTCAACATTTGGTCATCCAGTTCCCTTACAGGTACCATGTTACCAGTTTCTTTTGTGTTCTTCCAGAGAAATTCTGTATATTTACAAGCAGTTTCATAAATATATTCTATTTATTCTTTTATACCGATGATACTATACTGTAAACATTCATAGTTTGTGAGCTTTAAGATCCAGATAAGGTTTGATGGTGATTGACTAATAAGTCTTTTAATTCTCTTTTAATTTGTAGGTCTCCCCTTTTCTTCTTCACTTCCCTTTCTTACCTTTCTCATTCTTTTTTGTCACTTATTTGTTGAAGGTAGACTCTCCCAAATGCTGTATTTTTCTGACTGCATCCCCATTGTCTTTAACATCTTTTTTTTGCCTTTAGATTTCCTATAAATTGAATATTTCACTGAGGTTTGATCAAATTCATATCCATTTTTCATTGCTAGCAAGACTACTTCATAGGTGATGCTGATGGTCTTCTATCTGATGGAACCTTAATGTCTGTGTCTGTTTCTAATGTTGGTAGCCAGTGGTGCTCAAGGCCTAGATGTGTTATTGTGTAGTGGTTGCAAAATGGGATGTATTCTAATTCTATCATTTCTTCTTTATTTATTAGCTAGGACACTTTAGTAAAGAGAATCTACTACTTCTATTTGTTTATACAGTAGTACAGTTCATATAGCAAAGGCAGAATAGATGCTTCATTCTCTTTATTTTAGTATTCACTCTAAGGAGTTGTTTTCTAGTAGTTTCAGTGGCGAACAATTCTTATTTTTGGTTTCATTATGTTCTCAAATGATTTAAACATGTTTCATGTGCTTCAGTGCATCGAAGTTCTTATCCTTATTGCTTTTCCAATTATCCCATCTTTGGTCAGTGAACCTCCTCCAGTTGGCTCTTGAGACCTTTGGTGATAACTGTAATTGTCTTGGATAGCTTCCTTGCTATCTGGTATAACAAAATATGTATCTTGTATATTTCTGATCCAAACTTAGAATAAGATATTTTTCTGCGAAACTATGGCTTCTTTCAGCGTGACATGGTATGTAGTGAGCGTAATTGGGGTACCAGAAGTGTTCATGGTTTCCAATTCAGTGACTAGAGCTATAGCTAGAAAATGTGTAAGTTGTTTTTCTTGTTTGTTTTTAAGATAAAATACATCATTTCTTCATATTTATGTATTCAGTTACAGCAGAATACATTGAGTAATTATAGCAGTACTTTGAATACTTTTCAAATGTTTGTATATTGTGTTTGTAAGCATGACTGAGGGAACATCCTTTGTTTTTATAGCTGTATACTTTTTGCTGCTCACTAGTCATGATCTTCAAATTAAAAAACAGCAAACAAACATGTTTTGAATAAAGAATTTCTTTCTTTTTTACTGGAAGTTTTGGCCTGTAGATCTATTTTCTATGTTAAAATGAAAGCAAATTTTAAAAATTGATTTGTTTGGTTTTGCTTTTTATAATTTTAAATAGTGATCTTGGCTTGAGCCATTTTGAAGTCACAGGAACTCCATGTACCTTCTCGCCTTAAACAAAGAAACTGGACAGATTATATGAAACAACAGTTTTCAGCAGTTTGACAGCAGGTAGTACAGAACAGCGTTCCTTAGAGAGGGGAAACAAACAAGGTGAACCCTTCAATCACTTTAGCTATTGGCTTGGAGAGATTTTCTAGGTCTCAGTACGTGAAGGAGGAACCTAGGTAGAAGCCAGGCAGTCTCTCTCACTTGAAGAGACATAATTGGGAAACTGGGGAATCCAAGGCATCTGCAGCTTATAAGGCAATGTACTAAAGAGCAAAGAGCTGCCTACAAGGAGTTTTTGAGAAGACTACAGAAGGCCCCCTGCCCCAAGTCTTCATTTGAATATAGATTAGTTCATGGGTGTGAGGCTTGGAAAAGATCCACTGAAAAGGAGAACCATGTCTATAACACACACAGGACTGAGAATAGTTCACATTTTGAAAAGAGTAGAGAAACCTTATAATGCACATGATACAAAGAAGAGTATTAAGAGAGATACTGCCTCAATAGTGGAACTAAACTAGCCCTACACTAAAGGCTAACCTAGTCCAGACTGACAAAGCTTAAAGCAAACTTTGAAAGGACCAAACTATTTCTAAGTACATAACTATATCCCAACATTCAAAAACATTAAAAAGAATATAATAATACTCCTATATAAATTTTACAATGTCTGTTATGCAAATATAAATTTATGAGGTATGCAAAAAGCCAGAAAATATGACCTATAATGATAAGAAAATGCAAATAGAACAGACTCAGAAATGGCCAAGAGGATAGAATTAGTATCAAGGATATTAAGGCAAATATTATCAAATATACTCTGTATGCTCAAGAAGGTAGATTAAACCATGAACATGTTGATGAAAGACTTAAAAACCACACAAGTAGAGTTTCTAGAGATGAAAAATAAAATGTCTAAGATGAAAAATACTCTGAATGGGATCACCAAAGGATTTGATACTGAAGAAGAAAAGATTAAGGGATTTGAGGACATAACATTATAAGCTACTTAATATGAAAGACTGGGGAAACAATGAACAGAATATCAGTAAGCTGTGGTACAACTTCATGCAGACTGATATCTGTTTTTTGAATCCTATTAATAGAATGGGAAGGGTGGACAGAAAATATATTGAAGAAATAATGACTAAGAGTTCTCCATTTTGATGAAAAGTATATGAGTAAACCAGAGATTCTAGAAATTCAATCAATGAACTCTAGGCAGAAGAACATGAAGAAAACTACACAAAAGCACAATTTTCACCTGCTAAAAACTAGTGATAGAGGACATCTTATGAAAACCAAAGGAACAAAAAAGCACATTAAATATAGAGGAGCAAAGAAAAGTGATAGCAGATTTTATTTTTGTAGTAGAAACAATGTCAACCAAAACAAAGTCAAACAAAACCTTATAATAACTGAAAAATAAATTTGTCAACCTAAAAGTTTATACCCAGCAAATATATCTTTTCCAAAACAAAGGCAAAATAAAGACTTTAAGGATACTAAAAGCTGAAAGAATTTATCAATTGCTTCACTACAATATATGTTAAAGAAGTCCTTCATGCAGAAGGCAAATGATATGAGATGGAAATTTGGATCTATTCAAGGAATGAAAGACACCAGAAGTGGCAAATATGTGGTAGATGTAAAAGCCGCCTTATTTTTATGTCGCTTTAAGAGATCAGTAAGTATTCAAACCAAATACAATAAAAATGCATTGTAGGGTTTATGACGTATGGACATTAATAGCACAAAGGTTCGAAGATAGAGTACTCATTGGATTATTATACTGTATGTGAAGTGGTGTAATATTATGTGAAGGTAGACTATGAATAACATAAAGATATATATTGCAGCTCCTAAAGGAAACACCAAAACAACAGCAGCAACCCAAAAAATTAAGCCAGAGGAAGTACAATGAAATTTAAAAAATATCAATCCAGATGAATGCAGGAAGAGGAGGAAAAGGGAAACAAAGAACAGATGGGCGAAATAGTGAACAAATGGCAAGATGATAGAATTAAATACAACTGTATCAATAATCATATTAATGGTTTAAATATGCTAATTAAAAGTAGAGATTGTCATATTGCATAAAAGAGCAAAATGTAAATACATACTATCTATAAGAAACCCACTTTTAAAGACAGATGTGTTAGAAAAAAGGATAGATAAAAAAAATATTAGCAGTAATCAAAAGAAAGCTGAAATGACTTTATTAATATCAACAAAGCAGAGTGCTTCCCCCTCAACAACAGAACATACATTTTTTTGAAGTATACATGGAACATCACCAAGACAGATCATATTTAGTGCCATGAAATCAATCTCAATAGATTTTATAAGATTAAACCCATACAAAATATATTCTTTCACTATAGTATAAATAAATTAGAAATCAGTTATAAAAAGGTAGATGGAAAATCTTCAAATATTTCAAAGTGAGGCAACATACATCTGAATAACCCATGGGTCAAAGAAGGAAACACAGTGAAAATTAGAAAATATTTTGAACTGAAAAAATAAAAAGACATACTAAGTTTTGTGGGATGCAGCTATGTAGCATCAAATGCTTTGTATTAGAAAAGAAGAACAGTCTAAAATCAATGTCCCCAGCTTCCACCACAAGAAACTAGAAGAAAAAGAGAAGATTAAATACAGAGTAAGCTGAAGAACTGAAATAATAAAAAAATCAATGAAACAGAAAAGCCGTAGAGAAACTAATAAAATTAAAGCTAGATTTTTTTTTATGAAGATGAATAAGATTGGTAAACATGTGGCAGAGTGATGAAAAAAAAAAAAGACACAAATTACCCATTCTAGGCATGAGAAAGAAGATACATCATTTCAATTTCTACAGAAATACAGAGGGACTGATAAGGAAAAATGTACAGCTTACTGCCAATAAGTTCAGCAACTTAGATGAAATGAACAATTTCCTCGAAAGATACCAAGTTTCTTGAAAGAACCAAAGATTACTCTAGAAGAAATGCTTTTAACCTAAGTAGTTCTGTAATTACTAAAGAAATTGAATTTGTAATGAAAGTATTTTCCATCAAGAAAACTCCAGGCTCAGAAGGCTTACTGGTGCATTACCCAGACGCTTCCAAAACTAGCAGAGGAGAACACGTTTCCCAACTCATTTTATGAAACTAGTGTTACTCTGATACCAAAACCAGAAAAAAATTATAAGAAAACTGCGAACCAGTATCCTTCATGAACAGAGATGCTAAAGTCATAAAACTTACTATTAACAAATACTAATATACATAATGACTAAGTCATGTGTTTTAAATAACAGTACTGTGGGTATAAGATGTAGCTTCTAAACTGACTTGTTCTAAAGTAAACTGAGTAAAAATTTCTGGTTGTATTTCCATGAGTTCATGCTATTCTATCATTGTTCTTGGTTCATATTAAAATGTATGTTTGATTCTCAATACAGTCTTTACCAGGTGTACAATTTTAGACATTCATGAAATTATTATAGGTATAATTCTTCCTCACTAGTGAGAGTTAAAAATTTAAGACTTTAATAAAATACTACCCCCCAATATTTATGTTCTGTTCAGTGGTCCATCACTCTAGACATATTCATTTTTTTAAACTGGCACAAATGTATTAAATGGCATTATGGTATCAATTTAGAACATTTCTAATGTGATTAAAGTTCTACTTGATACTGCTTTAATTGCTTATTTGGTTTCTTGAGAGTGATTTAGATAGGTGGGAGTAATGGGAACAAAAGTTCATCTTTGTGCCCTTGAGCTTTTGTTGCTTTGTAACCATAGTTAATACTTCTCTAATGGACAGACTCTGCTCTCCCCTGGTTATCTCTTTAATGGACATTCTGTTCTTTTTTTAGGCTACAACTGGTATTAAAATATTAGTATTATTTTTATAGTAATCAGTGTTAGCACAAAAAATACTATTGATATTTTAAGACCATAAATTAATACTTAAAAACTTCTTTATTGTAATGATTATTATCTGTCATATGCCTAAGATTATTTATCAATGGCTTTTATATTTTGGTTTCATGTTGGTTTTTCCTGGTAGATTGAGAAGGAACAGAAATATTGGTAGTAAAATATAAATAAAAAATAGTTTGTGCTGTGCATACATTTGTATCTCAAGACCATTGGAAACCTTTTTAGAAAGAATGTTGAAATATGTTTGCAACTTACAGCATTGGAATCAATAGCAGCTTTAAATAAATTATTTTTGTACTACAGATATTAATGGAAGTATTTGTTTCTTTAAGGGTGTTCTCCTATTTTTAGACTGGGATGCTTTTAAGAAAGCTTATTTTCTTCACACACACACACACACACACACACACACAAAAACTCTCACTCACACTCCCTGAAAAGGTAAAAACAATACTTAAAAGAATGAATAATATGGTCACATTTTCAAAATATCTAAGAACGTTTCACTTGAGTTTTATTTTTAATGGAAATGTTAGTGGTTTCAGTTTATATCTGCTTAAAATCTTTAGAGAGAGAGGGAAAAATTATAAATCATTTAATGTCTAATATGTAATTTTTATCAACTTCCTTATAAAATATATGATTTAGTATTTAATCTTGTTTCATTATACGTTATTACTGTTGTTTCCCTTCTAAAGGTAGAGCTAATATTGAAAAGACTGAAGTCTATATTATAAATTTTCTTTTATCATTTTTGTTGAAATTTTTCTAAGGGTTTTAGCAATTATAGATAATTACATTGGGAATTTTGAATAGAATGTTAAATCATATTTTCTAGGAGAAAAGAAATTGTTTTTGGTGTGTGTTAAAAATGTTAATTACTATTTGTCTAATGTAAGAGCAGCTGGACTAGGACTTATATATAGCTTTTACTGTGAAGTGATTTTAATAATACTGATTAGTTTTCAAAACCAGTAGGTAGAGAATTTATTCAATTTCCATACTATTTTGGGTTAGTGAGTATAAAGTTTGATAGATAAGCAGCTAACTTTTTCTATCTTTCTAGAAAATTATTCTTCAAGGTGTCCTCTTGTTTGATAAGAATAGCACAAAGCATCATATGTACTACTTTTGCCAAAGCCTAATAATTAGATATTACTCCTTTTAAAAAATATGTCACAGTAGACAGTGCCTTTTCTTTTCCTTTAATTTTATCAAAGATGAAAATACTAATGTCAGATTTTTAATTCATTAACTGTCTTATGAACTTTTTTATAATTTTGAATTTTTGTCAGATACTGCATTTTTTTTTTAAGGATCTTTTAGAATTGCATATACTGTTTCTTTGTGGATTATGCCAATAGCTATATCATCACCCCTCCTCCTCTCTTCTCTTTTTTGTCTAACCTGAATTCATCTTGTTCCTCCTTGTTTTTATTTATAAGTTGCAGACAGCACTCTAGACCTCTCTTGTATTTTTCCTTATTGATTATAAAAAAGCCCAAACATCTAAATAGCTTTGTTTATAGCCTTTTAGCACTATTATTTTGCAGAAATAATTTTACCTAAAAAGGCTACTAAGGGATTGCTTATATCAAGATCGAGTTTTTGAAATGGTATTTGCATATTTTAGAATCAGCTTATTATTTTAAGATTTTGATTGGAATTATTTTAGAGACACACATGATCTCTGATTTATGATGATTTGATTTATGATTTTTTGACTTTACAATTGGTTGTCAGGATGTAACCCCATGGTGAATCAAGCTCCTTAGGACTTACATTGGTATTATGGTTTCTACTGAATACATATCATTTTTCCACCATTTTAAAGTTGAAAAATTGTAAGTCAAACCATTGTAAGTCAGGTTGAGTTTTATTTTTAATGGAAATGTTAGTGTTTTCAGTTTATATTTGCTTAAAATCTTTAGAGAGAGAGGAAAAAAGTTATAAATCATTTAACATCTAATATGTACTTTTTGTCAACTACCTTATAAAATGTATGATGTAGTAATTACCTTGCTTCATTATACAGTATTACTGTTGTCTCCCTTCTGTGGTAGAACATATGCAGAAGTGACATACATTCAGTAAAAATCGTAACACCAGTGTATAAGTCCTAAGGAATTTGACTGACCATGAGGTTATATCCTGATAATCAATCATAACGTCAAAAATTCATAAATCAAATCATCATAAATCAGAGATCATCTGAGTCTCTAATGCTTCCATATTACCAGCATTAAATACATTTTCAACTTAAGATATTTTTGGCTTATGGTGGATTTAAAGTATATGAAGAACCCAAATAAATGGGCCTTGAACGAGATGATAGAAAATGTCGGTTTTGTACATAGCAGAACTCTTAAGTTTCAGTTACGTGGTTTTTGTGTCAAGTTCTGCAGTTCTCACATTCCAGTAAGGCAGCAGGCAGCTTTTAAAGTCAGTTGACCATTAAGAATGAAAAATATATCAGCTTGAGTTGAAAAGAAGTAATCCAGAGGGTACCTGGAAGAATGATTTAAAAAAAAATTTACAGACAAAAATATTAAATAATATTAGAGCAAAAAAATTGAGAGGGTAACATATTAATACTTTGGTCATATAAAAATATTTTCCAGATAGTTTTGCTTTAAGTGGTTCAGAAGTATAAAATAAATTTCTGGTCAGAAGAGGGCTTCCTCAGATTAAAAATTATCGTGAGAGATGTCTTGGAAGCTCAACCTGTGGTATTTTTATTGATCTTTTTCAAACATTTTTTTATTTTTGAGACAGGGTCTCACTCTGTTGCGTGGGCTAGAGTGCGGTGGTGTCATCATAGCTCACTGCAACCTCAAACTCCTGGACTCAAGCCATTCTTCTGACTCAACCTCCTAAGTAGCTGGGACCACAGGGCTACACCACAATACCCAGCTAATTTTTCTATTTTTTGTAGAGGCAGGGCCTTGCTCTTGCTCAGGCTGGTCTTGAACTCCGGGCCTCAAGCAATCCTTCTGCCTTGGCCTCCCAAAGTGCTAGGATTACAGGCATGAGCCACCGTGCCCAGCCTTTTATTGATCTTAATTCCAAATTTACATTTTGTCTCTTTTAATCATAGTTAACTTAAAAAACATTGTTCTAGTCTCTCAATGCAACTAGTTTTTCCAATGGAATATTGGTTATAATAACTTGCCAATTTATATTTAGGTATAGTTCATTCTAAAAAACTGTAAGAATGCATTTTATTTTCCTGAACTTGTCAGTAGATATATGTCACTATTGTAGCTTCCTTATGCTGGCTTAAGGAATAAAGTAAGTAAAAAGAATTAGAACAGTGCCAATATGAAATAAAATATTTGTATTCCAAGAGGGCTAAATTCTCATGGGAATGTGAAGTTAACATTTTGAGTTCAGTTTGGGAAATTTAAAAACATTTAAAATAGAAATTTATTCCAAAACCATTTCTGAATAGTTTGATATTTAAATAAATTTAAAAAATGGAATTGTTCACCTTTCTTCTACAGGCTATCCACTCTGTTGCTTGGCATCATGAAGGAAAACAATTTATTTGCAGTCATTCAGATGGCACCTTGACTATATGGAATGTGAGATCCCCTACTAAGCCTGTACAGACAATCACTCCACATGGTAAGAATGCATTGATTTTAAGCACCACCTAAATTATAGTGGATAGTAAACTATTCTGAGTTTGCATTTGGATTTGTTTGTTTGGTTTTGAGAATAAGGATGGGTTTCCTTTCATTTTGAGGTAATTAAAAATATTTTCATGTATAGAAATAGTATCTAACAACCAGGTAATAAAATCTCAAATTAAGGATATTTACAGTTTAAATTGCTAATTTGAACTTTGAGAAAAATGAATGTTATATTGTCTTCTGAATATAATTTCTCCAGTAGTCCCAAAAGCAAATAGTTTTGTGAGTGATCTAGGACTTTAAGCTTTTGTCATCTTAATGTTATCTTTTTCCAGTTCTTAATGTATATGTAACAGTGTACTTGCAATACTTGAACTTGATAGAAAGTAATTTTATTAATAATATATTAAAGTATTGTGTCAGGAGTCCTCAAGATCACCCAGGTTTGATGATTTAGTAGGAAGACTCACAGGACTCAGCGTACAGTAGTCCTATTCACTGCTGTGATTTATTACTGCAAAAGGATGTAAAGCAAAATCTGCAGAGGGAAAAGACACAGAGTGAAGTCTAGAGGAAACCAGTTTCTAAGAGTTCTCACCTCATGGAGTCACCAGGATGAGCTTAATTCCTTTAGCAATGAATTGTTACCACATACGTGAAATATTGTCTAGCAGGGAAGCTCAACTGAGCCTGGGAGCCCAGAGTTTTTGCAGGAGTCAGTCATGTAGGCACCCTTTGCTTTAGTATGTTCCAAAATTCCAGACTCCCAAAAGGAAAATAAGGGTTCAGCACAAACCACAGTCTTTGTACAAACAGTTTAGACACAGTGAAATACGCTTCTTGGTCAGGGAATGATGGGAGTTTTCTTGAAAGCCAAGTTCCTAGACACCAACCAAGTGCCAGCCCTCAAGCGGATCTTTCTAAGGATAGCAGTCTCAGTCTTGCTATATTAACTCTTTTTCTGCATAAATAGTATTTACAAAACTTACAAGACATTTTTATTAGGGTTTTTATTCCAAACAGATTATGAAGGCTTTCTTTTGGTTTTAGAATTTGCATTTCTTTAATTATCTGCATTTTCCAACCTTGCCCCAAGAGAATCCTTTCTGACAAGTTTAAGGAAATCATATTAAAGGAACGGATCTATAAATTGATAGTATATTGAAGAAATCCTTGTAGCTATTGCTAATATTTTATTGTTTGCTTTAAATATGAATATCCTCTTTTTAAAAATGTATACATTTTGAATTATTGTGATATTTAAATTAGTAAAATTAAAAACTAGTTTTATTTATCTGTGGCAATATGAGTTTTTAGGCTTGTTTGCTTTCTGGGAAGAATGACAATTCTTGAAATTGTATTGTGACATACTTTACTACTGCTTTGTAATAGCAGTCATTTTCTGGAAAAGCACCTATTTTAAATTTACTGCAGGTCTATTTATGAGTGCATCTAGAGGATATTTCTTATGATAGTAGCTTCCAATTTTTCTTTATATTTTCTTTCTTCCTTCTATTAGTGCCTAGGTCCCTGGTCTTGATGACACTCCTTAAAAATTCCCATAAATCTTAAAATCTCCCAACCTATGCATCCAGAAAACCAAAAAGGGGTGGTTAGTTCAAAAATCTTTCATTTCAAATGCAGAAGAAAATGAAACTAGTATGAAAGGTGATAGAAATATATGGTTTTACAGCTTGAGGTTTATCTGTTTTTATCTTCTTTGGAAGAACATAGTGTAAGGTTTTTTGGATTGGCCGACGCCAGAAAAAGAAAGACAGCAGAGTTGAAAGGGATAAGTACACCTGCACCCGAATGTTTATAGCAGCACAATTCACAATTGCTAAGATGTGGAAACAACCCAAATGTCCATCAGTTCATGAATGGATTAGTAAAATGTGGTATTTGTATACCATGGAGTATTACTCAGCTATAAGAAATAGCGGTGATACGACACCTCTTTGGTTCTCCTGG
>CM052441.1:14606594-14694922 GCA_028533085.1 Varecia variegata | reverse complement strand
TATTCCATAGGAATGGGTCCTTTTGTTTCTATGAAATAAATCCTTAGGAGTATAATTGCTACTCCTAAAAATTGAAGAGTTTTGTTTTATTTTACTTGTAATAAATGATCTCAAACTGTTTTTCCAAAAAAGGCTATATCCTTCAGATTTCTATCAGCCACGTATGAGTATCGCTTTTCTAATGTCCTTGCCAGTAACAGGTGTTATAGCTCATTTTACTTTTTACCATTTTACTTTTTTTTGTTAACTTCCTATTTGCAAAGATCAAAGTCATCCAGAGATGAGCACCTAGGGTCTTCTTTCTTTCCTGAGTCTTTCTAGGCATTCACACAGCCTTGTACACATATGCAGCTCTGTAGATCCTCAGGAATATATCTAGTTTTCCAAGATTAAATTCCTGCTCAAGCTCTATTTGCCTCAACTGAAACTGCTGCCTTAGACTACTATACTATTGCCAGCAGATTGTAATTATTTCTGGAATGCCTTGGGGGTAGGGATTTTTGTCTCCCTTATTTGAGGTCTGTGTCAAATGAAATAGCAACAATACTTCGGGAATAGAGTTTTCCAGGGAGCTGCAAGTTAAGATAAAATATTTGATTGTACTCCTGAAAAAGTAGTTTTAACAGAGCTCTAAAAAAACTTCAGTCCTCTCTGTTGACTGTTGCTACTGCATTTTCATGGCTACCTTGACACTGGCCTGCACAGTGAGAGAATATGTCACAGTCCCCAGTTCTTTTTCCCCTTCCCCCATTTTACTGAAGTTCAGTAGTTTCTATTGGGTAGATGATCTTCATCTTGTTTTGTGGCTTTGGTTAATGTCAGAGTTCTGTAATGGTTAACTTTAGTTCCTAGACTAGTATTTTCATAAGTTTACTGAGGTCCTCACTCTATTGTTTGGGAAGTCGATCTCCTTTGGTAGTTTCCTTAGCTATTTACAGGCATTTAGTCCACCATTAGAACTTTAAGGTCATTTTTTCCAAGTTCAAGAAAAGCTGTTGGGATTCTAACTACGTTAAATTTACGAATTAACTTTTGGAAGAATTGGTGTTTTAGGATTTCATGTTTCCTTAACTGGGAACATCATAAGACTGATAGACTTGATTATTTAAATGTGTACTTCTGTATAGTTTTTAAAAATTTGTAAGAATTCAAGGACAAGTGACAGTAGGGAAAGTATTTGTAACATACATGATGATACAATGTTAATGAGCTTTGAATATAAAATTCAATTTTGAGCACAAAGAAGATAAATAACATAGAGGCATTGGCAAGGGACAACAAATCATTTTTAAAAGAAGAAAAACACATAACCAGTTAGGGATCAAAACAATACAAATTAAAATGTCACCATTTCCATTTAGCAAATCAGCAAAAAAAAAAAAAAAAAATTCATTGTTGGGGAGGGGTCTGACAAAATACTCTCTTGTACTGCTGGTAAAAGTATAAAATGGCACAACCTTTCTGGAATGCAGATTTACCCTGATATACTTTTTACAGGAATTTGTCCTAAGGAAATAGCCATTAATTTATTCACTCATTAAATTCAGTGCCCACTATATGGCAAACAATGTTTGTCACCAGGGATATAACAACAGAAAACATGCACACTAAAAAATTTGCTTTCTTAGGATTTACATTCCTTTCAGTTAAGCAAACAACAAACAAAGAAGTAAAATATAAAGTATACTAGAATATGATAAGTGCAATGGAGAAAAAATAAAGCTGTGATAGAGAATAAGAAGTATTGGGATGGGGGCATCTTCAGTGATTTGTCAGGAGAAATATAATGTTTAGAGTGATTAATCTCTAAAAGATGGAAAATGGATGTTTTCTTTATATTTTTTGAGTTTTCTATAGTTTCTACAATGAACATGTAGAAATAGATAACTGAAATCAACAGACATTTTTGAAATAATCAAAATTCTTTGACAAAATGAATTTTTGACACATCTGTTTATAGAGGTTGGCATATTTTAGGAGTCTTTTGGACATTACAATGGATGAATTTTAATTTAGGAGAATAAATATAAATGAACTTATTAACATAGGGTTTAATTTTACAGCCTGTCACACTTGGGTGAAAATGTGACATAAATTTATTTTTCTCAAATCTTGCTATTTTAAAACTTGAACTCACTTAGCAAATTGAAATTCTATTTTGCTTATCTGTAAATAAGAACATTGGAAAGACTATTAGTTTCTCCTACTGGAATTTTATCACATAAATGTTACTAAGTTATTCATTTTATTTGCTTTTCAGCACTGAATTTCAAAGAGAAACTTTGCTTGATCATTTAAAAAATCTTATTTTGTATTAAATACTTCTTTAAAGTGTTTCATGGTGGATTTCATTATATTCACTTTCATTTATAAATTATGTAAGAATTTAGAGTAACTTAGAATTTTAGAATTTAATGCAGGAAAATATATTTTAGGAAAGCAGTTAAAGGATGGGAAGAAGCCAGAACCATGCAAACCTATCCTCAAGGTGGAATTCAAAACGACTAGATCTGGGTAAGATTTTACTTCATTGTATATAATTAATTGAATAGCATGGAAGGCTATTTTATTGTTGATTTTAAATGCCTACTTTAGAATGATCTAGCCCAGTCTTACATTTTATGCTTTCTTTATCTAACCAAAGAAGGAAAATTGGTAAATTCAGAATAAAATATTTCTTTGTGTTCTTTCTATCTTTAGTAGTTAGTTTTACTATATGTCTTGGAAAGTTTGAATTATCTTTCCTGTCAAACTTCATATATTCTTTACATTAGTCTTCAGTAACAATAGTGTATATTCACTAGTGATTGTACAATAAGCAATTAAGAAAAAAAGATTTAAAATTTAACCTATTTATACTATATGTGTTACTTATGAAAGTTATATATATATTCTTCAGAGATCAAATCTCATAAGAATATTTGGCTATTATAAAAATATATCTGGTTTAATATTAAAGGAGATTTGCCAGTTATATTTGAAGACATTGTCACTATATGAATTAGGTATGAGAATTAGATGGTTTTTACAATTTGTATATTTTTTATGTATCAAATGTTACATTTAAAAATATAATACAGGAAAAACCGTAAAATTTTTCTTTAAAATTTCCACATCTCATTAAGCTCCAAAGGAATCTTTTATTTATGTTCTAGTTCCCCAGGAGAAAAGTTTGTGAAGTTATTTACTTTATCTGTGTAAGAGACTGAATTTATAATGCATTGGTTCTCAAATTGTGGTCCCTGTATTTATTAGAAATACAAATTCTCAGATTCTACCCATGACCCATTAAATCATAAACTGTGATGGTGGGGCCTAGCAATATGTATTTTAACTAGACTTGCAGGAGATTCTGATGTACTCTAAGGTTTAGAGCTACCGGTGTGTTTTTTTATATACCAGTTTGTAACCACTGGTTATTAGAACTGGCCCACATTCCTTTTTAATCTCTTCTTCCAGTCTACTTCAACTTGGCTCTATTCTCATTTGAGAAAAGACACTAAGCTAGAAAAAAAATTAATAAGATTGCTATTATTTTTGGCCGGGCGCGGTGGCTCACGCCTGTAATCCTAGCACTCTGGGAGGCCGAGGCGGGCAGATTGTTTGAGCTCAGGAGTTCGAGACCAACCTGAGCAAGAGCGAGACCCCGTCTCTACTAAAAATAGAAAGAAATTATATGGACAGCTAAAAATATATAGAGAAAAAATTAGCTGGGCATGGTGGCGCATGCCTGTAGTCCCAGCTACTCGAGAGGCTGAGGCAGTAGGCCCAGGAGTTTGAGGTTGCTATGAGCTAGGCTGATGCCACAGCACTCACTCTAGCCCAGGCAACAGAGCAAGACTCTGTCTCAAAAAAAAAAGATTACTGTTATTTTTTCCTTCATCCTCTATATCTTTTGTTGAGATCCAATAGATACGTTGTGTTCAGACAGTATATTAAGTGAACTCCAGGGGATATAGCTTCTGTTTAATTGACTATGGCATCCCTCATCGTGTGACTTTTGGCATGGAGAGTTATTTGACTTCTTTGTGGGTCCTCAGTTATAACATAGATGTTAGTAGGTCAAAAGGTAGTTGTGATGAATTAATTGAGATGATCATGCATGAAAAACATTTTAAACAGTGCCTGATACATAATAAACTTTATAAATGGTTAAGAAACTATTTTTTATTAGAAAACACCATGCCACCAATTGATTTTTGTCACATTTTTCCTATGGAAATGGAATTAAGATAGCAAAAGCATGGTAGCAAAAAAAGAAAAAAAGGAAGGACACCAGGAATAAAAACATAAAGTGAATTGTTTAAACATTTAAACTAACAGTGCTAATTGTATTCAGAATTCCTATCTATTCATTTTAACTAATATCGATTGGAAACACAGGCAAAAATCCAGGGAAGATTTTTTTTACCCTTGTGTTCCACCTGTTGGAGTTTTCATTCCTGCATAATGTCAATATGAGTTTCAGGTTTCTTCAAGCCATATAACGGAGCAATCCATTGGTTCTTTCCACCACCAGATGGCATTAGCATGGGCAACATAACCATGTAGGCACTTGGGAAAGATCACTCTAGTGTGGTTAGAGAATAGAGTAGACTGGAGCAAGCATGACTGCAGGAGGTAAAGTGCTTGGGTAAGAGATGATGATGACTTAGACTACTGGAGCTAGTGATGAAAGACAAGTAGATAGATTGCAGAAACATTTAGGAGGTGTGTTAGGGGTTTTCAAGATGGCAGCCATACTTTTCCTTTCATAGAATTAGAAATAAATTTGAAATGTTTTGCTCTTTTGTAGGCATTTGTAGGTGCATGAACTGCATAATGATGTTTAGGACAATAATAGACCACATATACAATGATGGTCCTATAAAATTATAATACTGTATTTATTCTGTATGTTTTCTATGTCTAGATGTATTTAGATACACGAACACTGGGCATTGTTTTACAGTTAACTACAGTATTCAGTATAGTAACATCTTGTACAGGTCTGTACCCTAGGAGCAATAGGCTATACTATATAGCCTAAGTGTGTAGTAGGCTGCACCATGTTGGTTTGTGTAAGTACACTCTATGATGTTCACAGCATTGAAATCACCCAAAAATGCATTTCTTAATGTACTTCTTTTTGTGTGATCAAAATATTTGAAAGCCCATGATTTAGTGGACGTGATTGAGGCTGTGGATTGTCAGAGTGTGGTCTGCCACTTACTGTTAATTTAAGCAAGTTGCTTAACCTCACAGAACCTTTTTCCTTATCTCAGTAAAATAGAGACAGTAGTTTCTACTCCATGAAATTCTTCATGCAAAGCTAAATGAAATACTGTAATGTGTCTGGCACATGATAAGTGTTTGATAAATTCTAGTTTCTTTTCATCTGTACTTCTGTACCTTTCTTTTCACTAGTGGACTACTTAAGAAAGTGTAGGTGGGGCCAAATTTTCAACAAGAAGCAACTTCAGATGGGTTTGAACTTGTGAACAGTTACTCAGATGAACTCTTTAGGGTTTTGTGTTACAGAGCATTAGAAGAGTTAGTTTTTCTTCATAAATGACCACCATTCAAAAAATCACTAGCTTTGGGGAAAGCATCTCTTCATTATGGAACCTAAAAGCAAATATTGGATCATTGAACAAGATGGCTACCTAGAGGTGCCTAGTGCTCATTATCCCCATAAGAAAGAACCAAAACAGTGAACAAACGCTTAAATTGACTAGAAGGTCCCAAGGAGAGCACTGGAGTGCAACAAGGGAGTGGTGAAATCCCTGTGGAGCAGAAAAACCCAGAATGACAGCATAAAGGGGCAGTGAAACACTTTGCCTCTGCTGCCTTGTCTCCCCTTTTGGGACCAACTTAGAGTGAAGAGGGACTTCCCTTCGTGGGAAAAAGTAAGCAGGAGGCCACCGGCAGCCTTATTTTACAACTGCAGACACCTATAGTCCTCACAACCCCTGAGCCTAGTTTGAGAGCTTTGTGGAATTCCCGTGGCCACATTGCTTCAGAGGAGCCCATGTTGTACAACCCTACCACTTTGTGACCTAAGACACCGTCTTGAAACTAGAGCCAGTGTTGGAGTGCTGTCTGCTCTGAAAGCCAGTAACCACTGTGTCTCTCCAGTGCTGAGGCTCCACTGTCATTCCTCTGTGCTCACACAGGTGACTGCAGCACCATGACCCCATCTGCTCAGAGCCTGGGACCAGGAACAGTTGTGAATCTGGCACTGGAGCCCATGCAGTGAGCTCACCCCCAAACCAGCCTGAGAACCAGCTTGGCAAATCCACCTACAGCGAAGCCATGCCACCACCACTGCCACCACCAACTCTTGCAGCCTAGGCCACTGAGGCACTCACAGACATCACTGGCATGGATTACGCGGAAGAAACTGCATAGAGATTATACTGCTACATCCACCCAGAACCAAAACCTATGCACCCTACCCAGCTTACACCCTAGGACCCACCTATAAGAATGAATCTCCCCTTACAAAAGCTACTCCATAAAATTGGAAGAGGCGACCATTCCACTAAATTTTCAGATTTTATTGTAGGAACACAAAAAACATGAAAGCTAGGAAATATGACAGCCCTAAAGGACCATCATAACAGACCCCAAAGAAGAGGAAATTTACAAAATACCTGAACAGGAATTCAAAATAAAGATTTATTTTTTAAAGGGAAACTCAGAAAGATACAGGAGAATACAGGTAAACAATACAGCGAAATCAGAAAAGAAATTATAATCTGAATGAGAAGTTCAGCAAAGAGATACTATAAAAGATCACCAAACAGAAATCTTAGTACTGAAGAATTTAATAAGTGAAATGAAAAATATAATGGAGAATTTCTACAACAGAAGAAAGAATTTCTGAACTTGAACATAGGTCTTCTGAAATAACCCAGAGGAAAAAAATGAAGTAAGAATAAAAAAAAATGAAGAATGTTTATCGGACTTATGGGACACCATTAAGTGAACAAATATATTATTTACAGAGGGAGAAGAGATGGAGGAAGGCACAGAGAACATATTTAGCAAAATAATAGACTTCCCAAGACTTGGGAGAGATATTGACATCCAGATCCAGAAAATTCAAGGGTCCCCAAATAGATTCAATTTAAAAAAGTCCTCTCCAAGATACATTATAGTCAAACTGTCAGAAGTCAAAGTCAAAAAGAGAATTCTGAAAGCAACAAGAGAAAAGTATTGAGTTACATGTAAGGGAATCTCCATTAGACTGTCAGCAGATTTCTCAGCAGAAATGCGGTCAGTAGACAATGGATGATGTATTCAAAGTACTAAAAGAAAAAAAGAAATTACCATCCAAGAATACTATACTCAGCTAAACTATCCTTCATAAAAGAATGAGAAATAAAGTCCTTTTTAGACAAGCAAAGGCTAAGAGATTCGTCATACTGGACTACTAGACTTGTTGAGCGGACGAATCATATTAATATTCTAACTTAATCTATATAGTTAGTCTTTAATGGCCCAGGAAGCAGAAAATTCTTCAGCATAAACTATATTTTAGCAAAACTTTAATACAGAATTTAGTGACAGATATGGAACTGACATTTGAAATTGGCAAATTATTTTCATGGTATTTCAGGGGAAAATGCATTCTTTTTTTAAAGTATATAATTAGTCATCATTATATTAATCATATTATTAATTATATATTATATGAATCCCATTTTTAACCACTGATGATTATTTTATTCTCAAGGAGTTTAGGGGGATATCTAGGTTATAAAAAATTCATAAGTATGACATTAAATAAAATTCTGGAGACAGAAGCATGTTTCTGTAATTCCACCATTCTAAACATTTTTTCTATTTGTTCACTTTCCCTGAGTTTTCAGATATATATCAATTTTTACTTACTATATTCTTAGAGCATATCAGTTTGCTATTTTAATAATTTAAGAGTTGTATAGTTTACTCATCCTACCCTTTAGTTGAACATTAAGCTTTTTTGATATTATAGATAATCAGGTTTTTTGTATTATAGATAAAAATATAGGAGTGAACATACTTTCTTTTTTGATGTTATAGATAGTACAGTAGTGAAAATCTTCTATTAAATTATTTCTTTATGGTCAATTTCCAGTGGTGAAATTTTGAAGGAAAAAGGTTTCTATGGCTCTTGACAAATTGCCCTATTGCTTTTCAAAAGTATCTTTATATACTTTAAAGAACTGAGTATAAAATATAACAATTTCACCAATAATCTCAGCAATGTAGGATGATTTTTTGTTTTATTTTGTCAATTTAGTACCTTAAAAATCAGCATTTATGGTTTAGAATTACCTTAAATACTGTAACTACAATGTGAACCTCTAAATGACTGCTCTTACTGGAAGGGCAATCTGCTGTGATAATAGGGGTTCAGGTTAATTTGTTTCTACTAGTACACAAAGCAGCAATGATTTTTAGAAACTTGACAATTTTATTTTTTGCAAGTAGTCATTCAGCTAAGTATTTATATTTTGACAGACACCAAAAATAATTCATATACTTGTTTGTGCCCCTGTATCTGGAGACTATGAATTTAACAAAATTAGTATGTTAGTGGTTGATAATTCTGTTGGTAACAATTCTTCCATTTCTGAAATCCTAAAGTAGAATTTAAAACCTTGTACAGATTTTTATTAAGTACTATTTATAAAAAGGAGATGGTTTCATTTCAAAGGTAGCTTTGAAAATTATGTTATTTGTTAAGCTATTCAGATATCTCCTGCTTATACTGCCTCTGATTTATTCATACTACTACTACTTTTCCTGCTACTGAATTTCATTCTGAAATTTCCCACACTGTCCTCTTTTATACCTATGCCTTCATGATCTAAATTGCTTCTCTGGAACATCATTAAAACTTTATAGATTGTTCAAACTAACCAAAGAATAGGTTTCTCATCATTAGTCATCCTAATCTATATTTTTCCATCCATAAAATGCTTTCACTTTTGATGTGTACATAGACTGAGTATCTTAGTGGTGGTTCACTGATTGTTCTATTACTTTTACTTGGCTGTTTACCATACATTTGGTATCAGCTTATATAATGTAGATTTTGTCTTTCTAGACGGCAGGGATGATTTTGAAAACTATGAAATGTTCTCTCATAGGTGAGCTTTGAAATCATACTTGTAACAATGTGAACCTCTAGATAGTCCATTTAATTTAATTCTTCATGCAAAGACTACATTAAAGATTTTAGATTTCTTTTATTAAACAATGCCCAGTTGATACATAATTAAATTCTCATATTTGTATTGATACTAGAGAGAACCCAGAATCATAGAGTGATATGAATTGCTATTGTAGCCTTATAAATCTCATGGATCCCAATGAATCTGCATTTTAAGACTATAATAAATAGAAATCCCAAAGCATAATTTTTGTGGAATTGGCATAGTTTGGATAGTTCTACCAAACTCTTTGTCTTTATCTCATTGAGTTGCTTTATCTCATTTTGATGCTTAATATTTGTTTTCCTTTCTATTTTAACTTAAACACTCTTTCGCAAAGAGAAAAGCTGTGTTGCCATAGACATGACAACTTCACCATAATAGCTTTTGTTATGACTGTCGGGCTTTATTGGTTACAAAAAGTACCATAATTCCTCTAAAGTGATGAATGTTTGTGAAATTTTCAGTTTATAGAGGCAGTTAAGTAAGTTTCTGCCTCCAAAGTGGAGAAGATTTCCTGAGATCTTTGTTCCCTTCCATAATTGAGATGACTTAAAAATTCATGGATTCTCCCTTTGCCCTTATTTCCAACTGTGGCTTGTGAGTCAGACTTTCAAATGAGGATCTCAGATTTTAGAGGGCTAATGATAAATAACTCAAATTCTCAAATCATTAAGGAAAACTAAAGTGTAGGCAGTGTGCAAAGAAATCATGAGGATATCCAGAAATATTTGTCATTACATTAATGGTTTCAGGAAATGACAATTTAGAGAAGGATGCCATTTTATTTCTTTGCATGGTACTAATAGAATCCCTTTTAATAAACTTAAGACCACAATCATTACCTTTATTATTAATAATTATAATACCCTATTATAGAATCTTTCAATAACTATAATTATTATAATTTTATTAAAATGAAACCTGTCATTATTGCAGATTTTCTTTTGTGTGTATTTGATTTTAGTTGCATACCAGCAGTCCTCAAATTGATTTCAGGACCCCTTACATTCTTAATTATTGAGAACTCCAAAGAACTTTTATTTATATGGGTTTTATATTTACCACATTAGATATAAAGTTTAGAATTATTTGATATTTATTAATTTACCTTAAAAATAATAGAAATTCTTTGAATGTTAATGTAAGCAATGTATTTTTAAATAACTTTTATTTCTTAAACCAAAAAAATAATGAGACAGTTGATGTGTTTTACTTTTGCAAATCACTTTAAAGTCTAGTATAATAGACTATGGCTGGATTCTCAGATCTACTTCTACATTTAGTCTTTTCTGACATGTTGTTTTAATTGAAGTCTATGAAGAAAATCCAGCCTTACATAGATAGTTAGACTTCTAAAATAATAGTAAATATTCTTTGATACTATACCAAAACTTGGTAAGTGATAGTTTCTTAAAGAGTAATTATAGTGTGAAATCCGAATCCATGTCAATAAAATTTTTATACTTTGTTTCATGAAAAATCCATTGATTTATCTGTACTGTCAATGAATGTTGACACATTTCATTATATAATATAAAAACAAATTGTTAATATCACCACCAGTCTTATTAGGAAAGTCTTTAAGTATTGGGAAACTGTCAAGCTCTATATGGCAGATATTAATATAGTTTTCCAAAATTCTGATTTTTACCTAAAAGGCTAGATTTTATCACTGTAAGCAAATAATGTCAGTTGTTTTTCTTAAAATGACAGATTTGATGCGTTTTGGAGAAATTGGTCAATTATCCAAGCCTAAATAGTGATAGTTTGTCATTCTTTTAAGGAAAAATAATAGCAGCTAGTTCACTTGATTCACTCAAATGATTGCACAAATGCTTTTCTAGACATAGCTGTCTAACTATGCATACAGAAGTGCTGTAGCATACTTCTCATTTTGTCAGCACATATTAAAAAGACATGTGAAGGATCAAGATTTGAAATTAGTCATTTTATTGCTTCATCAAGGGCATTCAAAAATGTAGCAGGGGACCTCTTTAATTTGTGGCAATGAAGATTACAGTGAGTGGTCAGGTGCTACTGCTTTGATTAATGCTGAGATGCCAAGATATTTTATCCACCTACTATTACTTTTGCTCAGATACTAACACAATGAAAAGGCAAGTAATATCTTAATATCATAATGAAAATGGTTTTGCCTTCACAAACATTTTGAAAAGGTGCAGGGAAACCCTAGGGGTCCACAGGCCACACTCTGAACATTGCTGTTGTATATTACACAGCAATTTAGAAGAGCTGTGCAAAAGGAAATGTTTTTGGATTTAACATTTTTGATACCTAAAAGGATATGAATTAGATCCAATTGATATAACAATTTAATTTAGCATAACAAAAATTATATAGACAAAACATTTAACATAAAATTATATTAAAATCCTAACATTTTATAAAAATACTATACTATATGAATCCACTCTACCAAAAGCTATATTATTATTTTAAATTGGTCTTACTGCAACCCCTTGGGTCAGCCTACCATTCTTGCTTGTTTTATTTTCTTCATAGGACTTATTACAATGTATTACTTGTCTACCTGTACTAGACATGTTATTCACAGGAACACAGGTGCTCAAAGATACTTGAGTGAATGAATAGGTTAAGCAAATGAGTTATACAAATGGCTTTTTGGATAGAGGTGACTATTTTAAGTAAAGAGGGCTTCATATGAAAACATAGCTTCAGCCAAACCTATTGTCAGGGCAGACCTGGAGAGGTTAATCATTGACAAAAAGTATATACATTCCATGAAGTGTCTGGCCTCGTGAAAAATCCAATCAAATCATAAAACTTCCAAACCGACATCTCCCTAACCTGGAGTCTTCCAAAATGAGAGTCTTGGTTAACGCTCAGTATCATTAAAAGGGATTCTACTAAAATTCTTCTTAAAGTAATAGAATAAAAGTTATATTACCTATAGACCTTTGTATCACATTAAAAAGGCTTCCTTTTTTATTTTAAAAAAGAAAATTAAATATTTTCCACCTCTGTAATTTGTGTATTACCTAGAAGTAATCTAGATCCCTAGAACTTTTAATAAAATTCCAAACACCAACAAAAATTTTGAATCTTTATAATTATTATTTTGTAGGGCTAAAATATTTAACTTGATTCTACCATTGTATTTTGGACCAATTTCTTCTTGGAAAATATTCATTAATATCTACCGTTTAAATTTTGGGGCATTATAATGAAAAAACTACAACCTATAGGGGCTCATAATGGGTGGTTCTTGCCTGGCAATGAGACAGACAATTGTAAAGAAACAGCCCATAAAATAGCAAAAGTAAAAAATACATTTAAAAATAAGGGCATTTATTGCTGGATTTGGCAAGGTTTTATTCTTATGAAAAAGAAAATTACCTTGGCGATAGGTCAATTGGCATTCCTTTCAAACTGTTTCTTATTTTCTAATTGATTTTTTTTTCTTCTTAGTTCAGAAAAGAAGTACAGTCAGCTTAAAAAGCCATGGAACAAAAAATGATTTGCCTTCCAAGAAAACCAACCCAATTGCCATAATGCTAAGACTGTATACACTGGTCACCTACCTAGTTTGATCTCCGTGGTTGCTTTTTAGACATTTTATTCTGTAATGTAACTCAACTGTCATCTCTCTGTTCATGGTTCTGACATTAATAACACTGCTTTTTTTAAAAAAAAGATTATATATAAAAACAAACTTATCAACTGTTCTTGAAATACTACGTATGGAATACCTGGCCCAGGTCTCCCACTCTGTAAAAATTTAACAAGTATTATTAATAGTTCCCTGTTGGTCTCCTTATCCCTATTTCCTGGTATTTTTTATTCAGTTGAATATTATATTCCAAGGTTTAGAAGAGAGGGGATATATTCTATTTATTCATTGTATGTGATAAAAAGAAGAAGAAAATTAAAGATACTTTCCTGACCCCAATCAGAGTAATCAACGTGTGCTGACATTTTGAAACGATGAATGTATGGGTGTGGTTCTATTCATAATAAAACATTAAGCTCCATACTGGAATTTAGCTAAATCTAAATGATAGTAAGCTAGAGAATGGTTAGTGCAACACACATTTCTATTCATTCATTTACTCATTTGAAAAAATGTTTAATTAGTACCTACTATGTGGCAGGTGCTGTTCCAGGTACTGTTTTATACACAGCAATGAACAAAATGCACAAAACCCCTGCCCTCATGGAGCATACATTTTGATATGAAAAACAATAGACAAAATAAATAAATTCTTAGTGATAAGTGCTTTTGAAAAAAAATAAAGCAAGGAAGAAAGATAGCATACATAAAGGTATAGTTTTGCAAAAATATTATATATATAAACATATACACATTTTATATATTTTAAGTATGTAAAATGTTTAAGTATTACAAACAATTTAGTTATTTCACATATTATTTATATTCACTTATAAATTTCATACCTGTTAAATTTTAGGGAAGTTTATTCTTATTTTAGATAAAAGTAAATATGTTTAGCAGTTCCATGTTTTTTACCCCCACACACAATTAAGGGAAATTTTCACAATGGGTGATAAGGATGACTTGGTGATACTGGCAGTAATAACAGTTAACTCTTACTAAGGGTGTACTGTGGGCCAGGCACTATCCAATTTAAGAATTGTCTGAGATTAGATACTTATCACTTTACCTCTATTTTATATATGTGGAGACTATGCACAGAGAAGTTAAGCACCTTATCCAAGATCACACAGAAAGTAAAGCCAGAGCTAAGATTTAATTGCAGGTGATTTAGCTCCAGAACTAGCACTTTTAACCATTAGATATTATTACATACTGCTTGTAGAAGATGTGAAGACTAAAAATTTTGGTAAATGGAAAAGAAGGAGGTAACATCATGAATAATGAGTGAAGAGGAAGATAGACATACTGGCCTTAGAGTAAGCATTAAAAAACAATCTAAGAGAAATTATAATTGAAGAGATTTAAGGAAATCACATAGAGAATATTTAAGATCATCTGTATGATGTACCGTAAATAACTTCACCACCAACAAATGGAAAGGCAAAGATACAGAAATGTACTCAGACTGTAATATATGAAAAAGAAATTTAGAATACAGTTTTTAAAAATTAGGTAAATCATTTAGATTTAATAATTACTAATAGTGAGAGTAGGAAAATTAGATTAACAGAATTGTAGGACTAATTAGAATTGTCAGGCTGACAGCTGATAAATGAGGGTATGGGAGCTGTGTGAAGAGTGTATCAGCCAAGGTTCCAGCAGAAAATTAAGCCCTACAGGAAATGATTTGAATGACTCTTTTGTCATTTCTCTCAAGGGTGATTTGTGGTTAGTACAATTCTTGATGCACCCCTGGGAAGTTAATTCATTACATACAGTGGATGCCTCAAGGCGTTAATATTCTGTCTGGGAACTTGTGTTGAGGACTAGTTAGGATTGGAAGTTGAGGAAGTACATTCAAGATACTTAGCAGAAACCCTGAGAGAATTTTATGACAGTTTTATATAGAGGGTGAAAGAAAGTTTTAGGGATCAAGGGAAGGTATGAGAATTAAACATGGTCAGTGTTCATTTATATTACAGGTTAATTTTCAGAAATTCATCCGGGTCTTACCTAATCCAATTAAAGATTTCACTTGGGACTATTCAATATATAATGTATAAAACTGGTAAAATTTAAGATTTTGTTATTTCACTAAATAAATAAATTATAATGCAGCAAGAAGATAGCCTTCACTATGCTATTTATAATCCCAACTATGTATTTTATTTCCAGGGAACCTTTTATTATTTTATCAGGAGGTTTGTCATATGATACTGTAGGAAGAAGACCTTGCTTAACAGTGATGCATGGGAAAAGTACTGCTGTGCTAGAAATGGACTATTCAATTGTTGATTTTCTAACACTATGTGAAACACCATACCCAAATGGTAAGTTTTGCAGCTTTAAAACTCATTTGCTATAGTTACCTGACATTCAAAACAAAGGCCTATATGTTGTCTAAGTAGTTTTCTTATTCTACTGTGCTAGTTCTGGGGAAGAGATGCTGTATTCATAACCTCGCAAATTTTATTTCAGAAGTTTTTTAATTAGCTATCGTTTAGTATTATACGTTAGTAGTAAGTGCCTTTGAAGGATAAACAGCACTATCCATATTAAGAAACATTTTAAAATTCTATAAAATAGTATATTAGTTAGAGTTCTCCAGAGAAGCAGAACCTGTAGGAGACAGAGATTGATTGACTAATTGATTGATTGATTTTAAGGAATTAGTTCACACAGTTGTGGGGGCTGGCAAGTCTGAAATCTATAAAGCAGGCTAGCAGGCTGGAAATTCAAGTAAGAGTTGATGTTGCTGTCTTGAGTCTGAAATCTGGGTGTTGAAATCTCAAGCATGGTTTCTATGTTTCACTCTTGAGGCAGAATTACTTCTTCATTGGGAAACCTTACTCAGTGAGTGCCTTAAAAGCCTTCATCTGAGTGGATGAGGCCCACTGATTCAGAGGATAATCTACTTAAAGTCTACTTATTTAAATGTTAATTACACCTAAAAAATACCTTCACAGCAACTTCTAGACAGGTGTTCAATCAAACAGCTGGGGGCAGCATAGCATAGACAAGTTGACAGTCAGAATTAACCATCCCAGCTAGCATATATGATTCAAGAGGAATTTAAGTCTGAATCTTTCTTACTTCCATTCAAACTTATTGAGGTGTAAAGACGTAAGGCATTCATAGGCACATATAAAACATCCAAGAAAGATATCAAAGTATTATAATATAATTCTGTTGTGTTCCTATGTAATCAAATAGTGATAATTGTTCTTGGGGTATTCAGACTTAAATTTTGTATATGTCCAGCTTGGAATTTTCCAATACCATAGACGTTACTGTGAGCTTCTTGTTTTACTCATTTTTACAAAAGTGAAATAATTTTGAATGAGTTATTAAATAGATTTATCTCATCTAAAATATACTGGCTTTAAATTACATGCATGAAGTATCATAGGATCAGAATGTTAAATATTCAAGAAAAACAAAACAAAATAAAACCAAGCAAGAAATGTTTATTATCTAATTTGCTGTCTGCTTACATTTTTAAAACTATTGTTCATGCATTATTTTCCTATTTTAGATTTTCAAGAACCATATGCTGTGGTTGTTCTTCTAGAAAAGGATTTAGTACTTATAGACCTTGCACAAAATGGGTAAGAAAATTTGGTGAACAGTTCTATCAGTATATGGTTGAAAAAAGAACCCTTTAGCATAAGATTGGCTATTTCATTTCTTTGTAAATCCTACCTTTATGTCCATAACCTTGACCTCTTTTTAGAGCTCCAGGCCCACATTTCTAATTATCTCTCAAATTTCTCTATAATGTTGAATCTCATAGAATTTACGTTTTTAAGTGAAAATTTGTTGTATGTCTAAAATTTTATATGATTCAACCTGACACTTGGAATCCTGGGGCCAAGGAATCAGCATGTCCAAAATTGATCTCCTCATGATTTACAAATAAGCTCTTTTAGTTTCTCTACCCCTGTTCACTATTACAATGTATTGTGCATACCATTGTCAGATCAGTTTTACATGCAGCACCAGTTTTGTTACTGTCTTCTTTGAACCTTGGTTTGCTATTATTTTTTTATTTAAAAACACCTTCTTAGCCTGCTACTCCAAATGGCAGAATCCAGGGTCCTTTCCAACCTGAACTCTCACTATTTTCTGACAGGCTTATTCCCTGGGAGCACTGAACTGTGTGTTCAACAGACTTCACACTTCCATGTCTTCTGTTATATAATTCCCAATAGCTAAAACACTACACTTGTTTTGCTGCTATTAAAAAATCCACATAACTTTCAAAGTCAGCTTTTCTTTTCTTTTTTAAGCCTTTCCTGTCCTCTCTTTACCAGATACATCCATCAGATCTGTAAATCGCTACCATAGTTTGTGACTTTTCATGATATTTGCCATATTCTGCTTTTCCTATCATAGATGATAACATGTTTACTTATAAATTCTTTGAATTGTAAGCACATTGTAGTATTTATTTGTGTCTCCTGAGAAATAATCATTAAGCATGGTTTTAATTGCGTTTACCCATTCAGTATTTCAGTGTTTCAGTGTTTCTCAATCAAGGGTGATTTGCCCCCCAGGAGGTATTTGGCAATGTCTGTGAAGACATTTTCATTAGGGCTGAGGGTATTGCCGCTGGCATCTAGTGGGTAGAAGACAGAGATGCTGCAAAACATCCAGAACGCACAGGACATTCCCCCACATTAAGGAGTTATTTGGTCCAAAATGTGAATAGTACTGAGATTGGGAAACCCTGAAGTAGGTGAACGGTATTATTGACCTGATCTTTAAGCAATCCTAATACACTACAGCTTAGCACCAGCTACTTATAATCTATTGTGAGAGGTTTTTTCTTTTCTAAAATAACAAGACCATTTGAAAATACTATTTCTATGTAACAGTCCTAGAATAACTTATTCTTAATATGATTTTCTTTTATTTTTTCCCCTTAGGCAAGTTTTTCAAATAATTGAGACTTTTCACATGTGATCTGTACTGAGATATATTTAAGTCAAAGAACATAGTATGCAAGTAACCTGTGACTAGGCATTTCATTGAGCAAAAATGTCAATTAAATGTATAGTAATAATGGAATCATTGAACTAAGGAAATACCTGTGTTATAAAGAGAAAAAAGTTGCTTGCCATTTTATTAACGCGTGTTGTTTATGCTTTATCTTCTGGTTGCAGAAGGGGGTAGTAATAGTTGGGTTCATTTTGCAGTCTGTAAAAGGTTTTTCTCTCTTCTATTTTTGAAACTTATTTTCAGCAGTAGACTGATCTAATTTTTGCAGATTAGCCAGCCACTTTGCACTTTTTAGATTTTTTTTAGCCAGTTTCTTGTTTTCTGGAAGTTTTTAAGTAGCTGTTCTCATTCTAAGAACTTTAAAACCAGAAAAGAAATATATATTTTGATTGGATTCTACTTTAATTTCATGATGTTTAAAAGCATTTTTTGCTTTATTTAATAAGATAATTTTATATCTAGAAAATATTTATGGTGAAGTTTTAAGTTATTACTAAAGAGAATATTCTGGATTAAATATTGGACTACATATCATACTGATGGAGAGATAAGAGTTGAAACTTTGTATTAGCCCTGCTGATGTAAGGATGAAGTATCCAATATTGATAACTTAATGGTTAAGAGAACAGTTTAAATTCTGTTTTTACTACTTGCTAGCTGGCATGCGTTTGACACTTCATTCTCTCCAAGCCTTTGTAAAATGCCTTCAGCATAAGTTTGGGGAAGGAAGAAATGAGATAAATAATTTATTTTAAGCACTTAGTCTAGGGTATGGCACATGGTATATAGTTGCAACTACAGCCTCTGTTTACTTTTCTAATTGCACATCTTTTATTATAAAAGACCTCAGTTGTGGGTTTTTTGCCTATTTACATAAATTAAATCAATTTAATCTCTATGGTAGAATGTATATTTTTAAGTTTTCATTTTTGTAATAATCATGTATTACAATTCATTAAATTAATGAATATTCTCCTTTTTCCTATTGTTAAAGATATCCTATATTTGAAAATCCTTATCCTTTGAGTATACATGAGTCCCCTGTTACATGTTGCGAATACTTTGCTGATTGTCCTGTGGACCTTATTCCTGCACTTTATTCAGTTGGAGCTAGACAGAAACGTCAAGGTTACAGCAAAAAGGTATTGAACATGAGCTTCAGTGTTTAATGTTGCATTTTAGTATTTTGTATTTATTACCTTGGAGTGTTTGATAATATTGATACCTTTTCTGTAGAAAATCATTTTTGGAAGCAAAATATGTTGTTCACTATTTTGTTATGTTGCTCAATCTTCTAAATTCATCAGTGTTTTTAGGATTTATATGTAGGTTGGATTTATGTTATATATGAATGTATACAGTATGCTTGCAAGTTGCTTTATACAAGGATCTTTTTTTATAGGAGTGGCCCATCAATGGAGGTAATTGGGGCTTGGGTGCTCAAAGTTACCCAGAAATAATTATTACAGGGTAAGTAAAAGTCTGTTTTCACCACATAAATCAATAATAGCTAAATATAATTGGTTAAGACTACATGAAATTTAATTTTCTGGGTAGGTAGAGGTTTCCTTTATGTTGTAACGTAACAAGAAAAAAGTGACAGTCAAAAACCTACCAATTTACCCTGATATTTTACCTTTTCACTTATTTTGGTGGACTATCTTTTTAAATAACAATATACATTTAAATAAGGAAAGAATGTAATTTTCTTCTATTTATCACATTTTAACTTACTTTCCATAGACATGCTGATGGGTCAATTAAGTTCTGGGATGCTTCTGCAAGTAAGTATTTTGAGTGTTTATTATTTGTTGTATCTTACACAGTCTTTTCTTTTATATATCCTGTTTTATAATATTGCATAACCAACATTTAATTTGAAATTTAGAGCCTATAAATTTAATGCTTGCTTTATCAAGTATATGAGTTTAGAATTTTTAATAGAGTAAAAATAGTCTTAAGGATATTAGTAAATCAAGAATAATTCTCAACAAAAGTATTCAAATTTTTTTCTTCACAATTTCTTCAGACCTCTTCCTGACTCAAAGATAGGAGAAGCAGAAATGTATTCCAGTCAACAGAAATTTCTAGAATAATTTTAATACCTGACTCTAAACTTACACCTCAGAAGTTCATGTTGTCTGTGAAAAATATATCTGGTGGTTACATAGTAGCAAAAAGGGAAAGAATGCCTTTAATGATTAATGTTTGCAAAACATACATGACAAGTATTTGGTGGGAATCCAGTTAACTCAGGACACATTATGTTAGGTAGGAGTATTTCATAATATTGGGTACTGTACTTTGTCTAGAAAAAATATGTAGAAAATTGTTTCAGGTAGCAAAATATGTCCTTTGTTATTTTCATTGTATTTATATGTTTTTTCCCTAAAATCTTTTTGTTACTCATTTTTTTCAGGTTACATAAATCTATGATGATGGTTATTTTTTAATGAATACAATGAGTACATCTTTTTTTGGTCAATGAGAACAATGAATAAAGTACCTAAATGTAGAATAGACTACTATAATGTAGACAGAGAAATGAAAATATAGTTTAGATAAATATAGGCTATTTTATGTACATAGTATGACTGATTAAAAATTACGTTATGTTTGATCTCTTTTGTATTAAAATGTCTAACGTATTTTTTCCAGTAACTCTACAAGTATTATATAAACTAAAAACATCCAAAGTATTCGAAAAGTCAAGAAATAAAGATGACAGGCCAAACACAGACATCGTAGATGAAGATCCATATGCCATTCAGATCATCTCCTGGTGTCCAGAAAGTAGAATGCTGTGCATAGCTGGAGTTTCAGCACATGTCATTATTTATAGATTCAGCAAACAGGAAGTGATTACAGAAGTCATTCCGGTAATAGTCTCTCAATTATTTTCAGTGTCAAGTGTCTGACGTTTTTAAATTTGTGGATTGTTTAGAAGACTATCAGCAGTCAGTTTGTATAGAATTTTTTTATTTATTTTTATTTTTATTTTACATATAAAATTATTTTATTTGTGTCTCTTTTAAAACCTCTATTACAAAAGTGTAAGTATTAATATTTAATATATATCCTGATATGTTGTAAGCCTTCCATGGTGAAGAATTCTTTCTCTCGCCTTAGTTAGTTCTGTGTTCCTCCATAGTACTCAGGGATCTCACTTACAAGGCACTCATTTTTTTTTGTTTTGTTTTGTTTTTATTTCAGCTTATTATGGGGGTACAAAAGTTCTGGTTAGATATATTGCCCATGTCCCTCCCATTCCCCCGAGTCTGAGCTTGTATAGAATTTTTTTAAATGCCTCGGAATGTACATTGCCGGTTTTCTTGTGAAAACTAGCATATTTTTTGCGTGTCTTTTTACTGAATATTTAAATCCTTAAGAACATTGTATGTTTCATTTAAGAAAAGTGAACATGAGTATGAGTGTACTCTAATTTGATATTAACAGAAGTGGCATAAATTCTAAAATTATGCGTGTGTGCATGTGTACTCCCACACGTACATGCATACATTTTTAAAAAGCTGAGTCAGAAACATTTTCTTCCCTGTGAAATCCTTATCTATAGAAATCTTGCTAAATATTTACCTTTAAATATATTCTTTCCACTGAGGTTTGTGTGTGAGCGTGTGTAAATTGTAATGAAATGAATAGTAATTATTAGGAGTAGGTAAACTGCCTTCCATTTATGATAGATGCTTGAAGTGCGATTGTTATATGAGATAAACGACGTGGAATCTCCAGAGGGTGAGCAGCCACCACCTTTGCCAACACCCGTGGGAGGTTCCAATCCTCAGCCCATTCCTCCTCAGTCTCATCCATCTACCAGTAGCAGTTCATCTGATGGGCTTCGGGATAATGTACCTTGCTTAAAGTAAGTTATAAAAAATTACAGAGTTGTTTTGGATATTTTCTTTTAATTTAGATAAATTGTAGGTACTAGCAAAGCTACAGTCACATTGTGCTATGATGGAGCAAAACACCGTAAGAGTGGCTCTTCCTTCATTTTGCTGTGATTAATCCCACTCATTTTTCTGTGGCATCAAGAAGAATATGATTACATTTTATGATTTTATCCTTAAAATACTACAGTTTAATCTCTAAACATTCTAGTAAAGCAGCATGGATCTTTCCAGTATATATCACTCAATCTTCTAAATCCATTAAGTCTGGATTTATATGTAGATTGGATTTATTTGTAGATTGCTTTCTACCACTCTGAAAATTCTGGTCTTTTTCAGTCTAAAAGACTCAATCATTTCATAATCATTTTCTTACCTTTTTCTGAATTTTTTCTAGCACCATAGTATCTTTATTTAAAAGCTTTTATTACAGCATTCCAAATTTAAATACAGGGATAAATCTTGCTTTTATACAGGGATAAATTGGATAAGGTTTTCTTTTTTCTGTCCAATTTATATTATTAAGTGGTTAATTTTTTTTAAGATATGGGCAGAAAAATAAAACAATGAGTAAAGAGTTAAAATCATTGAAGTATTACATGAAGACTATGTGATTAAAAGTATTATATTTCTGGAGAAGTCAATCAGGATAATGACTGAAACGTGGTTCTAGAAGAGGTCAAAGAGATTCAGTAGAACAATGGGGAGCAAAAGCCAAATTGTAGTAGGTTTGAGGTAGGGAAAGTGTTAAGTAAGAGAGAGAATTTGCATTTATTAAAAGAACCAGGCTTTGCCTTATTGTGCTTTAGATCTGCTCAAATCTGTTCTATTGGTGGATAATTTAACAGTTGCCTTGAAGAATGTCTGTGATCAAGAATGCATTCACATGAAAGATAAGGCAAATAGATATTTTTATATCACAATCATTTAAAAAGTACAGATTTTTTAAAACATTCTTTACATGTGTACAAAAATTTAGGGTCATGTATTCTAAGCCAATGGTTCTCAACCGGAGTGATTTTGCTCCCCCAGGGACATTTGACAATGTCTGGAGACAGTAGTGGTAGTCACATCAGGGGGAAGGGGGATGCTATTGACATTTAGTGGGTAGAGACCAGGGATGATGCTAGATACCCTACAGTGTGCAGGAAAACACCCACAACAATGAATTACCCAGCTCAAAATGTCAGTAGTGCCAAGGATAAGAAACTCTAATCTAAGCAATATAAGAATTGAGATTAAGCAGCTACATTTCTCAGGAAGGTCTCAAGTTTCTCACTTTTCTTCTCTCTCTCTCTGTCTCTCTCTCTTCCTACCTCTCTCCCTCCTATACTAACACATACACACACCTCCTTTTAGCTACCGTTTAGCACATGTTTAGCTAGAATGAGATTTGGGAATACAGAATTCTACATTTTTCTCTCTTAGATACTGATTTGGTACTACTTTACTTTAAACTTAAATTTGTTAAGTTTCCATGAATGCCCTTTCTTCTGATTTAAATGTGTGTTTCCAAGTTATTTGTTAAATTTAATCTTTGTAAGCATATAAAGTACAATTTGTCTTTTGAACATATTTTGTAACATATTTCTGTATTTCTTTAGCGGTTTTAATCAACTACTGAAGTGACATTTTAACAACATAATTCCATATAAATATACATTATTATCTTCAACAAAATTAAGATACTTTAATTTTTACTTTATAATTTCTTACGCCTCCAAATGTTCTTGGGCTTGTGGCCAGAGATCCAGCAGTGTAAAACATTAAATTATTTTCCTCCCTGAAGAGTAAGTATCATCACTGCATTGCTTTCTCAGGATGGGATAGGTCAGAGGAAATAGTATTGACAGGAGCAGCAGTACTATTTGGACCAGAATGACAAGACCACTTACCTTGACATTGTAGGTTAAAGTTAAAGGCAGACCTAGTAGGTGAGACCTTGTCCTTTGTTCTTGGAAAGGTCTTTTTCCAGTTTTTTTACTGACTGAAAGAACATGGAGAATAGTTAAAGTAACAGCCAGGAGTAACTTTTAAAACTACCAGCCAGCAAACCAAAACAGATCTGCAATATCCAAATCCTTTTAAAAGGCATTATTGACTTAATTCTGCAACTATGTATGAGTTTTCTTTACTATTCATGGACCTAAGATCATGGTATGGCCAGCCATCTTATTGGTTGGGAGGGCATTTCATACTGTGATGGTATGTTTTGGCACACTATTAATCTTTTATAATTATTTAGTAGGATATCACTTAATGCAGGAATGCTTTTTATTGCTATTTTAAAAATGCTTTTTCAGGGGAGTCCTGGTAGCCACAAAATCTTATAGGCCAATCCATTAATATTTTTTTGTGAAGAGAGTCCTTTTTTGCTATCAGCATTAACTGTTAACTTTTATGTATGAATATACCTTACCTATCCTAGGAATGTACACACAATTACATATAAACAAATTTTTTCTTAAACCTAAAAAAATTAATATGACTAATTTGATAATGTTCTTTTTTGTCCTTTTGAATATCATTATAGACTCCTAGTTTTTTTTTAGAAAAACAGTCAATTTGTTTTAATTTATTGAATTTGATTAACTTGATGTGATTTTGTCACAGTTTGCTAGAGGAAGCTTCTTTTAAGTTGGTGTTTGAGAATTCTTAACACTACCTCAGAACTCTTTTGAACATCCTTTGTTTCTGTCAAGATGTTCTAGACTTGTCTTGAAGTCTACTCGTCCTCTCACATAGAATCAGCTACTCCAAGAAGTCCTGGGTCCTTTCAGTGGAGAATAGAGTAACATACTAAAATATGATTTCTAGAAATGTATGTAACACTGTTTTGAATAAGCACTGTGTTGTTATAATAGACTACCTGGTAGCAAGAGCTATCAAAAAAAAGCCTTTTTTAAAAAAAACGGTAACTAAAACTGTTAGACTTCTCATTGAATTTTCGCACTACTTTTTAACTGCAGTCCCCAACTCCCCAAAGGCAGACCAGTACCAGTCTGTGGCCTGCTAGGGACTACCCTGCACAGCAGGAGGTGAGCTGCTGCTGGCTAGCAAGGGAAGCTTCTGTATCTACAGCTGCTCCCTGTGGCTTGTAGCACTGCATAAGCTCCACCTCCTCTCAGAGCAGCAGCAGCATTAGATTCTCAAAGGAGTTCAAACCCTACTGTAAACTGCACATGTGAGGGATGTAGGTCAAGTGCTCCTTATGAGAATCTGATGCCTGATGATCTGAAGTGGAGCTGAGGCAGTGATGCTAGCGCTGGGGAGCGACTGCAGATACAGATTATCATTAGCAGAGAGGTTTGACTGCACAATAAATGTAATGTGCTTGAATCATCCTGAAACCATCCTCCCCACCCCCAGTCCATGGAAAAATTGTCTTCCGTGAAGCTGCTCCCTGGTGCCAAAAAGGTTAAGGACCGCTACTTTATAATGTAACTAATTAATTTTTTAGCCTCTTTCCCAAAGCATTCTTCTCCTATAATTCAGTTAACTAGAATTTTTCCTTTAATTATCCATTAACAAAATTAATTCCAAAATTAGAGTACTAAAGTTATCACTAATAATAAAACTACTAGATGAACAATAAAATATAGCATTACAGTTGTCTTTTAGACCTTTGACCATATTTCAAGGAATGGGTAGTCAAGTTACTTTGTTTTGAGTTACGCTAACCTCATGTATTATATAATACAATTTTATAAAATCATTATATCTTGAGACTGTTACTGTTTTAAGTGACAGTTCTTTTTTGGAAGCAGCATTTTGTATTGGATAGAGGTAACAGCCTCAGACAGAAGTTTGCACAGCCAGACGTGACTATAGCACCAGAAGTGACTCCATATTAGGTGTACCCTCATTGATTCACATTTACCCTAAGTCTGGACAACCTGCTAGCAAATATGTCATCCAAAGTTCAGCTGTCATGAGCTTTCTCACTAGAAGTACCAACTAGTGAATCAGAAGTGTTCTCACCCCTGAGTTTGGTGTTAGGAGGGTCAACACTGAGTAGTGTTCCTGCTCTCCTTCTTTCATGCACTGTCACTTCAAGGCAGCAGCCTTAAGAATTGTTGAAGTGTAACCAGGCTTTACATATGTTTTGCTAGAGCAGTTGTTGGGGAAAGAGTTTGTGCAATCAAATACATTCTCAACTTAAAGTCACATCAGATTTTTTAATAAAAGTAGTCACACACAAAAATAAATTGTTCACATTTTTTAAAAAATGTATCTTTCAAATCCACTTGAAATTTTCCATTAAAAATATAACAGGTATTGTGTCAGAAAGTCTCACAATGTCATGAGCCCCTCCTTGACTCCTTTCTAACATGCTTATCACAAGTTTAATCAATGTAAGTTTAGCACGAACTTACTATTCGTGAGGTTTGGGAATGCATTTAACTACCTCCTGCTGAGTAGTTCCATCACCTGCCATCCTCAGACTACCGTCCACCACATAGTCCCCTAAAACTACCTCTGCATCCTGCCATCCATCTGTTTTACTTTCTTCCTTTCCTTCTTTTCCTTCCTTTCCCTCCTTTTTCTTTCTTTTTAACTGTAGCATCACTCTACTCTTCTTCTACCCTACCTCTAATCAGCCTCCAGCTCATTCATTCATTCAGTAAATAATTGAGTACCACTTTTGCCACAGAGTATTAAAAGTAGCTGCAAGGTTACGGCCTTCCTGAAACTTAAAGCCCTGTGCATTCTTACTCCATAATGTGTTTCAAATCTGCCTTTTTCTTGTTTTACGTCAGAATCACAGGAACTTCCTACTTGGCCTCCATATTCTACTTCATCTTTCATAATGTCTGCCAAATTAATCTTCCCCAAATATTTCCTATAAACCTTCATTGGTTTTAATTCTTTAATAATGAAAATGTATTACTTTGTATAATTTGACCATCTACAGACCACTTTCATAGGCAGTTTCCTCATATTGTATGTAGTTATATAGTAACATTCCCACTTTTCAGATGAAAAGACAGCTGGTAAGTGACAGACACTCACCAGGACTCACACTCCAGCTTTCCCAGAGCCCAGAATTCTTTCTACTGTCATCAAACCTTTGTGGCCAGGCCTTAAAGACCCTCTAAAGTCTGGCCCTGGCCTGTCTTGCTATACTGTTTTCTCGCTTTTTCTATACACACCTTCCACTGTGACCAAACTTGTTAATCCTTGATTATGGGTTTTTTGCTGCTGCTTGTTGGAATATGTTTTGCAAGAGCAGTATTTTTTTTTTTAGCACTATTCAGCAATTATTGGGGAAAGAGTATGTACAATCAAAGATGCTGCCACCTCAAAGTCAAAGAAGATTTGTTTTCTAATAAAAGTCATCACACAAAAAATAAATTGCTAACATTTGTTTGTAACTCATTCTTTAACTTGTATGTTTGAGGCCTGTTTTCATTTAGCGAAATCATGTTTTTATTATAAGTTTTAAATCTGCTTTTCTAACTTATACTTTTTACTACCTTGACTTTTTTTTTCCTCTTTTTAACTCCTAGGCTGCTGCTGCTCCTCAGCTTTCACCCCCTCTCTCACTGCCCTTCGTTCATCCCTCCCTTTCCTTTCTCCCCACTTCTCACCTCTCTCCTTCTCTGCCATCCTCCCCATTTTTATATGTGGAGTTTGCATATGATTTCTTATTTTTATTTACATACCTGTTTAGTCTCTCTAACTAGATTATATGTTTTTTGGTAAGATTCTGATTTTTATAGTTTCAAATATCTAGTATAATCTCATATAAAGTTATTTTTATATGGCAATTTATATATGACTTTATAATTACATAGGCTAATAAGATAATTTGAAAATGGGTTAAAAGGCAACATGTTTTTCTTTATTTCAGAGTTAAAAACTCACCACTTAAACAGTCTCCAGGTTATCAGACAGAACTAGTTATTCAGTTGGTGTGGGTGGGTGGAGAACCACCACAACAAATAACCAGCCTGGCAGTCAATTCTTCCTATGGACTGTGAGTATAAGTGTTATTTTTCTCATCCTTTGTTAGTACTCCATATGTTATTTTATTTTTAAAGATAGAAAGGACAGTGTTTATTATATCATCACCTAAAATAGTGGTGTATAACTTTAATTTCAGACCAAATTCAGTATGTTTATTTGGAACATAATTTTATCCTGAATAACTTACTCTGAGTATGTGTGCAATGCCTTCTGATATAAAATTGAATATCTCAGGAACCAATGAATTATTTGAGATAAAGTTTTAAAGTCAATATATCCTCTCCTGGATATATGCCCAGAAATAATTTTCTTATTAATATTCAGTAGAATGAAGGTACAACAATATGAGCCCAGAAGATTGTGTTATAAATAGATTTTTGTAAAGGTTGAACTGTAGCTATGTAGTTTGTTCTTTCTACTTCCAGAATTAACATACATAAATTGTAAAAGCATAGTAGTAGTTTAGCAACATATTCATCTATACTACAGGTATATTTGTTTTATTTGTCAACTTATGCCTTCAAATATATAGTGTTAATTACACATACTTTTTATTAAAAGATGATAGACTTATAAAGCATTCTGCTGTTATTTTGTTTCAGAAATCAACATTGCAGTTTAAGAAACTGCTTGCTAACTGTTCAGTCCCAGAACTATTTATCATGTATGGTTCACTGTCTCCTTCCTTGATGCTATCCCTGGGGTCTCATTCATTGTTTTTCTTTCTGGTAGCTATCACCACCTTCTCTATCTCTTATACAGGTAGCCGTCTGTGTTTGTGGGTTCCACATCTACGCATTCAGCCAACTGTGGATTGAAAATATTGAGGGGGAAAAACAATAAAAAATAATAATACAACAATTAAAAAATATAAATTAAAAAAAATATAGTGTAACAAATTATTCACATAGCATTTACACTGTGTTAGGTATTATAATCTAGAGATGATTTAAAGTATATGGGAGCATATTTGTAGGTTTTATATCAGGGACTTGAGTATCCACAGATTTTGGTGTCTGTGGAGTGCTGGAATCAGTGCCCTGTGATAACTAACGGACAACTGTAGATCACACTAACAATGACAATAGTCTTCTTTCATATCTTTTATTTCTGCCCCACAATGTAAGCACACAAACCTTGTAAATATTTTATCGACCACAATCATAAGGAAAACAAGCAGAGAATGAGAAACAGAAGCAATAGGAAGTTTCAAAGGAAGTTACAAATCAGTCACAGGCCTCATAATTGCACTTTAGCCCTTTCTGTATATTTTCACAATTTGAATTAGTTACCAAGATTATATAATGTGTAAATGTATATTTAAAACTTCAACTGAAAAATCTGATTATTGGCACATGTCTGCATTCCTGCATGGCAGTAGTCAGCTAGAACTGAGTTGAAGTTTTTCCTCTTTAGATGCATTCTACACTCTTCAAATCACCACAGTTCTTGCATGACCTCTTTTACTTACTTACATAGCATCTCTGTATATGTCAGTTTTCAACTCCTGGCTTAGATCTTAAAAGAATAACATTCCTTTATTCATAGTTGATTGATTTAATAGTTCGTGACTCATAATTGAGAATGTATTTCAAACACCCCAAATGGAGGCCTCCAAGACTTATGCTTCCTACTTTTTATTTTTAATTGTAGGGGTTGCCAAAACTTTCCCCGGTATATAATCTCCTACTTTCTTAGTGGAAAGGAATGTTTTCCCTGAAAGGCTCAAAATGCCCTGAAGGCAGAAAAAAATGTTACATTGAAATTTGTATCTCTCATCAAATTTCAACTCCTTTGCCAAATATTTTTTATAAATGATACTGATAATTGATTTAATGATGATAATTAATATCTGCAGATGATCTAAACAGTTCTGTAAGAGAGCATATGTAACCTGTATTCCTATGATCATGGTTTCCTTTTGTTTCAAAGAAGAATTTTCTGAAAGGCCCATCATGCCTCTTTCTTCAACTTTATAGACTACAATACATTTTTTTGTAATTATTTGTTTGTGCTAAAATGTTTGCTCTTTTCCGATTCCTAGGGTGGTTTTTGGCAATTGTAATGGCATTGCTATGGTTGACTACCTCCAGAAAGCCGTGCTGCTCAACCTGGGCACTATTGAATTATATGGCTCTAATGATCCTTATCGGAGAGAACCCCGATCTCCTCGTAAATCTCGACAACCTTCAGGAGGTAAAAAGAAAAAAGAAAACAAAATCCTGGGCTTTAGGATTCCTATACATGCTGACTTACTACTGTGAATATAAGTACTTCAGTTAGGTAAATAGCTTGCCTGATTTAGTCTGTATATATAAACTGTCAAGAACTAGCAAAAGGTATGAGTCTTTTTTTTTCTTTTGTTATTTTTTGCATCTATTTTTGATATTCTAGGATTCCGTTTAACATTGAGAAAGAACCACAGGGTCAAACTTTTCAACTAAATTATGACAGGAATATTTTTCTCATTATTATGGAACAAAAGTTTATTTCAAAGTTTTTGCCCCTTTTTATTGTTTTGTCCCTATGAAACCAATAATTATTTCAACTATTAATGTTCAATTCAAAGGAATTATTCCCATGTGAAAGAAAATGCAGATGAAAAAGTGATGAATTTGAATTGTAGGGAAGTATAGCATTCTCAGAAAGCTTTGACTCAGTACAAGCCCAGATTCATTTAGAAGTCTTTTTATAGCATTCTTCCTTTTGTGTTTGCTAGGTAATTAGTCTTAATTTTAGACATTTTAACACTACTAGCTCATGAAACACATGTATAGATATGTATTGTTAGCTGTCTGTACAAATACTTCTTTGCCTTTTTTTTAAACTTCATGACACAACAGAAAGTGGCATTTGATGAGGCTTCCAGGGCTTGCCCAGCTGGACCAGGGCTTGAGGGCAGCCCTATTTGGGGCATACTTATTTGTAGATTACCAGTGTGCACTGGAACACTGGGAAGCTCTGGTCTGTACTTCCAGACTCAATCTCTCTGCTTTAAAATTCTTTCTGAAATTCATTTTTCAGTTGCTTTCAATACATTATTAGCAAATACTACCAATTTTACAATTTATGAGAAAAGCAAAAAACAAAAACAAAAAAAGATGAGGGAATATAAGACTTTTCTGTTGCTTTGGCTCGATAACTGACTTTTTCTTTTCAAAGTTTTTTTCTATTTGTGTTTGTGTGATCATTTTGTCATGTAATATCTTCAGCAGAGATTATTGTCCCAACCATACCATTCTAGTATCTTTGTCTCCTTTTTTTTTCCTTCCCCTTTCCATTGCTTCACTAAGGTATGCTGGTTGTGACTGCTTGCATGTGCGGCCTTCCTAGTTTATATTCTGAGTCTGTGAAAAAACTTCGTTCTTCTTTTTTAAGTAAGTCATTTATGTCTTGGTAGGTTTATTCTTTCTGTAAAATCATTGCTTTTTTCCCCCACTTATTTTTAAAAGAGCTTATTAAAACATTCTATATCTAAAACGCTATATACTTTTTACTTACATTCATCTTATACTATGCATATAAAACAGCCATTTAAATGCTTGTGTCCCAATCTTATTTCTTTATACAGCAAAGATACTAATAGTGTTAGAAAGTTAGAACATTATCATGACAGAGAAGAAGGTTTTTTAGAAGACAAAACCTTTAAACAATTTTTAAAAAACGTGGTAAAAATTTTACTAGTCCTAAAATTAATCACTTTTTTTCCTTTATGCCTTGTATTAGTTTACTTAAAATTACTACAAATTAAGTACCTAAATTTATTCAAGGATAGGGATCAATTTTACCATACGATTTTAAAAATACTTTTTCTTAAGTTTCACTGCATCCTACTTTATTTTCTAGTAAACCCCATATTTATATTATTATTTGCTTCATTTATATTGAAGAATTAGATGTTCAGGTAAAGGAGAACTATTTGAGTTTTTATTAGTTTAAATATATTTACCTATTGTTGTTATATCTCACTTTACCAATATTCAAGATTATGTTTTAAATAAAATTAAACTTATTTTAAAATATGCTTTAAAATAACATCTTAAGAATATTTGTGCCTCTAAGAGATATTTATTTTTAAAATAAAATTAAATGCAGAATAATTGATACTAAAATTTTTAAATTGTATTGATGTAAAAATAATAATCTTGCTACAGTGTATATTTACATGTTCTTGAGGTGTGCCCCAAATATCATGAAATTACTCTTCAGTTTTTTTAATAGATCAGTTTGAATGGAGAAATTTTTTTGTTACTAATAGTTGCTGATACTAATATAATTTCATAGTCTAGTTCATTCACAAATTTATTTTATAAGATGAAACATTACTGTTTAGGCTAAATGTGAATATGTTATAGCTGTATTACAATACAATGTATTGTTGACTAAAATATGGACTGTGTTGTCATAATAAAAGTGACGAAACTGTCACAGGGATGAATAGTGGTGAAGTAGTTCAGCTGCCTCTTTACTAACAGTCTAATTCTACGGAAAGTGAACTGTCATTCATACAGTGAAGGACACAACAAGGGAAATTCCTATTCTGAATATAATTCTAAAGCCCAAATAAGATCTAATTAGTAATTTGGAAGTGATAGACACATGGGGAAAAGTGTTTGCTTACTCTTGGAAGTTGATAATCCTAAAGAAGGAAATTACAGGCAAACTCTAGTTTGTTAGGCTTTAGGAAAGATTTTTCTGAGAGTTATGGGTAGGAGACTAAAAATGAACTTTTTTGCTACAATGGCAATTGCTTTCAAGTCTCCAGTATTTTCAGTAAGATAGAAAAGGAAAGCTAGCTGTGGAGCCAAGTAGTACTGGTTAAAAATTTCTGTGTGTGTGTCTATAACAAGAAACAAAAAATGCCATATATAAGAAATAAAGGACACAGTCAAGAATGGATCAATAAGTACTGTGTCAAAAATAATAGAAATAAAACAATGTTTGGTTGCAGTGAAAATATGGTTAAGGAGGAAATTAGGACCCCAATTTGGGGAAGTTTTTAAATGATAGTTGAAAAACAAAAGAACTAAAATAACTTCGCTTCTCAACTCCCCATTAAGAAGAATGATTTTTCCTCTTTGGAAAATATGAAAACTAATTAAGAGGAATTAAAAACCAAGGTACTTCATGTAAATAAGAAATATTAAGCAATAATAAAAGGTTATCAAGAGAGTTTGTGAATTTAAAAGGTACCCTCAATTGGTGAAGGTCAAATATTTTAAAAATCAGTTAATTTGAGGTACACATTAGTCAGAACTCTAGAAAGACTTGCTGTGTAATTCTATATGCACATTTTGTGTGCATGTAGAAAATAGAAGTCAGCAAAAGTTTACTAAAAGTAAATTGTAGCAAATTCGGTGTTATTTTTTAAATCTGTTAACTACATTGATGACTTATGGCAGCCTGGTGACATGTTTCCTAAAGTTAAGGAGGTGTTTGGTAAACAATTCCAATGATAACTTTTGTGAACCAGATAGAAGTAACTTAAATACCTAGTTCAATTTGAAGATTGTGAGATTGATTTAACCAAGAATCAGCAAACTACTATTTGCAGGCCCAAACTGCCCACTGCTTGATTTTTTAAATACAGTTTAATTGGAGCAGTGCCATGCTTATTTGTTAATGTGCTGTCTGTGGCTGTTTTTGTGCTACAGAAGAGCTGAGTAGTTGCCACAGAGATTTTGGCTCAAAAAGCCTAAACTGTTTACTTATGTGAATCTTTACAGAAAACATTTGCCAACCCCCCAGGTTAAACCATGGTACCTACCAGGTCAATTTGTGACCTAATATTAACCTTGATTGTAGTGTGCTTCAGTTAAGGCATATAGTATGTTGAGTTACACATGATTGTGTTTTGTTGAGTATTTTAAATAATAAATTAATCTTCCTATCTGGACATTTGAAAGAGATGGTAGGCTTATCAAAATTGTTGCTATATTTAAGGGGTAACTACTTACTGCATTTGATGGCAGAGTAGACTCAAAAAGGTACTTATAGGTAGAAATAGTAAATTTAAACCAAAGAAATGGAATTTCTCAGCAATAAATGTTAAGTCCTGTGTCTAGGTTACAAAGATTGATTGTATACATACAGAACAGAGAAAACCTGCTCAAGAGTAGTTCATGTGAAAGAAATACTTGCAGATTTTGTTAGTTTAGGCAGATCTGAGTTTAAATCTCAGCCCTTGGTTTTTTTCTTTTTTGTCTTTTTTTGAGACAGTCTTGCTATGTTGCCCAGGCTAGTGGTGTAATCATAGCTCACTGCAGTTTCAAACTCCAGGGCTCAAGTGGTCCTCCTGCCTCAGCCTCCTGAATAGCTGGGACTATGGGTGCATGCCTCCATGCCTGGCTCATTTTTTTATTTTTTTGTAAAGATGGAGTCTTGCTGTGTTGCGTGGGCTGGTCCCAAACTCCTGGCCTCAAACATTCCTCCCACCTGCCAGAGTGCTAGGATTACAGGCATGAGCCACCACTTTCAGCCTCGGCCCCTTTTGTAAGCATTTGATGCTAGAAAAGATACTTCTTTGAGGCTCAGTTTCCTCATTTATAAAATAGAGATGATTACACCCTCATACAGTTAGTGTAATCATTAAGTGAGGTGACATATGCAACATACCTAATCTTGTGACTGGAACATTGTTGGCATGCAAGTGATTCTTTTATTCCTATTCACCACAACATAATGTATGCCAATAATGGGACAAAATTGCTGAATACACTAATTTGAGAGGTATAGAAGATTTAAAATTATACTTCTATGTTTACATTGTATTTTCTTCTCATTTTTAAAGCAAATTGTTTTTTGAAAAAGCTAATTTTGACCTAATACCACCAGAAAAATATCTCTAACAGTGGCAATGAACTAGACTGTGTCCAGAAGTAATTAGGTTTTTTAAGATACCTAAAACAGAGTTGTTTCTTCTTTTGTAAAATGGGCATGATAGTGTCTATCTTGTTTGCTTCTGGGAGGGTTAAATGAGTTAGGCACTTAGAACAGTATCTGGCACATAGTAAGCTCTCAGTAAATGTTGGTTATGATCAGCAGCTAATTGGGTTGAGATACATTTGAGCAGAGCCTAGATAACTACATTGCTATGAGTATTTGTTGAAGGGATTCTGGCAGTAACAGAAGATGGATTAGATTATATGCTATGAAATTCTTTCACATGTATTTGCTCAATCATTCAACAAATATTGAGCACCTACCATGTGGTATGCACCATTATAGATCACAAAACACAAAAATCTCTGACCTCATGAAACTCATGTTCCACTGGAAAAGATACACAATTTAAAAGATATGTAATATATAGTAAAAGACACACAATTATAAAGATATATAATATATAGTAAATTACATTAATAAATTACATTAATAGTGCCAAGGGGAAAGGTAATTAAAGGAAGGAGGATTTGAAATATCACTTAATGAGGGGATGTTAAATTTAAAATAAAGTGTCAAGATGACTTTAGATTTAAAGCAAGTGAGAAACCTTTTATCCATGAGGGTGTGTGGGGAAAGAACATTTCAAGCTAGAGAACAACAAGCCTAAATTGCTCTAAGGCAGTATACCTGGTGAGTTCAAGGAGTGAGGAGGAGTCAGTGTGGCTGGGAGAGAGAGAGTGAAGGTGGTAAGCAAGTAGGTGGAAGAAGGAAAGAAAGTCAGAGAGGTAACAAGGTATCATGCACCACAGGATCATGTACATCAACTTACCATGTTGGGTTGGACTTTGACTTTTCCCCCGAGTGAGGTAGAAGACATTCTAGGGATATTTAGCTCATTTAATGGTCATCCTAATAAATTTAATACCTAAATCAAATCTCTCTATCCATATTTCATCTTCCTAAATGCTTCTTCCTGGGCCATTTTAAAAATGAGAACTATATCACGTAGTACCTTTTAAGAGTCAGTAATTTTTACATCATAAGGACCTCCAACTCAAAAGAGTTTCCCCTAGTGTAGTACTGTTTAGTAGCAGTTGACAAACATACTAAGAGGTTAAAATTTCAAAATTTATTATTTTTATTCAGTCCTAGGCACATTATAATATTAGAGTATATTATCACTACTATTTAGAGTTCTGCTATCTTAGTGTTCTGTCAATAAAGAGTTCGCGTAAATGAATATTTAGTCAAAGATTAGATATACACCTGTAATTACACGTCTATCATCTCAGAACTATATAAACTAGGGTTTTTGTCCACAACCATTAGTTTGATGAAGATTTTTTAAAAAACATACTGATTCTCATTCAAGAACCTTTCCTATCTTATGAGGACAAATAATGTATAGTTCAAAATAGAAAGCACTTCTTATAAAGCCAATTTCAGCATTCAATGTTCTCGGAAATGTTATTCTATTGTAAAAGCTTTCTCAGTGACTGTAGGTATTGTGACATCAGGTCTTTTACCAAAATAATGGAAAAGCAGATACTGGTCATATGTGCACATCCTGTACCTCTGTGTGACTTCTGAGGCTTAGCCATGTGGCTCCTTGTTTGTTGCCCTGATATATTTTTATTTATGATTTTTAAACAATTTTCAGGAATTTTTTCATTTCAATCACCAGGAAAATTAATATTTATACTAACTGTTTACTTTGTATTTTACCATAGCTTATGTTTTTATTTGTTTAACTGATAACCACTGTATTAGTTTGAGGTGGTTTCAAAATGTTCCCATGTTCCTGTCTCAAACCTAATGAGCATAATATCAGTACCAACAGTCTATTAATGTTCTGGATTCTTTTAAATGGACAGTAATTACATATGTACTATAAATAGAAGACAAAACTGCACTTATATAGATTTGTGGTGTGATTTGTTTTTTGTTTTTGTTTTTTAGCAGGTCTGTGTGATATTAGTGAAGGGACTGTAGTCCCAGAAGATCGCTGCAAATCTCCAACTTCTGGTAATGTTTTTTATTTCATGAATAATTGTGATGGTACAAAAGCCCAGCATATCAATGTACTTTTTTTATAGATCAGCATTTAAAATGAACAAAATCTTTTGTGTCATATATTTATTCTTAAAATTGTGACTGTATTGTTCACATTCTTATTAAATGAAAAGAAATGCAGCTTATGCTAAATAAAAGTCAAAAGCTTTTACCTGTTAAGAGTCATATAATTGTTTACTTAACTTTCTAGTATTTACACTTTCTTTAGGGAAAATATATTTTACTCTTTACCATCGAATTGAATGTTTTAGTTATCTACAATCTTTTCTTTGCTCTAGGCATTCCTGGCATCATCTATTAGAATTGGGTAGAATCAAAGAAAAGTTGATGATATAATCTGCTTTTCTCTAGTCCATGAATAATATACACAGAAATTTTATGAAGGATTTTTAACACTTTTAATCTAATTATTAACATAGACAATTAGAATAATACTAGAATAGTTATGTCTACTTTTGGTTTTGATGAAAGTAATTTCTGATATATTTATAGCTGTATTAAAGCAGTTCTCTTTCCTTGTTTATATATGGGTCTTTATGTGACCTACATGTATATTAATATTTCAAAGGAACATTATTTTTAGTATCTTTGGAGACCCCTTAAAATTAAGAAGATCCTGAATTTATTATTTCATTTTAGTGTATTGAAACTTAGCTAATCTTTAATAAAGTTGACTTCATAATTTTAACTACCATATTTATTAAATCATTCTGGCTGGGAATTTTCATCAGCTTTCTACTGAAAAGATTGTTTTTAGCATAAGTAACACTGTCCTTAGACAGGTTTTGATCCTTCCATAGCTGGTTCTAGGTTCTGTTATATCAGAAACAATAGTAAGAATGGGAAGTATTGAGAATAGTAATTTGCTTTACTCATATTTTGGCTTAGCATTTTATTAGTTCTAAGACTGTGAAAGCTTTTGTAGTGTTATCTTTTTATAATTGCATTTTCCTAATGTTGTACAAGTTGATCATATCTTAAAGTTAAAATGTATCCTTACATTTTCTTTTTTTTTAAACTATTTACATTTTAAATTTACTCATTAAATGGATAAAACGTAGAACCATAGGAATCACTAACATAATTAGTTACCTAATATTAAGTTTTAACATTGGTGGAATTAAGTTTGGATGAATAATATGAAGTGAGTAACTGTTTTTTGTCTCATAGGACTAGTTATTTCTGAATTTGGAATTTAGAATTATAATATATTTTAATTATTACTCTTCCTCTAACTATATAAAATACTGTTTTGATCTCACCTTCCCCAAAGGCCACATAAATGCAGTTGTCAGTATGTTAAGGATGTAAGCCAGGGTAGATAATTTGGACAGGTAACATGTAATATATTACATTTAAATATGTTAAATGGCCATTGAAAGTATTTTAATAAGATTCAGTCAAGGCTAGGCACAGTGGCTCACACCTGTAATCCCAGAACTTTGGGAGGCTAAAACGTTAGGATTGCTTGAGACTGGGAGATTGAGATCAGCCTGTGCAACATAGCGAGGCCCCATCCTGAGCCTCAGTTTCCTCATCTGTCTTAAGGGCGTAATGATACCTTACAAACTGTGAAGATTTCTTCTTCAATTAGACATAGCACATTGGTTCTAAAAGATTCTTGGCCTAGCACCCTCAGCATTAACTGGAACTTACTAGAAATGTAAATTTTAGAACCCTTATCCTCAACCTTCCCCTATTAAATCGGAAGCCAGGGGTGGTACACAGAATTTATGTTTTAATAAACTCTTCTGGTTGAGAACAACAACAACAAAAAAATTCAGCCAAATAAAATAAATTAATACCCCTTTTTATTCCTAAGCCAGCCTTTCAAAAAGTGGGTACATGTAGCAATTAAAAATAACCAAACAGGAGGTAATTATAGAAAAGTTTCTAAGTATTTTTAAATCTAAATATATAAATATGAAAAGTGCAGAAAGGTAAAAACCCTCCAAATTCTCTCTTCCTCAAACCAGAGTATCTCAAACATGGTTTGGCATTTTCAAATATATTTTGCTCTTTGGTCCATAGGAAAAGACAGAAGAGTTTTTACATACAGAAATTTGTATGACACGAGATATTTTATTGTTTCTATCAGTGCATTTGAAGTGCAAAGTGAAAATTGTGACCTGAAAAAATCGATGAATCATTTATTCTTATCTTTAGATATAGAACTCTTTACTTAGTCTTTGGTTATGCTCTGAAAAATACAAGAATTCTCTGAGGAATTATATCCATTCCTACATATCAGGAAAGATTGCTTTAAAAAAAGTCAAACTTTAGTAGTCAGTAGTTGTATCTGAAACATGTTTCAAATAGTGGAGATAGGTGTCAGTCATGCATAACTACTGAGAGCAATGCAACAGAACCTATGATGAGATTCTGGAAAGCTGTCCTTTGTTACTATACTCTTATAGCTTATATGTGTCTTTCTCTACTCGTCCATTTAAAAGTAGTTAATAATAATTTTTGCCATCTATCAGGGATTAATTATCTTACTCTTCACATGTGTGTGACTTTTTAGCATTTTAATAAAGAAATAAAGGAATGACTAGATAGTCAAAAAAGAATAATGGATTTGTTTGAGGTAAATCAAAAGAGCCACACGGGGATCATGTTTTCAAAAACATAAATTAGTGATGAAATTGCTGACCTCAAATACTTTCCACAATGAGATAAGATATAAATAAATAGTTAAGCGATGCATTAACTATTAATCTAGTTAGATGATTAAAACTAGTACAGTTAATATAAAGTAGGTTGGTATTTATGGGAAAAAAAGAAATGTGTAAAAGTAAGTTAGGAGTTAAAATGAATCTCATAAATACTAAGAGGAGGACCAATGTAGAAATGTAAAATAGTCATATGCCTTCATCAAAACTAAAGAGACACTTGTTTGAAAAGCTTTTAAATCTCATAATCAAGATTTGTGATCTCAGCTGTTTAGCTAATAAATATCAAAACTCTCCTCAGAAATCATCATGAGAAAATACACTTAATGAATGTAGTGTAACCTTTCCATTTATTTTTAAACCAGTGGTCTCTCTTTTAGATAGTTAATTCTGCCTACTGAACATGCGCATCTTAAACAAATGAAGGGGGTGGTCTCCATTTGATCTTTATTTCAAAGAACTCACATTGATTCACTGAGCACTTTAGTAATGGTGGAATTTTTTTTAGTACTGCATTAAAATATATATGTATATATACATACACATACATTTGTATATATAAAATGTTGAAATGATTAAAAAGAAAACATTTGTTAGTTATTTCAAACTAAAGAAAACCCAGGGCCACACATTATATAAATGGTGCTTTCAAGAATTGCTGTGAGCCTTACCTAGAAGAAACAATAAGCTATAGATAGTGTCTATGTTTATTTAATTGTAGAAACTTAGTAAATATATTAAAATAGGATATGCTGAAAACTGTTTTGGAGCTTTTTCATGAGCTATCACAGAAGTTACAATAATCACTAGTAGGCATTTTCAGTTAGGAGAAGAGTAAATCTGCTTATTTTATTTATATTTACAGCCTATGTTGACTACTTTTATTTTGAAAATACCATCATTTTTACAATTTTATCATGTATAGCTATGTCGTGATATTGCTCTTATATGAATTATATCAACTAAAACTAGTATTAATAAAACATTTTCATACATTTATGTGGCTATTTAGTATCACAGATGACAGTGATATTTTAAAATATATAACATATAACCATTATATTCTTTAAATCTGAATTATATTTATATGAAAAACAACTATACCTATTTCTGTTCCTGGGAATGTTACTAAGCTCAGTGTTACCTGTGTGATATTTTTTTTTTGATATGGGATTTATGGGGATCTGTAAATGCTATTTAGCAAAAATAACATGGATTTTTAAAGAGTGATCTTTTAAGACCACTATAGAAGTAATTGGGTCCTGCCAACATTGGCAGGTTTTGCTTGGTCAGAGGATGTTGGCCACTTGGCCAAAGAAAGAAAGTATAATTTTTTTGTGAAGAGTGTATGGGCTGTCAAATTTCGACTTAATTCATTAAGGTTCAGTACTTATATTGGGATTTTTTTTAAACACAGAGAGGAAACCTTTTTATTTACTTCCTATTATGTTCTAGGTATTTGCTTCTAGCAGAAAAGCTTTATGCATTCAGAAAATACTTACTTAGAGATGCCTACATGTAAAGCACTGCTCTGATCACAAAGGAGATACAAAAATGAATCAAATGTGGGCCCTGCTTTTAGAAGTTCATTCAGTGGGGAAAGTCATATGTACGTAAATTGAAAATAATAAAGTATTAAGTGATTAACATCATCTGAGAAATATGTAGATAAAGTATTATGAGAATTCAAAGGAGAGGAAGTGATTTACAGCTGGGGAGATTGTTGAAAATTTAATTGATGATATATCATTTGAGATGAGCTTATAAAGAATAGGTCTCTAAAAGTTATCAGTCATAACACAATTTAGAATTGCATTTATAATAAAAGCTTATGTTACAAATTAAATACTATGAGAAATTAGAAACATTTTTAAGGAAAAAAGACAAATAAAATCTTAATTATAGAAATGATAGGTAAGATTATATGATAACATTAGGAGGAGGCACAGCCAAAGGTAAATATTTCTTGCCTCAATACATTAAAATTTGAACATATTTAAAAATATAAGTATTATCTTCACTATTTTAAAGATCCCTATTGTACATTTATATAGTAGAATAGATACATGGTTTTAAACTGTCAGTCTAACTGTAAAATACCAAAATTTACCAGTACTAGTACTGTATCTTGATTCTTCTAGAGAACCCTTATTCAGTTAACTGATATCAAGAATTTCTAAATTTTAAGAAATAGTAAACTGCTACTTACATTTTTCTTTATATGTTCTCTGGCATATAATATATACCAAGATTTTACCAAATTGTTGTTACATAAGGAAAAATGATTGTAGAGTTAATACTTACATATACTAGAATCTACCATGAAAGATATTGCAGTAGTGATTGCTGTAGTGTAGTATTTTAAGAATTGTTATTACCTGTCTCTATACGTGGTCTCTCCTTATGGTCAGTAATGTGAGAACTTGCTTTAGAGGTTACCAGATTTTTCTGTGGACTTTTGTATTATGACTCAGCGTTTGTGACTGACTATGTGCCTGTTCCTTCCATTGTCTTCATTTGTGTAGGTTCTTCATCACCACACAATTCAGATGATGAACAAAAAATGAATAATTTTATAGAAAAGGGTATAGTATCTTTATTTTAAAGTTTTTTCTTTTATTTATGTTTAATTTATTTAGTTTATTTTGAATAGATTTTGACATTTTTATATCAAAATATTATTTTCAGTGAAGACCAAAAGCAGAAAGTTTTCCAAGATGGTAGCCAGTGACATAGGTACGAAATAGAAATTTCTATTTTGTTTCTAATCCTTGCTATATGCAATGCTAACCCAACACCAGAAAATTATCCCAATGCATTGCATTTTGTATATATTAATTTGTTCCTATGCTAAACAATAATCTCTTGGGCTGTATCTTTTCTAAACTCATTGGGGCAATAATTATTAAAAATCAGTTAAATTGGGTTGCATTTCTTTCTCTGACTTACAGTATGAATTGTTCTGTTAATTTTATTTTTGCTTTATTTTAATATAAAGCAGGGTTCAATTTATACCATAAATAGCACAATTTTATACTCTGAAGTTAAGTTTTGAAATAGTTTTGTTTATTTATAGTTTTATTTGTATTTTTTTCTACTTTTACTCCATCTGCTTCACATTTTCAAGTACCTATTTTTCAAGGAAATGGTTTTCTAAAAGATTGACTCCTTTATTCTGTAAACTGTACCATCCTTGGGTTAAATGGGAATTTTCTAGGATTCTCCCTTTCCCCACCAAAAGTTAAAAATATATTACTCCTTATGATTGTTTCTGTAGATACACTTGGAAATGAATTATTCTGTCCAAGGTTCTCAAAGTTTGGGGAACAAAATGTACAATCAAACTTTGGAAGCATAATTAAATTGGGGCTTTATGGCCACAAAAATTTAAAGGTTCTCCAAAGCCTTTTAAAGGCTTCAAAAACATTGTTTTAGAAAGAGAATAAATTTAAAATTTTTATTATACAGTTATTATTTATTTTTCCCCAAAACCCCTACCATATTATTCCTTAAATTCAATTAAATTAGATGAATTTATAGGCAGCTGGAATAGCTTTACCTCAACTAATAAAGTTTAATATATGATTAAATTTCCAAAGATTCTTAGAAATGACATCTATGTTGTATGCATTTTGTAAATTGAACCCTGTTTAGTCATATCATTGGTGGCTGACTATAGCCCCTCTGGTCATTTTTTAAATAAGGTGGTTTATTCTTGGGCAAAGGGCTCTTCATTTATAGAGAATCAATTATTTATCTCTTTATTTATGGATTTTTAGTGAATCTGTTGGTAATAATTAAATCACTCTAATTATGTACTAGCACTATGGCATAATACTTTTCAACCAATTTCCTTTATAGTACATTCTATCTTAATATTATGTTAGAGGTTCTTTTAAGCTGTCATGTAGTGTGAAAAGTTAGAAAGGTCTTTCCTACATACGTTTTACTGAACAACTTTTAGAATTAAATTACCTAGGAATTTTACCTGGCATGAAAGGGACTTTATACATAATTAATTAGAATAATTTCTCTGTTTGATGTTTAGTCCTGGGGTTATATTTGCTTTATGAAATGTATTGACTAGCTTCTCATTTTTTTCCTGTGTTTTAAATAGACTGTAACATGGAATATTCAAACTTGACTAATTGAAAGACTTCATTAAGAAATTTATTAGAGCTGATAATGTTATTAGAAGGATATTTCTTTGATAAAACTTTATTGCTTTCTTTTTATGTTATTGATGGGTTTTACTTTATGTCATGACAGTTTCTATAGTTATATATTTTTGGAAATATGTTAACTTTATTCAGTTTTTCAAAATTATGTTGGTATTGCATAGTTAATTTTTGCATAGTTAATTTTAACCTTCAAGAACCATTGATATATTCCTGATTTTATATGTAATCGTGTTTGTTTTCAGTTGGAATCTTTCAGTGTGCTTTTTTAATCACAAGATTTGGGTATGTAGAAGGAAAGTTAATGTCTTAAATTTTCTTTTTTCAAAGGGAGACTGACCCATTCATTTTAGACTATGAAGTTTTTGTAGTTGAAGAAACGACACAGTAGTTTATCTCCCAACGTTAGTATCTAGTTTTGTAATAAGAATTAGCTTAAAAATGCTATTGACAAGCATAAAATGTCAATGAAACGTTGGAAGAAAACTCACAGACCTCCTAAGGGACCTCTCTGTCAAGTGTGGTGTTTTCTGTGTGAAGCTGTGGTGTCAAAAGTGCTAGGACTCCTTGAGCATTCTGAACTCACTGTGTACCCCATCATCCCATCCCATAGTTGCTATGATGTATCCTGAAGCTCATAAATTACCACCTCTTGCCACCTCAATCTACAAGCATTTATGGCTTCAGCTTTAGGTAGTTATGCAGTGGCCTCATAAGAGAATCAAGCCTAGAACCTCCAAGATCGGCCCTGCTAAGAACCACCTGGAGTGGAAGGTTGACTGAATAGCTGGGCTCTGAAACTTTGTCCCGAAGTTGTTTTAGCTATTCTTTGAGAGTAACTGCTGCTGGTGTCAGAGTGTGTATGTGTGTGTGTGTGTGTGTGTGTGTTGGTGTGTTGTGGGTGAGTGGTACAAGATGCCATTCACCCTTTAACAGTTAACCCAAGCATGGCAAATCAGCCCTTTTTTTTTTTTTTGTGACTGCCCGACAGTACAGCTGAGATAGCTGAGATGATAACAATAATTTTTTTTAAATGTACTTAGTCTTTATAATTTTTCTGGCATTGTGCCAGCCTTTCATAACTAATTTTTCTCATTTAATTCAATAATTTCAGTAAGCTAGTTACTATCAGTTTCCTGTTTTACGTATGAGGAAGCTGAGTATAAGTAATATATCCATTGGTTACTCCCCTAGCAAATGACAGAGCAGGATTTACACCCACGTAGCCCAGTTCTACTGTCTGTCCTCTTAAACACTGTGCTGTATTACCTTTTAATATAATTTACCGAGGCTACAAGGATTCAAAAACAAATCCATTGCCTGATTAATAACTAGATAGTCTGGTTATGGCCTTGTTCTATCGACTTTGTAACTTGGAAAAAAGATGGCTCATGTTAAGTTCTGTTTTAGCACCAGATCATGGATGCCATCTTGGTATACATGTATGCATAATATATAGTACCTGAAAGTCTATTTTCCTAAAAGACCAAATTCAAGGGAAAGATAACCAGAGCAAACTGTGAAGTACTCTGGCCCATCTACCCAAAGCCTAGCTTCATAGTTTATTTCCTGATTGACAACTAAATTAGGTGAATGATACTAACAATGACTTTCTTGTTCATGCATAAGAAAAGCAGCCTATAAAGAAATAACTTTAGGTGTCAGTTAGGTGGGGGAGGAGGGGGCGTAAACTCACAACTAATGGATGCAGTGTGCACTGCATGGGGGAGGGGCACGCCTCTGGCCCTGGCTTGGGTGAGGCAGAGTCATTACTTGTAACCAAAATGTTTGTACCCCCATAATATCCTGAAATTAAAAAAAAAAAATAAACGCTGAGTACAGCGGGAAAAAAAAAGAAATAACTTTAGTCTTGTGAGTTTAACAGCAAAAACATAGCAGAATATAATGCAATTACAGCATCCACAAAGCTACATGCATGTAAGATACATATAGTAATTTGGCTTGTGTATACCTTATGATAAATTTTTGTTAAATATTAATCAACATTTTCAAAATCAATAATTTTTCTATACTGTTAGCAATTTATAAATCACTTAGAAAAGCAGTTATTAATTTTTTATTTGCTCGTTATATTTTACAAAAATTTTACAAAGCTTTTGTTATTTTAAGTTTATATAAAAATAGTCCTAAAATGTGTATCTTTGTTAACAAAGAATCATATTTTTATGATATCCTTATGAATAAAATATTATCCACATGCTAGCATTGTGTGATAAATTTAAAACTACATGATTAACTTTTTCCAAAGAGTATTAATTCTATTTTATTATGATTCTGTTTTATGCTGAACATAGATTATCTGAGTACATGAAGCTATGTGGGGAAAATAATCCTAAAGATAAAAAAATAATGACTCAAAAGTTATAGTGACTTATTAAATGAGTGCTATGCCAAAACAAATAGAAAAAATAACTCCATTCGTTGGGTACCTCCTAAGTTCTAGATACTACACCAGACATCTTTTCAAATGACATTTATCAATATAAAGAAAAGTATACCTCCAAGGTCCTTTTTATCTCTCAAATTCTGAGTTAGCATAATTATTTAGGTAATGATTAACTTTCTTTCTTAGCAAAAACTGGAGTAATTTTTGAAGTCAGTTTACGTGAAGATAATGTTCATTAGTCCAAGTGCTGTTCTTCCTTAGTTCTCTTACACAAGTCTCAATAATTCCTTTTTTAAATGAAAATGTTCTAACACAACTAAAACTACTCCTTGTCATTTTATTCTAAATCACAGACTCATTAAATCACAATTTTAAAGCAATTCTAACCCCTTTATTTTTCAAGAAAAGAAATTGAGCCTTAGAAGTAAAGTGGCATATTCAAAGTAATACCCCATTATAATGACCTGGTCGGGACTGTAATCCAGGTGTCTTGACTCTTGTCTTACTGTAGCTTGTTCATACTTCATACTCAAGCATCTACTTTTTATTTCTTATGTGGTTGCTTTTTCTTGTGTTGTCTTCCCAATTCTTTTATATGTACAAGTTAAAAAATAAATTCATAGAGATCCATTTAGAATTTGTTGTCTTATGAATAAAAAAGTATGTATCAAGTAGTATTTTAAGTTTTTAAATCATTTAATTTATTGTAAAACTCAAAATCGTGCTGATATTTCTACCTTATATTCAACCCAAAAAGTGTCTGTTGAATCTATAGAAGTTTACCTTTATGTTCAATCCACAATATGACTGTTGAAAGAATAGAAACTCATCTTGAAACAGGAGATGAGTAAAGTGTGCAATGATACCATTTTTTCAGGTAACTTTAATATTTTCTACTTTGAGAGAAAATTATTACCCTTGTCAAGAGCTAAATTTTATAGGTAGATACTTTAAAACTGTTACACAAGTCTGAGTTCCTCTAATGAATTCGTTTTCTTTTTTAGGATGACTAAAAATCTGAAGGGTACTGGCATATTGTGTATTTAAATTTAAATTTTATTTTTGAATGAATTTTCTGTCAAATTTCCTAATAAAATATGCTTGAAAGTCTATTTGTGTTTCATATTCCAGAACTTTTTGTGTGTGCACTTATCTCTCTATAGAACTGTCTTTTTCTTACATTAAAAGAATGCGCAGTTATCTTTCTAGAAATAACTTACTGTTTGCTTCCTAACAAAGAAAATTAGTCTGAATTAAAGTTACATTACTATACCAGGCATGGTGGCTCACGTCTGTAATCCTAGCACTTTGGGAGACCAAGGAGGGAGGATCCCTTGAGTCCAGGAGTTCAAGACCAGCCTGGGCAACATAGCAAGACCCTGTCTCTACAAAAAATAAAAAATATAATAAATTAGCTGGGCGTGGTGATGCATGCACCTGTATTCCTAGCTATGGGGGAGGCTGAGCCAGGAGGATCACTTGAGCCCAAAAGTTCGAGGTTACAGTAAGTGATGCTCGCACCACTGCACTTTAGCTTGGGTAACAGAGTAAGACCCCATCTCTTAAAAAAAAAAAAAAGGTTACATTATTAAAATAATACCTTTGTTAACAATTGTTTGAGTAGGACTATAAATGTGGAAATTTATATTCTGTCATTATTTTACTGAAGTTTTAGGGCTGCCATCACAAAATACCAGAGACTGGGTGGTTGAAGCAACGGAAATTTATTTTCTTACAGTTCTGGAGGTTAGAAGTCCAAGATCAAGGTCTCAGCAGGTTTGGTTTCTTCTAACTCCTTTCTCCTTGGCTTGCAGACAGCTGCCTTCTCTTTGTATTCGCACATGGTCTTTCTTCTGTGCATGCATGTGTGCCTGGTGTCTCTCTGTTTACCCAAATTTCCTCCTCTTACAGGAACACCAAGTCAGATTGGATTAGGGCCCAGCCTAAGAGCTCATTTTAACTTAATCATTTCTTTGAAGGCCCTGTGCCCAAATACAGTCACATTCTGAAGAACTGGGGGTTTATATGTAAATTTATGTTACATATAAATTAGGGGGAGACACAATTCATCTCATAACTTACTATGTAAGGTTTATGTAATACCTTTTATTCTGTGGAAAATTGTCTTTGAGATATTGCAGAGGGTTCAATTACGGTGTTATATTAGACCTTAAGTTTTATGAGCGTTTGCAAAGCAAATAAGGGCAGGAAAAAAAATTGAAGACAAAAGCTCTGGGAGTTCAAAAATGAAAACTTGTTGTAGCCAAACCATCTTTTTGATTAACAGACCTGTATTCACTTTGCCCTCTGTTTCTCTTTATTTCATTTGCGAAGAAATTTAGCTTCTTTCTATAGATGTGCAGTTCCACCAACAGTTTTTGTTCATTCATTTATTCATTGCCACATTTATTGAGCACACATTAAATGCTGGGCACATATATAGATACAATGTTTTATAAGATAAATTCTGTTTCTTAGAATTTCTTAGAATTCTCATAGAATTTATTTTCTAGCATGGAAGATAGACATTAAAATTATTAGTTCTAATGGCTATTAAAATATGTGTGATAAATGGTGAGAGTTTCTAGTTCTTGGTCCCACTTTTCCCCTTAGATTCTTTGCCATATCTTGCAGTCTGAGTTTTAGTCCCTTCACTATCCCAATTGTTTTATTTAACATAAATACATTTCAACATTATCCCTTTTTAAAGAGTAGTGTTGAATCACTGCATGTGGTGAGAGAAGTGATACTGTCTTTTTATCCCAATTATTGAACCTCTCTCAGTAGATAAAAAATAATAATATGCTTTTATGACAACTTCATCATATTGTCATAATTATAAGCCCTTTTACCTTTTGTTTTGTTAAGCCATTTTTTACTATAAATGTCACATTCTAAAAAGTATAGTTCTTTTTCTTTCTTTCAAGAAAGAAACCTTCTTTAGAAAAATAAGATATGGACATGGGGTAGAAAAACCAAAGAAAAATTACAAAATGTCTGTTTAATTTCAAAGAAGCAGTAAGAATCTCCACAGTTGAGAAAACTTACAAAATTTCTCCAGCTGCAGAGGACGAAAAAGCATCAACCACGATTAAACTCATTTATGGTATATTCTTCCAAGTAGTTCCCTTGCCTGGATGGAGACTTGCTTCTCTTAGACATCATACATCTTTCCTTGGTATTGAAACTTGCATTGCAGACATAATTGTTGTGATCAGATATAACTTCTTTATTTCTATCAAGCAAATGCAGCTCTTTACTCAATTAGCCAGCTTGATGTCTCCATTCAGGTTTATAAGGGGAGAGAATAAAGACCCAGCTTAACAACCTGCTTAGGCATGTCTCTGATACCAGTTTTCCTCAGACTGAAGAAACCTCTTTGCTGTCATTCCCATTATTTCTGCCGTGGACAAAAGCATAGAAAAAGATCTAGTTTACACTCTCCAGTGACAAAAGATTTCTAAGGAAGGTATTGAGTGTCATGGGCAAGGGTTGAAGAATACACAGTTGAAGAAAAAAATGGATAATGTCTTTCAAGAACTCATTCAAATCACATGCTTCAGTTTGAAGGCCACAATAGAAGATAAGTAACTTCAAGGCACCAGCAGAAGTTTCTGGATAATTGCAGTAGAATCAGCTGGCAGGGTAGATCGGTTGGCAAGTGCTTCTGAGACTCCTTAGATGTAATAATATGAACGTCATAAAATTGCTGGAGAAAGTCTGCAACCCCCTCATCACAAAGTTACACCAGAGTACAGGGTTACAAGCCACAAGAACTGACTAGACAGAGGTTCTCCAGAGGTGGATCTGCCTCTTCTAGACCTGCTATCAAGGAGGTTGTCTACAGAGACCCAAAAGCAAGTATATTCCCCAGAACTCAAAACTGGAAAGATACAAACTTTTAGCCTGAAATTCAACTTTAGATCTTAGATTTGAGACTTAGCCTCCCCCAGAAAACAGCTATAAATGGGTCAAAAGATAGCTTATTATCTCCAGGCAGTGAACAACAGGCATTCCAAAGCTGTGATCCTTGAGAAAATGGAAAAACATGAGGTGAGCCCCGCAGTCTCCCCAGCTTTCCACTACAGCAGACTTTGCTGTTGCAGCACAAGGTGGGTAGAGCCCAAATGGAGCTGCAATCTCACTAAGCTAAGGAGGCAGAGATTGGAGTTCTGGGCTACCAAAGGGACTGCAATTTGTGGAGCAGGGTCCTAGAGAGGAAGGAAGAAGTCTGTAGGGATTCAAACCAGGTCCTGAGAAATGCATACTTTAAATGTTTATATTAGAAAAAAGAACCATTTTAACCCAATGATCTCAAGTTTTCATCTTAAGTTAGAAGAAGAGCAAATTAAACCCCAAGTTAGTAGCAGGAATAAAATACCAAGAAGCAAATATCAATGAGAGAGAAAACAGATACACAATACAGGTAAATTGGTAAACAATTTTCAAGTATGAAGACAATAGGCAGACATTTCTAGCCATGAAAGAAGCCAAGGAATATAACACCAATTTAAAAAACACCTCATGATGAAATGTATGCAATTAGCCACTGAAGCAAAATAACCCAACAAGCAGAGAAGCCATGGTAGAAAGGCTGATGTTGAGCTTTAAATCCATTTAAACATAAAACCAACACTAAACCTGTATGCAAATTATGATTATAATATGCAGTGTGTTTTAAAACTTGCAAATGTGAAAAATATTACAGCTAATGAAAATCGGGAAGAAGGGATGTTCATTGAAGTGAGAGGGCTACTTTTTCATAGCTGAAAGCCAATCTTTATTGTCTAGTACTAAACATATTAATAGTTGTAAAAATGATTTCACTGAATGTTTTTCATTATGCATTTTCTTATCTATAGACCTTTTAAGAAATGATATATCTTGTAGTAAAGAAAGTGTTTAAAATATAGCAATTATTTTTGTTTCACTGTAGTTAATTTTAAGGAAAAGTAAATATTTATTGTATTTAAGTATATAGTATCACATTTTTCTGCAAATATTTATCTGTGGTCATCTATCTGTTTATACAAAGAAAAATATCAGAAGGATGTTCTGCTAATCTTAATAGTTATTTTTGGGTGGTAGGATGTTGGATGATTTTTTAACACGTACTTTTAGGTAACGTTTGAATTCGTTATAATGAGAATGAATTATTTTTACAAAAACAGTTTTAAAAATTTAGTTTAAATGTCAGAAATGACATTGTGTTTGGCTAACAACTGCTGCCTGCGGTTTTCTCAGCTTCATGCAAAAGTGCCTATGAAATCAAAGAAAAACGTGAACATTCAGTTTCAGTAGCAATCAGATACAGGTAGGTGATCATACCTCAAGTCATCAGTGCTACTCAAGACAGATCCTTGCTAGACACTACACAGTTCTGCAGTTAGCAAGCATTGAGATAGCAGCCTCTTCATTCAAGATAAAGAAACTCGTTACAGACACATCCTAGGATTTAAATCCTTTCCCTCTCTTCCTCTCCTGTCCTCTCCTCTGTCCTCTTGTTCCCTGCTCCTGCCCCACCAAAAGTATCCATGCAAAATAGACAAGTTAACATTCAGAGGGAGGGAATAATCAGTCTGGCTTCAGATTTCAGTTATACTCGATAAAATAAAAAATAGGAGCAATTTCTTGAGTTTTGAGGGGACAAGGTTGTGAGCTAGAACTTTGACATTTTGCCAAAGTTATGCATGTTTTTCTTTGTTTTCATCTGAACAGAAGTTTGTGAGATATGCCCTTTAAAAGAATACTGCTTAAAGACATATTTTAGAACACCTCGGGGATTGGGAGGGTTGTACTGGCATTAATTTTCCCCTGTAGAACTCTATCCTAAAGAATAATACAAAATGTGTGCAAATATTTATGTACCACATTTTTTATGTGTATATTGAAAAACTTGAAAAAATAGCGAAATGTTTTATGTGTTCATCCATATAAATAAATATGCATCCACTAAAATACAGTAACAGTTAATGAGTAAGAAAATGCTTGTCTTAATAGTGAAAAAGAGCAGAGTACATATTTGTATATTATAGTTGGTCTAAACTGTGTAAAGAAAAATGGATTTTAAAAAGTAATAGGCAAAAATGTTGCTTCTGACTATGGGCATTATGACTTTTTTTTCTATTTCTCTATTTTTTTTCCAAATATGCTATAAAGAACACATAATTCAAAAAAACTTAAAGATAAAAATGCAAAAAGTGTATGGGGATCAGTAAGAAAATATGTTTGATATTTCCTCTGAATCTTTTAATAGAGTATCTTTATTTTTTCATTCTCATTCTGTGCATTGAAAAAAGAATGTAAGCTTTAAAATATTTTTGATAAGAAGTTATAAAACGTTATCCTGAGTGAAAGACACCTTACACAAGAGTTCATGTTGTGATTTCATTGATACGAGGTTGTAGAACAGGCAAAACTGATCTATGGTGAAAAAGCATCAGAGTGGTGGTTATTTCTGAGGATGGGGCAGAGATTGATTGGGAAGGAGCATATGTATGTAACCTTTGTGGGGTGAATAGTAATGCTATATATTTTACTAAGGATTTGAGTTACACAGGTGTATATATTGTCAAAACTCAGTGAATATACGTTTAAGATTTCTGCATTTGAATGTAGATTTTTATATCAAAAGAAAATACATTGTCAACAACAACAAAATGGGGAATATTTTGCCTTGTGAAAATGTACAAAGTCTCTTGTTGACTTTGCCGCTACATCCCACAGTCTTAGGTATGTGTTCCAGACTGAGATAGGTATCAATCCAATGTATTCCAGTCAGCACCTTGTGGTTGCCTGTGTGAGCAGTACTCGCTATATTGCATTGGAGTTGTTTCCTCTCGTTGACTGTGAGTTCCTGGGGGCCAGGAAGTGTATCCTGCCTCTGGCACGTTGCTGGCTTGTGCCCAGTAAATATTTAATATATGAATAAATATCCTTCTGTCCCAGACTGTACCTTCACATGTAACAAAAATTTTTCTCTGCTTAGGGAAACTCTTAGTTCTGTATTTTAAATATTACTTGATAGCTAGAATTAATACAAAATAATAAAGTTTAACCCTTCTAATGTTATTTGTCATTTCAAGTTCTATATTCAAGGACATGTGCTTAAAATTATATCCAAATATAATTAAGTAGTATGGCTTAAATATCTGTCACTTGAACGCTATGGTTAAGTTGATGGCCAGGTTGCAGATATTCAATTGCAAAGTGTCTCAGGAGGAAATAATTAATAGACTACATAATTAAAATTTTTGTGACATTTATAGTAAAATTACTGTCTTCAAACAATCATAGTCACTTTATGTGTGGTTTTAACCTCTCAGTACTAATAAAATGTTGAAATTAGGCAAAATGAAGAATTATTTAAAAGCTGGTTCGTTGTATTCAGTACTTTTACATATTAAAGAAGTTTATAATATAGTGCTAGACAAAAACTTTTATTCTATGAGATTAACTTAAATGTTTAAGAATATGTGAGGTTATATAAATTTATTTCTAATAGAAATCCTAAAGGAAGATCAAAAGCATACACTTAGAAAATTCAGAAGGAAATTTTGTGCAAGAAAAATTTTTTGGCAGAAACATATGTTTACTGAATGAAAACCTGAGAAATATTTCTAACTGATAAAATATTTAGCATATTTTAAGTGATTAACTTAAAGAGGGATAAACTTGTTACTTGTAAATTTGTCAGGTTATTTCTCTTCTTTGTTATGTTTAGCCATATATTGAATTTAGTTTTTGAAATGAACTTGAAAGTTTGAGCTATAGTGGTGTATACCATTCTATACATTTGTCCTAAAGTTTTTTTTATTTTCGTGTTTTAGTTACTTAGAATATTGCCATAGAATTAGAGTGAAGGAACATTAGGTTATTTGCAAGTATAGTAATAGCTCATCTGTATAGTGTTATACAGTTTACAAAAAATCATATTCTCATTTTATTAATAATAATAAATAACATTTATTAAATCATGCTATGTGCCAGGTGTTATTATGCTCAGTTCTTTGCTTACATCATTTTATCGAATACTCACAACTATCTATCGGGAAATTTGAAATTCAGACAGGCAGTGATTGGCCTAAGGTTACACATCTAGTAATTGGTTGAAGTAGATTTGAACCCAGGTCTTGCCTGATTCTGAACCAAGTCCTAACCACTATACTTTACACTTCCACATTTTACAAGTTAGATATTGAAGCTTGTTTAAGAAATGCTTTTTGTGGCTTAACTATATATACATACTGGGATTCATGGATTTGTCTTGGTTACTACCCTGAAGTTGCTGATAGTCTAAAGACTGTGATACTCAAAGTGTGGCCCACAGACCAGCAACATCAGTGTCTACTGGGAGCATGTCTCTTAAGCCTTAGTCCGGCAGTACAGAATCAGAATGTGTATTTTAACATTTCCAGGTAACTGGTGTGACAAGTCAAATTTGAAAAGCACAGGTCCCAAAGACTTAGAATAACTTGATCGTATTAGAGAAATGGGGTCTTTAGGGGCAGCATCCATCTCATCTGATTCTATGAATATCTTTAGACTGTACCAGATTGATTTTTTACTTCAGATATCATGCCCATTATAAAGATATCACTTATCAATCTATGTATATTATACCTATGATATTTGATGAAAACCTCTGAATTATTTCAAAATGTTTAATACTGCCTTTTTGAGACCTGTTTTAGGGGTGTAATATCTTCCAATTTGAAGAGTATTGGATATCAAACACAATAGCAATCATGTATGTGAGGCAACTAACTGCAGATTTTATCTATTTTATTTTGTGTTATATTTTATCTTTTAATTCAAATTAAGTCAGTGAAAATGACTCTTTCCAGTCTGCCTAATGCCTATTTCCTAACACTGGATTTGTCATTTTTTTAGATGTGGAAGTTATGTACTATGACTGGATTTCTCTTTGTTTACATGGCGCCCTTATGGACTAGCAGGGTCTGTGCTTTAAATATCTCCTAACAGTCCAAAGTTTAACCCAATATACACTTTCATGTATTAACAAATGCTTTTTCAGAATTTTGCATAGGAAGCACTATTGTGTTACGCATGCACTACCACTAACATAATAGATACAGCTGAACAACTCCTAACTTTAAATCACTTGCTACATTAAGGCAATAACTGATTTTGAGAGTGGAAAGTGAATTCCAGTAATTTTATACATCAGCTCTTTTAGTTTTCTAATACTACATAAAAATACCTGTAGTTTATATTTTATGTAAATACTATAATTTTACATTATGCATGATTTTTTTCACTATAATATAAATGGAAGTGTTATAACAAGTAATGGTTGAGTCAGCTATTTCTATGATGTAATCAAATACTTTGATCATAGATACAGGTTTGTCCTATAATCTAGAAATTACTTTTAAAAATAATAAGCCCAATAGCTATGAAAATGATGAGCTGGAAAGATTTTATGTCACTTACCCAAACTTGGTCTTCTGCTTCTACTGTCCTTATCTACAACACCTTTATTCTGAGCAATGACTTGTCTTCTCTTAGAAAAGCCTAACCCTTTCCTGTGAGTCTAAGAAATAATTAAGTTAGAATTTAAAAGGCTTCCTTGAAGTGAGAGCTTCAAGTACAAAAAGATATTACATCAAGTAAGTACAAACTTTTAAAAAAGTTGAAAATAAGGTTTACTTTCACCTTTAATATTACTTATATTTAATTACCCTATCATCTAGATTTAGTACTAAAAATATTCACTTCTATCTTGAAAATCAGTTGATGTTAATAATTATGAATCAAATATTCTTCAGAATTTTAAAAATGCGTTTTATTTTTCAGCAAAGATGTCAAGGAAGTTAAGCTTGCCTACTGACCTAAAGCCTGATTTAGGTAAGTAAAATAAATAAATAGATATTCAACGTAATTAAACTCCCTATAATGGAAGACAAATAAGGAAATCAGAAGATATAAATTACTATAAGCTAGATCTTCATCAGAAATCAAGTTTAAAATGACTAAGATATTTAAAGATTAAACATCTTTCGGAATAGCCTTTAGAATGCTATCTGTAAATCATAAAGTCAATTATAATACAAATTCAAGCAAACTAAAATAATATATTTTCTCAGCCCTCTGACACTTCAAACAGAATTTAGTATAAAATTAGATGTGTGCAACTTCAGATTAACTTTTATTAAAAGTTGTTATATCCCATTTAACCATCTGAAATTTGAAATTTTATGATTTATAAGATTATTTTCATACAAATTTAATATTTTAAAAATAAATTACTAGTTTTATATATTACAGTGAATCTCTCATATCAAGAATCATTACTGACTTTAGGTGATAATAAGTTGGGAACTTTCTTCCATAGCACTTTCTATGCAACTCATTTATTAGGAAAGCGGGATGAATGTATTCACTCATTCATTTTGCTTTATATCCAGCTCCAACACAGCTCCTGAGTAGGGATAAATGACATGACATGTCAGTAGACATAAATAAGACTTTTTGTAATATAAAACAGTATATTTTCTTAAACTTATTTTATATTTCAGAAATTTATATCACCTTTAACTGAATAAGAAGTTTAACTGCTTAAGAATGATTTCACCCACCCCATCTTAGAGATAACTAGATTTTGTCTCTTGCATTTGTCCACCCCTCTTACCTTCCCACTATTTATTCTCTAGAATTTTTGGCTTTTTTATGTACACTGCAAACTTAGGAGTTAGTCCATTTAAAAATACAAATTTTAGCATTTCAAAATTATAGTCTTACCTCATTTATATTGATAGAAAGCATGTGATTTTGAAAGAGTAGGCATATAATGTATTCCACTGTCATCAGTAGAAAGTTCCATTCATGGGAAAAACAACTTAGTAGAACTCTAAAATATCACTAGTGTAAAAGAACAAGAATTAACCATAGAATGTAGGATAGCATACATTTTGAGAAGGGCATGGTTCCCCTCACTAAAAAAAATGCAAGACATAATTTGAACCCAAATGTATCTGAGGCTTACATTGTGCATTCTTTCCCTAGGAGAGGATCTAGAGTTTTCAACAGACTCTCAAAGAGGCCCATGATTTTAATAACATTAAATACCACTAATTAAACTGGTTTTGTGTCTTTTAGTATCTTAAAAATCTGAGTAAACACATTTAGAAGTAATTTGAAAATTGTAAAAATATTGTAACCACATTTATAAAACATTATAAATTTATAATATTTATATAATATATAATATTGTAACCACATTTATAAACATTATAAATGTGAGTATTATAAAAAGAATACTCACATTTATAAAACATATAAGTAATTTAATCAAAGAGTATGTTCCATGCTTTTACATGTTGTCTTTATTCAGTTTACAGTTTAACTAGCATGCCCATGTATTTTAATGCCCTAAGCCAACTATAATTTATGATTAATACATACATTGCTTAAGTAATTTCCCTCAAGTCTTTGTGCTACTGAAATACTTTTTGGTGGCAATTCTTGGCTGCTATTTTGTTATACACTGGTCAGGCAGGCTATGGGGGAAAATCCCCAACTATATTGAGAGTTTCAAATTGCCAGATGTTGCTAAAGCAACTGAGGTTTTTGGACTGTCTTGCAACTCTGGAAGCTTCTGTGAATAGAATTCATTTTTGCTTATGGGAAATTGTGCAGCACTGCACTTTTACTATAGCTTTGCCATCCTGGATCCCATGACCCACGTGAAGAACCATGGGTGATACTGTTATACTTCCGTTGTTACTTTTCAAGTGTTATCCATAGGAGACAAACATCAACCTATTATATAACTTGATGTGAATTAATTTCTTGTGCTAATTTTTACCCTGATCAAATTCATCTCTTGGCATTATGTTTTGATTTGGGTATACAGAATTTTGTTGCATAGGGCTCTGTGTGGGGAAGAGTGTGATACATGCAAATAGAATGTTCTAGATATCCAGAGAGTAGCATGAAAGCAATGATTTTATAACATCATTGTGTCAGAGCTGGATGGAGGTATTAATGGCAATTTTATCTGAATTTAGATCTGCCAGAAAGATCACATATTCAAGTACTTTTCTGACATCTAAAATCTGAACTTTAATGCTCAGTAATAACCATAACCTTCCAAGTCTATGATACTTGTGATAATAGCTGTCTGGAGTTGCCTAACAGAAGGTTTTAGACTTAGACATGAGTACAAATCCTGACTCTACTGTTTACTAGCTTTGTCATTAAGGCAAGTCGTTTAAGCCCCCTGAGCCTCTATTATTTGTTAAATTGTAATGATAAAACTTTTCAAGATAGTTATGTGGATTCAATAAAATGATAAATGTAAAGTATTATGATAGTGCCTGGCACATGGTAGGCCTTGCTTAGTGATAGCTATTTTCATTTCTGCTCTTATTACTAGAACTACTAAAATTAAGCATTCTATCCCCTTTGTTTAGCTTGTCCAATTTCTAAAAATCAATCCACGAGAGACCCACAATGCCTAACTAACTAGGAGTAAGGGGAAGGTATAATACATAAATTGCTGAAAATTCTGGCTTTTTCAGACAGTTGTAGGCAAATAATAAAATAAGCAGCCTGTCAATTTCAAACTGGATTCTTATTCAGTCCATTTTTCTGTATTCATCTAGCCTTAGGAGTTTCTTTGGTAATGTAATTTTATAGATAAGTCATATAATAAAAATCCAGTTATAGTTTATGAATTTTATATAGTTAAATTAACCCATTAAATTAAAACACTTTATTTTGTCTCTGAATTAACATTTAAAGTATAGGTTGTTGTGAATTACCTATTTTAATAGTTATCAGTAAGAGTTTTTCCATAGGTTAATTTACATTAAAATTTACATTACCAGCCAGGAACAGTGGCTCATGCCTATAATCCCAGCACTTTGGGAGGCCAAGGCAGGAAGGTCACTTGAGGCCAGAAGTTTGAGACCATCCTGGGCAACATAGCAAGATCTCATCTCTACAAAAAGTTTTCAAAATTATCCAGGCGTGGTGGCATGCACCTGTAGTCCCAACTACTTGGGAGGCTGAGGCAGAAGGATTGCTTGAACCCAGGAGTTCAAGGTTACAATGAGCTATGATTGTGCCACTGTACTCCAGCCTGGGCTACAGAGCGAGACCCTGTCCCCCAAAAAAAAAAAAAAAAAAAAAGAAAAAAAAAGGAAAAGAGAAAGAAATTTATATTATTAAATTTTCTTATATCATTGTTTTCTATTGATATTACTAGGTCACAACTGAAAATATAATGTCCATTTATCTTATATGTATATGCTTTATTTAAGTAACCAATGCATTTGTCATTGGAAAATAAATTTAAAATTTTTGTTATTTTACTAAAATAACTTTGGAAACTATGAAGAGTTAATAAATATTTGTAATCAATATCATATTACAAACTCATCCAGTAATGAAGTATTAATTATGGAAAGTTATTTCATTTACAGTAAGAAGTTCTTTTCTGCTATGTCGTAATCTGTAACGGGAGATGCAATCTCAGGCAAAAAAAAAAGATGTTTTTAGAAACTAAAGTTAGAAATGACCCATGCCTTTGTCATAACTAATAATTTTATTTTCAGAGGCTAGCTATAATGAAAATCATGTTGCATATTACTATTTGGGGGAATATCTTTAATCTGTGAATCTAAATTTGATTGCAAAAAACTTTTGGGGGGTATAACTAGGATCTGGTTATACTTTTTTTATTTAATAAATACAACTTAGGAGACTTTAACATATTTTTTAATCTTTCATGATGTAAAGAGTCATTTCTTTCACAGTAGCATTGAAAGCATATGATTTGAGGAGTCATTTATTAGCTGTGAGCCATAGGAGCTACTGGGAATTTCAATGTATCCTAATGGTGCAGCAGAAATAGATTGGTAGATATTCTTAATTATAGATCTGTCTTTAGCAAGTTTTTATTGAATATCTTTTATATGTAAGGCACTGTGCTAAATTCTTACAGGATATCAAAATGACACAGTCCTTACATTCAAGATGCTTGCAGTCACTTTATAGTGGGGCATGAAACAAGTTAGAAATGACTACAGAACAAATCTAATGTAAGTTCCATAATACAATTACACAAAGCTATAGTGATTCAAAGGGGAGAGAAACTATATATGGTTGTAGGAATCAGCAAAAACTTTAGAAAGATGACAATACCTGAGATGGAAAATAAGCAGAATCCTGATAGGCAGAGAAAGGACTGATGCAGGGGCACCAATCAGAAAATCACAAGCAAAACCCTAAAGGTAGGTAAGTGCAGGTTATATTTGGAGAAAATCAAATGGCTCAACTTGTTTCCCACAATGAAATGAAGCAGGGCAGCTTTGGAAGTTAGGGCCAGGAGGGGAGGTTAAATATAATTTATGAACAGTCTTAAAAACTTGAGTAAGATTATGAGCATGATTAAATAGATAAAGAGGAGCCACTGAGAAATTTTTAAATCAAGGTGACAGAATTAAAAGTATAACTTATAAAATTTACAGTGAGAGACTGAAGTTGGGGAGGTAAGTTGGGAATTGTCTAAGTAAATGGTGATGAGAGCCCGAAGTTAGGGTAATGGAAGTAGATTGATAAGAGAAAGGAAACAAAACACTGTAATAAAATACCAAGGGTTTGGCATCCCATCAGGAGTATAGGTAAACTGAAAGGGAGGAATCAAAACTGACTCATCCTCAGTGTTGCTCCCTACAAGAACAAGGGTGTCATAAACAGTGCCATTAGAAGAATTTAGTGGTTTGGAGAGAATGGTGTGTTTTTATTTTGCATAGTGAGATATAACAGGAAAAAAAGTCCAATAAGCATTTTAGAGAAAAAAGTTTAGGACTTGAGAGAGGCTTAGGATTGGCCACAAAGAAGGTAGCTGAAGATGAGAGACTTAATTTTAAAATATCCCCGTCCTTACAGACATAGCTGGATAAAGGGAATATATCTAGTGACAAGCATGAGCCAGATGCCAGTTCCACATTTTGATGAAAATGCCTTGCATTGAATGTTGATTACACTTAAATTGGCATTTAAGAAAAATGAAAGCTAAATTTTTCTTAATTAAAGGCTTTCATATGGGCAGATTTTAAAAAAATAAAAGGTCCATCATATAGTAAATTTGAAGGTAGAATCGGAGTACTTCTAAATGCATTTTTTAAATGTAGAAAATTGAAAAAATCCACACTTGTCTAGCTCTACCTAATCGAGAATTGTATTACCAAAGGAAGGAACAACACCATGAGAACCAAGGTGATAAGGGCTAAGATTAGAAAAGCAGCCTGAATACTAAAAGAGTCACACATTCAAAAATTCATCGGGATGCACCCAGCTCAGTTCTGACAAGTGTAGATTTGATCGTTTGTATTTTATTTTTAAGCAAAAGAGAAAATTTATTAGCATATCAGGAAATTGTTTCTCTTTTCAATTACAGTTGACTCTTACACAATAAGGGGATGGGCAGTTGAAAATCCACATAGAATTTTTGAATCCCCCAAAACTTAACTACAAATAGCCTACTGTTGACTGGAAGCCTTACAGATAACATAAACAGTCTGTTAACACATATTTTATGTTATATATATTAAATAATGTATTCTTACAATAAAGTAAGCTAGAGAAAAGAAAAGGTTATTAAGAAAATCATAAGGAAGAAAAAACGTTATTAACTATTCATTAAGTGAAAGTGGATCATCATAAAGGTCTTCTTCCTTGTCATCTTCACATTCAATAGGCTGTGGAGGAGGCAGAGGAGGGTCTCAGGAGTGGCAGAGGCAGAAGAAAATCCGTGTATAAAGGGACCCACGCAGTTCAAACCCATATTGTTCAAGGATCAACTAAAAGGAAAATTAAATATGCTGTAGATTTTGTCTTTGTGCAGATTAACTATTAGGCCAAATTTATACAAAAACCAGATATGATATTTTATAACTTGAGCAATCTTGCAACATCTTAAACCATTTCAGATGTAAAAGATAATTCCTTCAGCCGATCACGGAGTTCGAGTGTAACCAGCATTGACAAAGAATCCCGAGAGGCGATCTCTGCTCTTCATTTCTGTGAAACTTTTACTCGAAAGGCAGACTTATCCCCTTCCCCTTGTCTATGGGTTGGAACAACGCTAGGAACAGTGCTTGTCATCGCACTGAACCTTCCCCCAGGGGGAGAACAAAGACTTCTTCAGCCAGTAATTGTGTCTCCAAGTGGTATGTATGCTCTGCTCTGGTGCCGCACTTAGAGTTACATTACAGATGTGATTTACTGTGATTTAATAGAAGCCTTTGCTTGTCATTCTTCACATGATCTGAGAACTCGAAAATGTAAAGTATATGGGCATAGTGACAGCCTTATGCTTTAAATACATAAGGAATACATAAGACAAGATTTCAGAATATTGCTTATTTATATAGCCATTCAGATTTTACAATTTTTGTAACTCTAGGATCATGTATAAAACAATTACCACATAAAAAATGAAAGAAAATGATTGTTATAATAATACATTCCTATACCTCAAAATATATTCTACAAGCAAAAGAATGGTACCTACATATATTAATATTTAGAAGAAAAACAGAAAATTACATTTTTAGACATTCTACATTGGGTTATTTTTGATCTGTAAGTGTGAAATCCGAGATTATTTTTCTTCTTTGAAGTATTAGGATAAGGTGACAATAGCAAATTTTTTAAAAAATGTATAGTCTTCATATATTGAAAATGATATTGGATTTTATCAAATGTTTATAGAGTCTATCAAATGTTTGTAGAGTCTGTTAGGTCTAGAAATAACGAAATTCTGGTTTTTAGTACTGCTCATTTATGCTCATGTAGATAGAAACAACCATGATTTTGCTCATTAATATCTCTTGTTTGCACAATAGACTTTTACAACTCTTAGAATGTATAATTAAAATATAATTATGATTTTAAGTTTATTTCTGAGGCATCTTCACATTAAATAAGCAGCTTGATTTATTAATTCAGCTCAATAAATACTTGAGTATATACTGCACACCTAGTTGTTAAGGAAAATGTGATACTTGATGATATTCTTACTAATTTCACTTCTTAGTAAGAAACAAATAATGTGTATAGGAATAAAAAAACTAGAAAGATGAAAATCAAAATGTTAACAGGAATTGTCATTGGTTAGTCAGATTTGGAGTAATTTTGTTTTCCTCTTTTTACTGATTTCTATTTCTACAAATAACATGCGAGTTTGTAATAAGGAAAACATTGTTTCCAATAAATAAAAGTAAAGGAGAGGGCTTAAATATAGATAATTTACTATTAACTATAAAGTATTTAATACATTATCTAGCTTGAAATAAAATCAAGTTAGCTATAAAGTTACTTTGATATAAAAATAATTTTCATAGATAGAAAGGAACCTTTTAGTTCCTTCTCAATGGTAGGATATTTGAGATTTGTTTTTAATAAGATGCCTATTTAAAAATATACGAATGACACTTCTATCGTGTTATCTGTATTGGAACTGGGAGAAAAGAGTATTTTCAAGCAGATGGGCTTCTATGCTTAAAAATCTGAAATAGTTTACTTTGTCCACTATTGTTTTCTCTTTTAAGAGAGTTGCCACTATTCTACTGGGAAACATGCTAAAATCCAGTCACCAATAGGACAAGCATACATTTAAATGTTATTTTGGGCCAATTTTTAAAAATCCACATACTATAACTATGTAAGTGCTATGAACAGTTCCCGAATTAGCTTGGATAAATCAACTGACCTCATCAAAACTGTAAAGCCAGAGAGACTCTTCGGGTGGACCAGATAAAAAATAACAGATCATGAAGAAAAGGCTAGCTTTAGAATATGTTTTGAGGTAGTGATTAAAACTGTAAGATTATAACTGTCATTTCTTTCTTATTTTTCTACCAAACTGCTTAAAATAGTCAGTTAAATTATCTACTTGTCAAACCCGGACTGTAGACTGGGGTTGCTAGATTTAACAAATAAAATATAGGATTAATTTCAGATAAAAGATACTTTTTTAGGCCGGGCGTGGTGGCTCATGCCTGTAATCCCAACACTCTGGGAGGCCGAGGCGGGAGGATTGCTCAAGGTCAGGAGTTCAAGAGTAGCCTGAGCAAGAGCGAGACCCCATCTCTACTAAAAATAGAAAGAAATTGGCTGGACAACTAAAAATATATAGAAAAAATTAGCTGAGCATGGTGACGCATGCCTGTAGTCCCAGGTACAGGAGAGGCTAAGGCAGAAGGATTGCCTGAGCCCAGGAGTTTGAGGTTGCTGTGAGCAACCTGACTCCACGGCACTCTAGCCCAGGCAACAGAGTGAGACTTTGTCTCAAAAAAAAAAAAAAAAAAAAAGATACTTTTTTAATATGAGTAATACTAGTGTGTCCTATTTAGATTTGGAAAAATATGTAGTGTTTGGGTGTTTGGGACATACTTACACTAAAAGGTATTCATTATTTATCTGAAATTTGAATTCAACTACACATTCTTTATTTTATCTGGCAACCCTACTGTAGATAAAACATACAAATGCAAAGAAAAAAGAAAACAATATTTCTTTTCAATGCAAGTCACATATATAATTTAAATTTTCAAGTAGCTACATTTAAAAAAGTAAAAAAGGTGAAATTAATTTTAATAGCATTTTATTTATCACATTGCATCCAAAATATCATTTTGGCATGTAATTATTATTTCAAAATTATTGAGATTATTTTACATTTAATTTTGGGGAGTACTAAAGTCTTCAAATATGTATGTGTTGTACTCGTAGAGTACACTACATTTGTCCACCACACTTTGGACAAGACACGTCTCCAGTGCTCTGCAGCCACATGTGGCTAGTAGCCCTGTACTGGACAGCACAGCTCCAGATGCCATCCACTTGCTCTCATGCTTCTTGGTAGTGCCCTTGCTGGGTGTGAGAGGAGAAATAGTTGCAGATCCCCCAGCATATCAGTTATTTATCCATCTAACGGTTAGGTATATGTGTGCAGAATTCATCATATTTAATTAAATCATGAATGATCAGTTAGTGACATTAATTTATTAGGGGTATGTAACGTTGATATCTTTTTCCAGACTCATAAATATCATGCTTGAGTTTGAATCCTGTCCGTGAACCAGTGTGCAATTTCAGTTCAGTATGCATCCAACATATTTTTGAGTGTGTATTATCTATGTCAAAGTTGGAATAAACATATTTACTCTGTGGATTAAAATATTTCAGATATTTATTAGACTTCTATTTTTAGGTACTATATTGAGGTTAAAAGGTGCAATCTTGAGAATGGCATTTCTGGATACCACGGGCTGCTTAATGCCACCTGCATATGAACCCTGGAAAGAGCACAATATTCCTGAAGAAAAAGATGAAAAGGAGAAATTGAAAAAACGGCGACCTGTCTCAGTATCCCCCTCCTCTTCTCAGGAAATTAGTGAAAACCAGTATGCAGTGATATGTTCTGAAAAGCAAGCAAAAGTAATCTCACTGCCAACCCAGAACTGTGCTTATAAGCAAAACATTACAGAGACCTCATTTGTGCTTCGTGGGGATATTGTAGCGTTGAGTAACAGTATCTGCCTTGCCTGTTTCTGTGCCAATGGACACATTATGACATTTAGGTAAGAGGTATTTTTTTAAACACAGATACAGCATTTTTTGTTTCTCAAATTATATTACAGAATTATACTGTTTGAAGGAAATACTTTTTTATTTATAGTCTTACACACTGAGAATTTATTTTCGGTTAACAGGTGTATGAGAAATACATTATCTCCCACTCAAGTATACAAACTAAGTCATAAGATTGACAAAGTCTCTGCCATTTTTAAATTCTATAATAATCTGTTCAAAACTAAAACATACTTTATTATTAACAAGTTTTTATTTTCTTTCTTAAGTTTGCCAAGTTTAAGGCCTCTATTGGATGTGTATTACTTGCCCCTTACCAATATGCGGATAGCCAGAACGTTCTGCTTCACCAACAATGGACAAGCATTATATCTTGTTTCACCTACAGAAATCCAGAGACTGACTTACAGTCAAGAGACCTGTGAAAATCTTCAGGTAAATAACAAAAATATTACTATACTTTCTTCAGAGGTGAAATATTCTCTAAAGGCCCTTTTACTGCCAATCCCTTATGTATCATGGAGTGTACAAATGAGCCCACATGGTAAAATCCAAAACCTTTTAATTAGACTTTCAGAGCACATGCTTTGAGACTCCCATGATTAAAATACCTTCATCAGACTTTTGTTATAAGACCGACTTCATCTTATTGATCAGTATTTGTCTTTCCAAAGAAATACGAAATGTTACATCAATTTTATACTCACTCTTCACATAGAATGAATATCTATGTTATACACACACACACACAGACACACACACACATTATTAATGTGAAAATAATTGTATCTATTTTAGGGCAAATTATGTGATCCCATCTCTCATATACTATATCCACAAGGAAATTTACACATATAAGAAAAAAGAATATTTGGTAGTTTTCTTCCAAGTATTTTTATTAATCTTTTTTGAGAGACTGTAAACAAATTCTTCAAGTACAGAGCTGTATCTTTTTTTAGTATTTGAGTGCCTTATGTGATTATTTAGAAATAATCAATTTAGCTTCACATTCTAAAATAAAAGTGCTCTTAAAAAATATTGAGCTAAAATATTGATTGGTATTTGATATTTAGAGGAAATTACTATCTAAAGAGACTTTACAATAAAAGTTTCTTCAATTAACTCTTTTTTGCTCATTTGTTATTTTGAATTTGTGGCTTAGTATTTTTAGAACATGAGCTTTGGAGTCGAGAAGACTGGATTCAAGTCCAGCCTTGCTAGATAATTAATGTGACCTTAGACAAGTTACTTAATGTCTCTGAGCATCATCTTTAAAAATAGGATAAAAATAATATCTATCTCAGAGGGTATAGACAGTACATATAAAGTACTTAGCATAGTGCCTGGGACAGAGTATACTTAATAAATGTCAAATATTGTTCTTATTATTCCGGTAAGCTATACTATACTATAAACTTAGTTCTGAATGATACTGTTGTAAACCTAGAGAGTAAAACAGAATTACATACTGACATTTTAGATTTAAATTCCCATCGACATTTGGATGAAAGTTATTTTTCAAAGATTCCTCAGTTTCTGAATTAAAATTTTGCTTTTTATGGGAAGGATAAACCTTAAAGTTTTCCTTTCAGCATTTCACTAGTAACATGGTATATTGAGAAATAATGTGGACAATTGAAACTATTCTTAATTCATTTCAATCTGAAATGTGGTCTGAATTCAACTATTCAAAAATCTAAACTTCATCGCTTTTCTGGGATCAATTTATTCTACCCTTTGGTCAGTGTTTTAACTATTTTTTAATAAAAGTCAATAGCAACCATGGTAAACTTTACTTATTTATGTTTTAATGAAATGACCTTTTAGTAGTAAGTTCTATTTTAATAACTGTCTGCTATATGCCTTCATGATACAGAAATAAATGAAAAATGCACTCTCTTCAAGGAGTTTGTGATAAAGTATCTTTTTTGAGCAATATTGACATTTTATTTATCTGAAATAATGCCTTGATAAAAAATTGTTGAATGAAGACTATTATGAACTTTATAAACACTATTCTTTGGCTTCCTGATTGCCCGTTTACATTGTGCATTCACTTAAATTTAGCCAAGTGTAATTGTATTACAACCCAACAAGATAATAAAGAAGATGCTTACAAACATTAATGTAGTTTCCAGGCAAGATGGAATAATAGGGACCTCCTGCCTGAAACAACCTAAAAAAAATACAGATAAAACTCATGCAACAATGGTTTTCAAATTACTGGACATCAGACAATGAAGGAAAGTAATCCCTGACAGACAAAAACAAAAGAGGTATCTCAACTTTAATGCCTCAATACAATTTTCAGGACAGGGCACAGAGAGAAGTACTGAGGCAAAGCCTGGCAGATTTCCCAAGTTGAGAAGGCGGGACACCAAGTAAATTAGAGAGGAAAGAACTACAAAGAGAGAGAACCCTGGAGATATACAGAGTTCCCCAAGCCAGGAGTATTCAGTAGGCTGCTGTTCAGCACATGCATGTGACTAAACTCTGACCAGAGAGGACCATCTGAAAGGAATAGAGGATTAGCAGGAACAGTGTGCCCGGTTATAGGGCCAGGAATAGTGCCTGTTCCCAACAGGCAGACCGGAAAAACTCCTAACTCATGAGTATATTAGTTTCCTGGGCTGCTATAACAAATTACCACAACTTGGTGGCCAAAAACAGGAGAAATTTATTTGTTCACACTACTGGAAGCCAGAGTCCAAAACACAGTTTCTCTGAGCCAAAATCAAGGTGCTGGCAGGGTCTTGCTCCCTCTGGAGCTCTAAAAGAGAATCATTCTTTGCCTCTCCCAGCTTCTGGCAGCTGCTGGCATTCCTTGACTTTTGGACATACCAGTCCAATCTCTGCCTTTGTGGCCACATTGCCTCCTTCTCCTTTGTGTGTGTCAAATCTTCCTCTGCCTTTCTCTCTAAAAAAGACACTTATAATTGTATTACAACCCAACAAGATAATCCAGAAGAATTTTCCCAGGGCAAGATACTTAACCACATCTACGCTGACCCTATTGCTTTACAAGGTAACATTTGTAGGTTCACCTAGAGATGAGAAACTAGAATTTGAGATGAAAAATATGCTGAATGGCATTTTAACAGATAACTAGACATTGCAGAAGAAAAGATTAGTGAACTTGAAAGCATAACAACAAAATAACTGAGTGTTTAAACTTGGAAAATTTATAGCACTAAAATGCTTATGTTAGAAAAGAAGGAGGTCTCAAAGCAATGGCCTCAGCTTCCACCTTAAGAAACTGAAAAACAAGAGCAAATTAAATCCAAAGAAACAGAAGGAAGAAAATAAATATCCAAGTGGAAATCAATGAAACAGAAAACAAGGAAACAGTGGAAAAACATTAATGAAACCAAAAGCTAGTTATTCAAGCCATATGAAGAGAGAAGTGACAAATTACCAATATCAGGAATGAGTGAAGTATCATTACTATATATTCTACAGATATGAAATAGATAAGGGAATATTATGACAACTTTATGCCAATAAATTCAAAAACTTAGGTGAAATGAACAAAGCCCTTGAAAGACACAAATTACCAAGCTTACTCAAGAAAAAAATAGATAACCTGAATAGTCCTACATCTATTAAAGAAATTGAAATTGAGATTAGAAACCTTGGATTAAGAACATTCCAGACCTGGATGGCTTCTCTGTTGAACTCTGTCAACATTTCAGGAAGAAATAATACCAGTTCTACACAAACTTTTCCAAAACTTGAAACAAGAGAGTGCTTTTCAACTTATTCTGTGAAGCAAGCATTAACCCGATACCAAAACTAGACAAAGTCATTATGAGAAAAGAAAACTGGTTGGTACAGTATTTCATCCCTGCAAATCCCAGTACTTTGGGAGGCCAAAGTTGGTGGATCACTCGAGGCCAGAAGTTCGAGACCAGCTTGAGCAACATAGTAAGACCCCATCTCTACAAAAAATTTAAAAATTAGCCAGGCATGGTGGTACATGCTTGTAGTCCCAGCTACTCAGGAGACTGAGGCAGGAGGATCACTTGAGCCCAGGAGTTTGAGGTTGCTATGAACTATGATGATGCCACTGCACTTCAGCCCAAGCAACAGAGCAAAAAAAAAGAGAGAGAGAGAAAAGAAAACTACATATAGACCAATATCCCTCACAAATACAAATGCAAAAATTCTAAACAAAATTTTAGCAAATTGAATTCAATAATACAGCAAAAGGGTAATACATTCTGACCAAGTAAGATTTATTCCAGGAAAGCAAGGTTGAATTAATACTTAAAAATCAATCAATTTAATTCATCATATTAAAAAAAAAAACTAAAAGAAAGTGAAAAACAATTGCTTCATCTCTAAGTATGTGATAGAAGATTTTTCTGTTTTTATGCATATACCATTAATGTCTACTCCTGGCACTTTATATGTTCATTATCTTTAAGCCTAGTAATGTTCCTAAGAGGCATGTATCACTATCCCATTTTTAAATTTGAAGAAACCATTTCCTGACCGATTAATTTGCCTAAGATTTCTCTCCTAGTAAAAGGCAGAAGTGAGTAGCAAACCCGGGTCTATCTGGTTCCAAAGTTTATACTCATTCTATATACCACGTGGAGTACAGTGTCTCTTTATAACAATAATCTCCAGTTTTTTATATTTCTTACTTTACCTTTGTAAAAATGTAAGCTCATTAAACACCAAATAAATTAAGAAATAAAAACCATAATTCTAAGGCGAGGTAAATTTTTTAAAGAACATATCTTTAAACTATCACTATTTATATGTCACATTATTATTTTGATTTAGCATAAAAGATACTCAAATAGTAGCTGTGTTGCCATTGTGGTTGTCATTATTATTATATCAATGTAATAGATACAGTTTAGGTTATAGTGAAATACAGTATTAAAAAGATTAGAAATATGCTTAAAATTTCCTTTGTTATACAGTCTAATGTAAATATCAGTGTAGTAATAGGTATCCATCTATTCTATGGTGGGTTTTAATAAGTTTGATTTATTGAATTTAGGAAGTTTTTCATTCTAGGTTTACTCCATTTTGTAGAAATCCAAAGGAAAGAAAATAAAAATGTAAGGGCTTCAAACTACTTCATCGTTATAAATAAAACTGTGTTGTGTGGTGTTAATAATTGTCTCCTCCCCTTTACAATCTGGTTAGAGAGACAACATTAATACGGATATGTCTAAAGAGTAAAACCTTTAGACTTCCTTTATCAACTTTCTTAGCCCAGCCCTAAGGAAGAAACCCTGAAAAATACATACTTGCGCTGCCAACTATTTAATATAATAATGTAATGCCAAAGTACAGCAGAACTCCTACCTGGAGCCAGTAGTGTACGTGCTCTTATATCATAACTATTTCTCTTTAATGGACAGAAGTGCAATCCCAAAGACTCAGTGTGTTTTTAATTCATTTTTATAGCTTCCCAAAGCTGCCTTGTAAATATACAAACTATTCCTTTCTCTTTCTTTATGTATTATCAATAAAATCAATAGCATGTCAGCAATCTTACTTCTCTCCTGCCTGACTTTTACCATTTCTGCATTTCAAAGAATATCGACAGTAATGTCAGAAAAATCTGACAATATAGAAGGAAGCCTTTTCATCTTCCTGCAAGATGTCTGAAATTCCAAGTGTATGTTGGCATAATTCTCTTCCTAGCATATGTTTATGCAAAAAGAAGTTAACATGTCTAAATTACTAATTTTCTGACTCAGCTAAAAGTTTTATTCCAGAACTGTATATCATCATCACACTGGACTTTTAAACTTGCTAGTAGAAAATTTTCTTCTTTCTAAGGTAAAACCTAGTTATTAATCCAATTATCAATTCTTAATAATAAGGTATATGAAAATTTTGTCTTGAAGAATAGTATCTTTTTACAGTCTAAGCAGAAATATCATCTTTGCCTGTAATGCAAAGAAAATAATCCAGCAAAAGGAGCAAGTAGCCAGTTAGTCTCAGTGAATTTAGTCTTAGAAACTCACTGTTTGAATCAGTTACTATAATATGTATTGTATCTTATCATTTGAAATGTGCTCAATAATTATTTGTGAATCTCAACAGGTAATGTTCTAAGCTTAAGTTAAAGAGTTTACAGTGATGGTTTTGTGAATTATAGTTTAGTTTCCCTGAAACTTTAACAATTATAATTTGTTTTGATTTTAAAGGAAATGTTGGGTGAACTCTTCACTCCTGTAGAAACACCTGAAGCACCGAACAGGGGATTCTTTAAAGGCTTATTTGGAGGTGGTGCACAATCTCTTGATAGAGAAGAACTATGTAAGTTGATTTATTTAATTTGGATGATACATCTGTAAAACAGAAACATTCAAACCATATAAATTTTTCTTGCCTGTGTAAATTATGTTCACCTTTTCCTCTTTGTTACGATAATTAACATATTCATGTTTTAACAAAATACATAAAATTATTTTTGATCTTTCTATCCCAAATCAGGGAAATATTTTACTCCAGAAACCAAAATCAGAATAGCTCTAGGTGGCTAAAAAGTAATATTCACAACTTTAAATGAATAATTTAAAAAGTACTTTATTTTCATTATGTGGGATGTTCATTATCATTTTAATGCAATGATTGCTTTTAATTGATATACTTAACTTTGAAAAAGCTTTTACTTAAACATTTAATCTATCGTAGAAAACCTCCAAAACTATTCTCATATCTAAAGGGTATTTAAAATAGCAAAATCTAGTTCATTTACTACCTTCCACATAATTGACGCAAATCAGCAAAACTGTTGAATGAACTAATGAATCACTGAATGCTTGACCTTTTTTTTCAAATGGATGCTTTTATCTCTCCTTGAATTTTTTCTTTTTTTTTTTTTGCTAAAATATTGTATAATTGTTGTTTCATGTTTGTTTAACAGCAATAAGTAGCAATGCAGTGCAATTTCATTCTAAAAACTTACCCTAATGATTTTTTCATAGTTTTAATTATTTTTTTTATTTTTTATTTATTTATTTTTTTTGAGACAAAGTCTCGATTTCTTGCCCAGGCTAGAGTGAGTGCCGTGGCATCAGCCTAGCTCACAGCAACCTCAAACTCCTGGGCTTAAGCGATCCTACTGCCTCGGCCTCCCTGGTAGCTGGGACTACAGGCATGCGCCACCATGCCCGGCTAATTTTTTCTATATATATTTTTAGTTGGCCAGATCATTTCTTTCTACTTTTAGTAAAGACGGGGTCTCGCTCTTGCTCAGGCTGGTCTCGAACCCCTGAGCTCAAACAATCCGCCTGCCTCGGCCTCCCAAGTGCTAGGATTACAGGCGTGAGCCACTGCGCCCGGCCAGTTTTAATTAAATTTAAAAAAAAATGAAGACTATTCTTCAAGTCATTAAGGACTGAAAATTTGGGAATACATACTTACTGAGGAAAATTTATAAAGTTATATAAAACTAAAAAAAATATTTTTAAAAAATCTTAAAAACATCCAAGAACTAATAATCTAGTAAGGAGTTTTCAGGATAGACAGTATCCATGGGGAAAGGAGGGGTGCCCAGGGTGGTGAGCATGGCAACTTGGGCTGCAGTGCTTTGCTAATCTGTAGAAAGAGGGTGAGAGACTCAGCTGCACTGTGGCTAGCAAGGTGGGCTCCCAGGCCTTGCAAGGGTGGGGACCCTGAAATAGCTCCTCCTCTTTGCAAAGACCCCCCAAGGGCTATGGCTTAAGTGTAAGGATTGATACACAATATTGATTCACAAAGTTAAGAAGTCTAATGAATTCCAAGGATATATTTTTTTTAATTCTCAATTAGATATGTCATATGAAAATACAGTACACCAAAGACAAAGAGAAAATCTTTAAGGTGGCTTGAGAAAAGTGATAGATATCTTTTAACAAGCTACAAGCTAATACCTAACTTCTCAACAGCCAAAGATGGAAGGATGATCTATGTATTGACAGAAGATGAAATTTAATCTACAGTTCTATACACAAAAGCAAAACTCTTAGGCAGTGGGTTTTCAGATGTGACAGCTAAATCAGAAGCAACCAAAGGAAAGAAAAGAGATAAATTGGAATTCATCAAAATTATAAACTTTTTCCTTCAAAGAACACTATCAAGAAAGTAAAAGGTGATCCAAAAATGGAATAAAATATTTGCAAATCATACATCTGATATCTGATAAGGTCTAGTATCCAGAATATAAAGAACTCTTTCAACTCAATAATAAAAAGACAAATAGCCCAGTTTTTAAATGGGCAAAAGGTTTGAATGGATATTTCTCCAAAGAATATATACAAATGACCGATAAACACATGGAAACATGGTCAACATCATTTGTCCTTAGGGGAATCCAGATCAAAACCACAATATGATACCACTTCACACATATTAGGATGGCTGTAAAACTGTGGTCCCCAAACGCTGGACTGTGGCCTGGTTCCAGTCGTGACCTCCTGTTAGAAAATGGACCACACATCACTGCCTGAGCTCTGTGCCACCACTCCCCAACACCCATGACACCCCACCCCTTCACTCCCTCACCCCCAATCCATGGAAAAAATTGCTTCCATAAAACAGGTCCCTGGTGCCAAAAAGGTTGGGGACTGCTGCTGTAAAACATGCACAACAGCAAAGATTGTCGAGGATGTGGAGAAATTGGAACCCTCATACACCAAATATAAAATGGGGCAATGTCTTTGGAAAACTGTCTGGCAGTTCCTTAAAAAGTTAAACAGAGTTACCATATGACACAGTAGTTCCCTCCCAGGCATATACCCAAGAAAATTCAAAACATACATTCACACAAAAACTTATGCAAATATTCAATAGTAGCATTATTCATAAAAGCCAAAAAATGGAAACAACCCAAATGTCCATCAACTGATGAATAAGCAAAATGTAATTTATCCATAAAATGATATATTATTTAGCCATAAAAAGGGATAAAGTACTGATATATGCTCCAATATTGATGAACCTTGACAACATTATTCTTAGTGGAAGAAGCCAGCTATGAAAAGCCACATATTGTATGAATTCATTTAAATGAAATATTCAGAATAGACAAATGTATGGATACAGAGATTAGTGATTGCCAAGGACTGGGAAGAGTGGGAATGGAAAGTATTAACAGATATATTTTTTATGTGTGTTATAACAGACCAAATATAATGCTAGCACCTGAAGCTATACAGAGTATGCTTCATACTTCATGGAACTGTTGTACATATTCAATAAAGTGACAGTGTGCACTTAGGGTATCAAAATCAGGAACATACTTTTGAATTGTTTAAACACAGTCCACAGAATTAAAAACAAAATCAGAAGCCATCCACAGTTATACTAATTGTCAATTAAAAATTTTGCAATTAATACTTGATAAAACAGTCAGTATCTAGTAAGGGACATTAAAAGTGATTTCAAAGTCCCACCTGTTGTACTCTGTTAGGAAGGTTTTTGAGTAGAAATGTGATTGGCCAAAGGTTAAAAAAGAAAGAAAGAAAGAAATACATGCTGAGGGAAGAAGAACAGCCTTTAAAGAATTTAAGACTTTTGCAGTGATCTACGTGTTATGTAATCAGAGCCTATATAAGAAAGGGAAAGGAACTAATGAATTCATAAGGTCTTTTGAAGGAAAATTGGATCTGTGTGGTGACAAGGTAAATGGAGAGAAAGAAAAGAAAGGAATGTAGCATATCTACAACTTTGGGAGACAGAAATAGAATACTGAATAAATTCTTCAGTTTTCTTTACTTCTGAGCCTAAGCATGGTATTTTTTTAAAGTAAGAGAAAGTGAGGAATAAACTAAAGCAAATCTGTATATTTAAATTTAATCTATATACTTGAAGCTACATATCTTTAATTTATCTTTAGTTTTTTTGCACACATCGGAGCAATTTTTGCCATTATGTAAATTGGTATAAGTATATTCATTATTCATTTCAACAATTACCAACCCCTTTTTTGCACAAGTCCTGCTGTTCTGAACTAGTATAGAGTAGAATATTTATTAATGTGCGTTGTGTTTTTGTATGTTCAAAAAAGTATCTAAAAATTACTAAAACCATAATAAAAGGAGAACATATTAATTATAAAGTGAAATATGTAATAGTTCAATTATATTGTCACTCAATTTAAAAATTGTATTTTAATGCTATTCATGTAGTAGGATTTTATATAAAATTTTCATTTTTTGAGTTACTCTCATTTATCCAATCTGTTCAGTTGGAGAATCATCCTCGGGAAAGGCCTCAAGGAGCCTTGCGCAGCACATCCCTGGGCCTGGTGGTATTGAAGGTGTGAAAGGGGCAGCATCTGGGGTCGTCGGTGAATTAGCACGAGCCAGGCTGGCACTAGATGAAAGAGGGCAGAAACTTGGCGACCTGGAAGAAAGAACTGCAGCTATGTTATCAAGTGCAGACTCATTTTCCAAACATGCTCATGAGGTATGTCTATCAAATAGATATTTAAACAAGAAACCCCACGTAAAGCAAGTATGAAAGTTATTGTATGTTTATAGCTATTGTATTTTTACACGCATGAATTTTCGTATATCCTTTGTACAATTGCAAATTCCTGAGTTTTGCCACCAGAGGGAACCATTACAGGAATGTGTCTCAATAGCCTTTGATCTCTTACCGAAGATTGTAAATTTTGAAGAAACCTGCTCACTTTCAGGCTGTTTGTAAACAAAGCCAGATTTGTAACTATTTCTTAAGGAATGAAATAGCAATGCTGATTTTCCTTAATGCCTCAGAGTCTTTTACACTTTGTCCTAGAGAAGGAAATAATTTGCCTCCTTGATTCTTCCAGGTAGATCTAAATAACTAAAATTAACAAACAGTTTTATTTAAATAAACAATACTAAGTCTGTCTTGTAGAACAATGAGTATGGAGGGGCAGCAAGATGCATTTTGCAATGAGTTCATCTTGATGGACCTAGGACGTCATGATGGAGCTCAGAAATAGATGCTCTAAAGTAGGGATCCCTAACTGGCCCTCACAATATGTTTTGTTGACCAACATAGGCTCTTACAAGGCTGAATTTAAAAGCCTTTAGGTAAAACACACATTTTTCATTTTGACACACAAGTCTTCCACTTCTTGATGCTTTGCACTGGGTTACTTCACACATTTCGTTCCTAGCCTAGCCCTCGAAGACATTTTGAGTTTGTTTTCTGAAAAAACCATATCAACATTGCTTTTATACTTGAGCACCCAATCTGTAGTGATAGCTCTCTTCACTTTTTCTTTCAAAAGTCATCTCTCCCTTGCTCAAGAATTCTGAAACATAAAATCCATGAAAGAGGTAACTTGACCTGAGAAATACTTGCCCAGGGCTTCAAAGAGATGCAGAGATCCTTTGTGAGTACTTGTACTATCCCCTTAGGCTCCTCAGCTATAGGCCAGTGGCCTTCAATCTAGGTCAGGATTTTTGTTGTCATAACTTTGCACCTGATTGTGTGATCTCTAAGGTAGTGCTTTGGTCAATGTCAGATTATATCTACACTCTAAATATTTAGCAAAGAGCTCAGTCTCAAACTTATAGTTTTCCTTTCAACCAATGTTCTTGAGCCATGTTTGAAAGTCAAAGGAAGACAATATATCGAGGTGGTTACAATCATAGGTTCTTGAATCAGACTGCCTGGGCTCAAATTACAGTTTCAAGCCTCAGTTTCTTCATTGTAAAATGAGGAGAAAAACAATGCTTAACCCAAGAATTGTCATGAGGATCAAATGAAATCAAGCAGGGAAGGTGTGTCATACAGTGCCTGGCTTCGAGTAGATGCTCAGTAAATTTGAGATGACAGTAGCAGAAGGATTTTCAACCTTTCACCCACCAGTTTGTTAAGCATTATTTTTAGTTCATATTATAAAACTGAAAATTACCTTATTTGTATGTTATTAGTTTAGGTCACCAAATTATGTCACAGTGCTACAAAATTTGAGGAAATTCTATGTTAGTTCTTAATGGTTATGGTCTTTTTTTCTCCAAATAGAACTCTTCTTATTGCCTTCAATAAATTTATTTGAAGTAAGAAATATATTAATACTACAGAATGTTTCAGAATGTTAGAATGTTTTGAAAAACATATAGAAACTAGTTATAAATATTGTTCTGGCATTTTAAAAACATGGTTTTCTTGTTTTGTATTTCCCCCTTTAGATGATGTTGAAATACAAAGATAAGAAGTGGTACCAGTTCTGACAACCAGAATCCAATAAGTTCAACTTCAGTCAGAAGGAAAAATGGTTTCCTTTTTTATTACATTGATTTATTTAGGAAAGTTAACATTAAAGGGATGTTCATCGCTGAATACTGTTCTTTCCTAGCACAATCATGCACTGTTTTACCTCAGTCATGTGGCTTTAACTGAGGAGTGTTCACACACTCAAACTGGAGTAGATGGTGTGTGCCAGCTGTGAGTTGACAGTCTGGGAACCAAGCAGGTCACACGTGACAGATGAAGAAGCAAAGGGGGATGTTGAAGAGATATGGCAGGGACTAATCCTGGATCATTCCTGTGTTAAACCTTCATACGCCAAAAGATTGTGTGCCATTGTATCTGCCGTCAGTGTCTGACCTGTTTAGGGGAGAGGCAATAAGTCAGAAGTCCTGACGCTGAAATAGTTATATTTATTTCATTGGACTGGATCATAAACAGCTGTCTTGGACTTTCCCTCTCTTCAACTGACTGGTCATCAGTATCATTAGTGAAAAAAGAAACAAACTGTTTGTTACCATATCTTTAGACAGATAAGCTGAAATGGTGGGCTTTAAATTAAAAAAAACAAAACATACACATAGTTGACTTGTGTATGGGCTACTCTTGGATTCCTGTTATTATATACTTGTGTTTAGTTCATATTTTGTCAAAAGCAAAACAAGACAATACATCACTTTTCATTGAAAAGAAAAGTGTAGAGCATGACTGAATTGCTCATCATTCTGGGAGTTTCCATGTAGTGGCTATGCAGTGTGGAAAGTGAGAAAAACCTCCATTGTGGTGAGGAGAATACTTCAATGTTCTTTGTCCTTGTTCTCATTAATTCAGCTAAAGGTGGATTTGACCAAAATAGTTACTGGTTAAATTTGTAGAAATGTTAAAATTGGCTAAGTTTTTAATTTTGCTTGAATTTTTATAACATGTTTAACCAAATGTACCTTTGCATTATTTAATTAAAATTGCAAAAAAAAAAACTTTCATTATTTCAGTAAAATGCTCAGCTCCCTTTTTAAAATGCCCTTTATTTGCTAACAGTTCTAATACACTCAGGTGATGAGTCAATTAAATCTTAGTGCACATGCTATCGCATGGAAAATTACAAGCATCTGTTGTCAATAATTATCTATGTAAGAGTCTAGTCTGATGACCTACAAAATATTTTCTGTAGAAATATACTATAAATCTGTACATATCCTTTCAAGGTTTTAAAAAGCCAAAAAGAAAGGAAAATACATACACTTTGATAACTAAATTATTTCTGTATTGGAGTATAATGCAAATTGAGACCAGCAATGGACTATGAATGATTGGTTCATAGAATAGCATTACAGACAGGAAAGAAACCACTCTGTAGATGTGGAAATAAGCAGTCTCATAAGGCGGCTAATCTGAGATTATCATCAATTGTTGTTAAAGCAACGAAGTAGGAGCAATGTAGAAGCATTAAAATTAATGTTAATGAAATTTAAATATTGTCTTCTATAAAAAATTGTTTTAAATCATTTTCTTTTTTCCTTAAGAGATATCAGAGCACAAATTGATAGCAAACATGATGGTTGTTTTTTCCCTTCCATATGATCATTAAAGGTATATGTAGGACATCTTAACTTTTTCATGCAGTCTGTTATGCCTTTTTTCCTCCTTACTCTTCATTAATAAAGCTTTTATGTTTACATTTTATAATGTGCACTACTGGATACAAAAGTTTACTTTAAGTATCATTCAGTAGGGACTAAATATATGTGATGGAGATAATTGATCAAGCCAAAAGAAATATTTTAAAAATACAATCATTTTCAAAAGTTTTTGAATTTATAGAAAGTATTGATGATAACATATTTCTGTTTAGTTAATGTCAGCTGTCTGATGAGCATTCAACAGTTTATGAATTGCTTAATTTGTATTATCTATTATCCAGTAAACCTGCTGTTCCATGATATGTCACAGGAAGTATTAGGTCCTTTTTAAAAGGTACAGTTTTGTGAATGTCATCAATAAAATCAACAGTTATGGATTTGAAGAAGTTGAGAAGCATTAAGTCAATTAATATACTGGTTGATTCCCTATTGATGTGGAAGGTCATATCAGCCACAGTTATTTAATTTGCTGTGTTACTTTGTGTTATTTGTATATTAACTTCATTTTTTACTGTCATTTTTCCTGTTGTATATAAAATGAACCACTCTTGTAATTATTTTCAAATAGAGAAGTAGCTACATTGACCTGAGATGGATTTTCAGGATTTTATAAGAAAATCTTAAATTGATGTTTTGAGTTATTTAATTTTTAAATTAATCTACAAATTATGCACAACAAACTAGGGATTCAGTTAGGATTAAAAAGCTTAAAGTATGTTTGAGTATAGGAAATAAGCTTCTTAGAGTTATACTTGATTCAGTCTGTAGATAAGAGACAGTCTGCAGTAATAACTAACCCAGGGAATTTATTGTAATTTGAGATAACATCTCTATTTTTTTTCTTTTTAAATGCAGAAAGTAATAGTCACCAGCAAGCCACGATTTCAGGAAAACTAACCAAAAAAAAAAAAAAAGATTAAAGTAGAAAATATCAGAAAAATGAAAGATTTTCATGTGCTCTCTCCATATCCTCAACATTGTTTTATTGCATTTGTCCTTGACTCTAAAATCATTGAAGTATTCATTGATTAGCAATCTGTCAGTAGGAAGTAGTTTTTCTGTATGTACCATATCTCCAGTTCATTTCACTTTTCAAACTAAAATCCATACATATTTGCTTAGAAAGTTATTTGAAATCTTACATTGTGACAAATTCAGTAGATTATGTCCATTTGAAGTTTTGCATCATCTTAACAATTTTCATTTGCATTTCAATTGTACAAAGTGTTTCCAAAAAATTGTTATAGATTCAACTGAGCTATTACTAACTTCTTAATTTGATTTTTTATGGATGTGAAAAATGCTGCTACTTGTCTGTAAGTATATTACAATTTAATTAAGTGTAGTAGTTTAAAGTAAAGAAAGAAGAATTTCTTTTGCTTAGAACTTAATTGTAGGTTCCTCTGAAATTAATTTATGTGGGTATGTGAGTGTTTTAAACAAGTCTGAAAGTGTTACATACTTTTAGGTTACAGGGGTGCTGGGGAGACAGCTGAGGAAAGGAAGAATATGTGGAAGACACCACGGAGTTCAAAGTTTTTACCCTGGGTTCTATATTCCATATATATTTTGCTTAAGGCATTTCTCATGTGACATTAGAAAAGCTATATCCAAAGGTAAATTTTTTGTGGCAAAGATTTATTTTACATTTTAACTTTTGGGACTTCATTTGTTTCTGCAAAATAAAGAGCACTGAACTTTAAACTTGAATTTTTTCTGCACTTTTTTAGGTAATGAAAACTTTTTATTATCATTTAATCCACATATCTCAGTTTAAATCAAGTAATACATATGTATAAAACATGCCAAAATCATGAATATGCTGCTACCTGCACCTTAAACAAACTGATCAGTTTTAAAACCTTCAATAGGGTTTTATATAGTTTTCAAAGATTTAAAAAATAGTAAAATAATTTGCTGTATGTTTCAGTGTTCTTGGTCTTAATTATTGCAACACTTTCAGATTTGTTTTAAGATCATACAGTAACATGTTATATTTATACATACTGCTAGAGAATATACTTTTAGTTTTAAAATGGAATTTTTATAAATGTACTCTTTAATTTTAAAAATGGTGAACTTGTTAAGTTTAAGTCAAAGTACTTAAAAAGTATGTATATTATCCATACAAAAAATTGTTTTACGCTTATAATAAGAAATATTGGTATCTCATATCGAGATACAGTTAATTTTAAAAAATCATACATCATTTGAAAATCTTCACACATGACAGGAAAGATGCCATTACTATGGTTAAAAAAAAACCCTCTATTGAGCATTTTCAAATACTAATTTTATTTTGGGGGAAAAAGCCCACAACCATAATTGCAAGATCTTTCTCAATAGCTACAGCTTGCTGTTGGATGCTTACCTTAACTATTGTTTTAAAATATAGATATATATATATATATTTAAAATAGTTTTCCAGGTATTTTCTTCTACCTTTTTTAAAAATAAATTTCCAAAAATGAAAACAGAGTTTATGTATTTTTGTCAATGAAGGTTTTTATTTTGTAGTTTATAGAATTTGTTCCTTATTAGTTTGATACTTAATATTCTTAGAATTTTTAATCTGTATTTACTTTGAAAAAAAACACTCTTATATCTTAAATGTCCTTTTTTTTTCTTTTCCCTTTTAGGGTGTTTGTTCTTTTGGATTGAAATTTATGCCCACAGATTTTTTTTTTTTTCATTTGAAAATGAATGTGAAGATACTGTTTACAGCTTTTGTTAATTGCACTTTTCATCACTCTGATCAATTTCTTGTAAAGTGCTATGGGGATTATTTTTCCTGTGAATACTAATGATCTTACTACTGCCTCAGAAGTTTTAATAAAGGTCTGTGGACAGAAAACAGTTGTTCCAATCAAAAACAAACAAACAAAAAATACATAAAGGGGAAATCTTTAGCTTACCTTTCTCAGCTGAATTTAAATGATTTTAATAACTTCCCAATTTACCAGGGTTATAACATTGCTTTCTTCAGTTACTAATACACTCTTAAATTATTAGGCACAATTCATTTACAAATTGAGTACAGTAGTCTGGGGCTACTTGTAAGTGCTCTCTTTATTTTATTCTTTACATCGGAAAAATCATGAATGTCAGTTTTGCCAGTATTTTACAATGAGGCTCATAGTTTAAATTAAAATTTTATAGTGTATGAGATGTAAATAAATCAGTATTAATTTATTGTAGGTTGTTTGACTCAGGCATTTAAAATGGATATAGGTTAATGGCAATGGAATCCTATTTATTTCGTAGTTTGGTTTTTTTTATACTTTTGCTATTTGTTTTGTGTTGTCTTCAATTTCTGTTTACTTCAACTGAAGACAATGTATGGAGTTGAAAAACAGACTCAACCTATCAATGGAAAGCAATGCAAAGAGGGTAAATCATGTTTTAATTTTTAATTTTTTTTGTAAATAAACTACCGTGGTATTTTAGGTGTGACCTCTGCTCAACATGATAGTTAGAACCAGAAAAACATTTTGCTTTCTAGTTATACTATTGGTTCATTGTAAATGTATTACCAAAAGACAATATGAAAAAGAGCAAGATTAAGTTTTTCTAACATTGTCCACTTCAGGGGCAAGCATGCGTGGTATAGAGCTCTAGCTTGTGTATACCTTAAACTGTACATGCAGGTGTTTTTCAGTTGCTGCACTTTTTTAAAAAAAATATCTTGCTCAGTCCCAGTAACTATCTCACAGGTAATTACTGGAATATGCATTTTGAAATACAGTTTTAAAAAAAAAATCTGTGTATTGTTTCATCTCAAAAAAGCACTATTGCAAACACGAAAAATGTGTTAAACTTTGTAGTTATTTTGCATTCCTGTACTTTACAAACTGTCATCACAGCAAAAGGTTTAAAATTAGGTAATGAAATATTTTTGTAAATAAATACCGTTAAGCTGGTATTTTAAAAAATGTATTATAAATTAATGTTTCTGGAAAATGTTCATATATATGTATATGAATGTCTCTTTATGCTGAAGGGCTCTGATTGGGCAAAATAAAATACTCTACTCTCTCCTGAAACTAAACCAGCCCTTTTTTCTGAAAAATTTGTTTCAATGTTTTTCTGAATTGTGGAACTAACCCAGTAGTTTAAGAAAATAATTGATAAAATAGATTTCCACATTTATAAAGAGAAGGTCAAGTTAATCAGGTAATTCAAGTAAAAACTACATTTTTCTTAACTATCTGGAATTTTGGGTGAAAGTCACCTACCCCTGTGTTGGGTGGGTGGAGTGTAAAGGAGATGGGGCTGGAATGAAGGAATAGGAACTAGATCCAGGTGCACACTTCTCAGCCTTTAGTGTGTTCGGAAGTTGCCTGTGGATCCTGTTCAAATACAGACTCCAGTTCAGTACCTGTGAGGTGGGGCCTGATATTGCATCTCGAACAAGCTCCAAGCTAATATATAGATCCTGCTGAGCTCGGAACGTACTTTGAGTAGCAAGGCTACACATAATTTTCATAATTGGCATTTTGCTAGTTGACATTGTCCGTATCAGTGTCCAACTACTTGTACCAAAAATGAACACTGCATTAATGAATCTAGACTAATGTAGCTCAAAGAAGACCAAACAGTACTTATTTATCATTGTTTCCATTGCATTTTAAAATAAAGAATTGGGTAGTTCTCTTATTACATTGAAGGCTTATTTGAAGTATATACTTGTGGTGCATTTTTGTTCCACATGGTGGCAGTCATGTCTCACTGTATGAGCCTTTAACAAGAAGTGCTTATAGTAGAATTTTACAAGGGAAAAACTGCAGGCTTTGCAAAGGTTAATTTTCAGGATAAGTACTTTTTATCTAAAAAGTTATTGAACAAGAGTTCTTAGACATGGAAGAGACAATATCTTAAGTAATTTATATAAAGTGATATAGATCATTTGATAGAGTGATCTGATTTATTATCAAAAGAAATTTTAGTATTTAGGATTTAGAAAATATAGTCATAAAGTGATAAAATTTTAAAAACTGAAGATGATCTTCACATCTCTGGTCTTGCCTTTTTAAACAACATTGCTTTGTGTCCTGTGTAAATGGTACAGTGCTATCCACTGCTTTAGATATAAATGTACTTGTCATTGGAACTCTTCATAGGCATTTTTAAGAAGATTCTGATTTTCTTCCATTACTTTAAAGATACTATGTTTGCTCTGTCATATTTTTTTTCAGTTTTTGTACAAAATTGTTTTGTTATAGGTATCCTAAGGAAAGCTTTCCAAAGGCTTATTGTTAGACTAAAACATCTTTTAAAAAAGAGAAGACTTCTCTATGTCATTTTATTTTTGTAATTCTATTCATATTTTTAATATCAATACTTTAGTGTATATTCAATTAATTCACAACTTACGGAAATATTCTAACCTTTAGTTTGGGTCCCTTTATGTGATTTTATACTATTTTGAAAAACAGAACACCATAGATTCTTTTATAACTGCTTTCAAAAACAACATAAAAGGTACACATTTAATCAATAAAAACAAAGTTTCCGCCAAGACAATATTTTGTAACTGGCAAAGGAAAGAAGTCTGAGGACTCATTTAAGTATCAAAATGAAGTTCCTGAGCGCGCACGCGCGTGTGTGTGTGTGTGTGTGTGTTCTTCCACAAAGGAGAGAGACCCCTCTGAGCTTCTCTCCCTGACTGAGTTCAACTCTGAATCCTTCTTTCCCACTTCTCTCTGCTCCCTCCATTTCAGTTCGGCCGCTGTCCCCCATGCCTTGCACCTCAAATCTCTTTAGTAAGTTTTATTTTAACCAAATACCTTTCTTCGCCCCCTTAGTGGGGAAACATTACAATTCTTTATGTGCCTCAGGGGCCCTCCTAAACATTGGGTAGATTTGTAAATAATTTTTATAATTACAGTAATGCCATCCCTACTCCTTGTAGCCTCCGAAAATCTCAGCAGATAAAGGAAAAACAATTCAGTATATGGCGGAAGAACTGAAGAGGATCGAAAGGCACAGAAGCACTGGAGGAGTGTGGTAGGATAGGAAGCACGGTGCTAGCAGCCCTCGAGTCTAGTCCTAGCTGCGTCACTAGGGCGTTTAACCGGGCGGTGATTTGGCGGTCAAGATCAAAGATTCCAAGAAATCATCACATTGCTGGAATGCAGAAGTTAGAAGACTACATTTCAGCAAGTGTAACCCTCTATGTTCCGTTAACAATAATGTGACTACAGATACCATTAGTCTAAAAGGTGCTCAAACTTGAACATCAGAATCTCCTGGGTACACAACGCCTGTCAAAACACAGATTGCTGGGCCACATCCCCTGAGTTTCCGATTCAGTAAGCATGGAGTGGGCCCTGAGGATTGGTAGTTTTAACAAGTTCCCAGCTGATACTGATCATGCTGGTCTGCAGACCACACTTACTGAGAACCCTGCTGTAGAGCGATGCCCTAGAAGCAGTTTCTTTGTATCACAGATATTTTGGATGCCTCCTTTACCATGCTGCCATGGAATTCAGAAATAATATACTTGCTTATACATTTAACTTTTTAAAAATCAATATGATGTATAAACTAATACACCAGAAGTATGAAATGAGAGCAATTTATAATTTAAAAATATATATATATTTCAATATATAAATGCTGAGGTTACACACTAGAAGAACAAAGATAAGTCCCCACAACTTTCCAAAACACTCCCAAGGGGGCAAACCCTCCTTGTGAGCTCCCTCCCTTTCTAGCCTCATCCTCACCCCTTTCACCCTCTGACATTTGAACTCTTGGGCTAGAGAGTAAGACCCACAATAAGACCCATCCTTTTTTATATCTGTTGGGACTGTCACAAATGTATTTATAAATGCTATGCCATGATGTATACAGGCAAGTGTAGAAGAAGTCTAGACTACCTAAATGTTACTTTGGATTTTTAGTGCATTTTGTATTAATTCCTCATATAAATTTATATTCTTTTTTGTTTAATGCATATATTTGAACTAGTCATACTGGATGAGAAAGCCAGGACTTCTCTATGTAAATTTGTGCCTAAAACCCACTAATCAATATGTGGTGTGTTTCTCCTGACAAAAGCTCCTCCTGATAAATAGAGCAATGAATCCATTCTGTGAAGATTATCTAGATTATTATAGATTATAAAAATCTATTACATAATCTTAATAATGGTTAGTCTATTGGAAACTTTACTGTTTTCCTGATGATGAAAATTCGATGTGTGATTATTGGTTAACCATTAGTGAAGTCAATTTGCCTAGTATTTCATTTAAGTGCATTCATTTTTACAGGGCTCATTTCAAATACCAAGCGCATGGGCCTGAGTATGAAGACCAGAATTCTGTCCCTGAGTTTACCAGCAATGCCAGCGACCTATATGAGTCCCAAACTCTTGTGGTGGTCTTTTCATCACACAACACTGCCTCCAAAACATTATTAATATTAAGAAAATTGAATTTTAACTGACCGTATCCAGATACGTTGACATGTTTGAGTTCTGTTGGTATTCCTCAAAAAGAAGTATTTCAAACTGCACAGAGGTGATCCCTTAGCAAACAATTTCTTAGAATCCAGAATTCTGGAAATGGAAAGGACCTGAGAGATCATTCCACCTCTTTATATTTGAGGAACCCAGAAACCCAGGGCGGTTGCATGGCTTGTACTGTGAGCTCTCAGAGGCCACATCCTGAGAAGCGTGTCACAGCTTTGTGAGTGGCAGGGAGGCCGCTCCCCCAACAGGAGGTGATTTCACATCTGGAGCGAAAGCCCTTGGCGGGAGCTGAACCAATGGTCTGTCTTCTGAAGACACTCTCAGGACTCATCTGTCACTCCAGCCATCCCTTGCTCCTGGACCACTGCGTGATGACACAGCCAGGTCTCTGTCATCACCTGGAGTCTATCCGCGTACTTACTCCCCATTCCTTCCATAGGCTCTCACACCCTGTGCACACACATCCCCAATTCCCTCCTCTGTGTCCCCTAAAACTCACAATCGTTAGAATATTTCCCTACTCCTCAAGTGGTTCCTGTCCTGCACTCAGCCAGCTGCTCTAACCATGCCCCAGCCACACTGCCTGCTGCAACCCTCTAAGTAGAAGCTGCTTGTTTTCCTATCCCAAGTCCCTAAGGGCCTGGAGAAAAAGTGGGCATCCTTCTTAACTTTCGTAACTCTCTTTACTGCCTTGAAAAATCAAAATCACAATTAGATGAGAATTCCCTCATCTTTCCACTGGGTACATTGACTCATCTCCTCCCCCATCCCCTCTGTCAGTGGGTGTGTCCGGGCTCTGAAGGGTCTACCCTCCCTATCTCCCTGCTTGGACACTGGACTCCATCTCCGCCACCTCCTCAAGGACTTGGCCTCCCATCTTTCCCTCTCCTTCCTGCATCACCTCACCTTTCCCTTCTGGGCCCATGTCCTCAGCACACAAATACACTGTAGCATCTGCAGTATTTAAAACAGGTTCTCCTGCGGCTCCAGGCCACACCTCCCCAGTTACATACAACACCGTTTCAGAGCGAAATGGTCAGAGTTACCTGGACTCACACTCCACTCCTTATTTCTCTAAACTTGCCCAAGTCCCACTTCTGTTCTCCTAAAACTGCTCTGGCCAAGGTTACTGATGACCTCCATGGTGTCAAATCCAGGGGGCTCTTCTCTGCTCAGCAGCCTTCTCTTGGCTTCTGAAGCATGACCCCCTTCTGCATGGGGGCTTTTTTTTTTTTTTTTTTTTTTTTTTTTGGCCTTCTTTGTTAATTCGTTCTCCTATACCAGGTGCCAGCTGCCAGACACCTTCTCTGTTTACACTCACTTCCCCCTTGGTAATCTCATTTGGTCATTTGAACACCATGAATTCAAAATGTACCTCTTCAGCCAAGATCCCTCCTAAATGACAGGACCACTTATGGAGGTATCCGTCTGACATCACAGAGTCAACATGCTCAGAACAGAACTTCTCTGCTTTGGAAGCAGATAGAGGTGGTGGCTGCACCAC
>CM052441.1:14559820-14606094 GCA_028533085.1 Varecia variegata | reverse complement strand
ATGTGGTATATGTATACCATAGAATATTACTCAGCTATAAGAAATAACGGTGATATAGAATCTCTTTTGTTCTCCTATAGAGAGTTGGAACCCATTCTATTAAGTGAAGTATCTCAAGAATGGAAAAATAAGCACCACATGTACTCACCAGCAAATTGGTTTCCCTGATCATCACCTAAGTGCACATTTGGGAATAACACCAATTGGGTATTGGACAGATGTGGGGGGTGGGGGGAGGGGATGGGTGTATACCTACATGATGAGTGCGATGTGCACTGTCTGGGGAATGGACACACTTGAAGCTCTGACTCGGGGGGATGAGGAGGGCATGGGCAATATACATAACCTGAACTTTTGTACCCCCATAATAAGCTGAAATAAAAAAAAAAGAATAATCTCAGGGCCTTTGTCTCTCATCACTTACAAAAATTAATTCAAGATGGATAAAAGACTTAAATATAAGGTATGAAACCATAAGAATTCTAGAGGAAAATGTAGGAAAAACTCTTCTAGATATCAGTTTAGGCAAATAATTTATGACTAAGACCCCAATGGCAATCACAGCAACAACAAAAATAAATAAATGGGACTTGATTAAACTAAAAAGCTGCTGCACAGCTAAGGAAACAATGAACAGAGCAAATAGACAACCTACAGAATGAGAGAAAATATTTGCAAGCTATACATCTGATAAAGGGTAATATCCAGAATCTACAAAGAACTCAAGCAAATCAGCAAGAAAAAAATCAAACAACTCCCTTAAAAAGTGGACTAAAGACATGAACAAATAGCCTTGGGAGACAGAAACACTGCCTCCCTATGCAACAAAGGGCAACCATGCTTACTGCCTGTAATGAAATGAATTTCAGAAATCTTTTCCATTTCTCTTTCTTCCATTAAGTTCAAGCAAAATTTAATTTAGTATTTTCTAATTACAAATAACATGCATTATATAATTCTATGTTTTTATAAAATTATTTTTGCTCCATCTATCCATCATTTTATCTGCATATATGCAGAGAGAAATGTCCAGAATAATGTTCATCAAATGTTGACTTTGATTATTTCTGAATGATGGGACAACATAAACAGTCCATTAAAACATTTTGTATATTATATTTATTATACTGTATTCTTACAATAAAGTAAGCTAGAGAAAAGAAAATGTTGTTAAGAAAATCATAAGGAAGAGAAAACATTGTTTACTACTCATTAAGTGGAAGTGGATCATCATAAAAGTCTTCACATTGAGTAGGCTGAGGAGGAGGAGGAAGGGGGGGGTTGGTCTTGCTCTTTTAGGGGTGGCAGCGGCAGAGGAAAACCCAGGTATGTATGGACCTGCGGAGTTCAAACCCATGTTGTTCAAGGGTAAACTGTATATGTGTACCTATGCACACAAATATATATTGCAATTAATGTGTACAGCTTCTTTGATTGTCTGCAAATTATCAAAATCTGTACCGCCACAGAGAAGGCCAGCACCTATCTTTGAGGACAGACTAAAGTCCATGCCATTTCCCCTAATGATAACAAAAAAGCAACACAAGGTAAGTATTACAGAGAGACTACCTGCTGGGTCTGTCACCACACAGCTCATGATGACAATGTACAAACCAGTCTGTAAACCTGGGGTGAGTGGCAGAGCCAGGGGCCCATCTGTTGACATCTGCCCTACTGGCCTCTGAGCAGCTGTAAGATTTCAATGAGAGATTTTTCCCAAGTTGGAAGACCATGAAAATCATTCCTCCTGCCTTCAGACTTTGGAGAGAGCTCTTTCCAAGCCCGTCCTTCCTTGTAGGAGGCTGCAGAGCGGCGTCCTCAGGAGAAATGGCAGGTGTGGCAGGAGGCAACAGCCAGAAAGTAGGGTCACATTGTTTTAGGAGTCATCTCTTAATAGCATGAGTGACCAGGGAACATTTTTTCTATCAACCTGTGGAATATTGGATCTGGAAAAAGCCAGATGGACTGTGAGAAAACCTTCACTTTCACCTCAGCCTCTCCAAAATGACTTTTATGTCTCTTCCAGGTGTGTATCCACAGGTGCTACTTACCAATATCGTCATCAGGCATCTAAGTCAATGGTCTCCAAAATGGGGGACCAGCTCCCCAAGACATGTGCACGACAGAACGAAGAGGGGCAGCAGGAGAATAGATTAACTGCTTGCATTTGTTTTTAAATTTCCTGTTTTTGTGATATTTATACCCTTATAGATAAAAATATTTTTTTGCATGTGGTTAGGGGCTCTAAAACTCTTTCTTAATCAAGGTGAATGATAAAAAGGATTAGTGCCACTGACTCTAAAGACATTCAGATTCATAAGATGTCTTTGCAATTTCAAAAATGTGACTGGCATTCACCTTGTTTCTGCTGTGGGACTCCTGCCCTGTGGGGTTCCTGGGATGTATCCCCCCCACGTAAACTCCAGCACCCCCCCCCCCCAGATCTACCCTGCGCACGGCAGATGAGGCTCTGAGAGCAGAAGCAGCTCGAAAGCACAGGCACAGCCCCATGGTTTCAGGACTGTTAAGAATTATTAGTGAGGAGGGACTGTTAATTTAAATTAGAATGACACTGATGGCCCTATAATTAGTAGAAATGAAAATTGTTAATTAAAATGGTATCTTATTTTCCCCTGGTGTGATCTCTATTTGCCACATGGTTTTAATAAAATCAAACCATTTGATAGAATTTGTCAACCCAAAATAAACATTAAAAGAAGTAGAACTATCTTATAGCACAGGTGTAAAAAAAAAAAAAAAAGAAAAAAGTGCCTCACTTCCTGATTCCTGAGGACAGTTTATTGTTTATTGCTGACAAATCACTTCACTCAGAGCTCATGCTTAAATTAGATTTTAGTGTATCGAGTTTTTAAAATTTTCTTATAACGTTTTTGCTGCCAATTGTTATGGCCTAAATTTGTCCTTCTCAAAATGCACATGTCGAAGTCCTGACCTCCAGTATCTCAGAATGTGACTATACTTGGAGATGTGGTCTTTACAGAGGTAATTAAAGTTAAATAAGGTCATTGGAGTGGGCCCTACCCACTGACTGATGTCCTTACAAGAAGAGGACATTATGACATAGACGAGCCCAGAGGGAAGACCACACGTGAAGAGAGAAGACAGCCATCTATGATCCAAGGAGGGACCCCTCAGAACAAACAAATCTTCTGAGACTTGATCTTGAACTTCTGGCCTCCAGAACTTTGAGAAAATAAATTTCTGTTGTTTAAGCCATCCTGTCTGTGGTACTTTGTTATGGCAGCCCTAGCAAACTAATATACCAATCAAGAAACAGGTAAATTTTAGGAACACTATTCTACCTCTTACTGCATTAACTATTTCACCTCTTACTGAATTAAATTACTGAACTCTATTAGAATTCAGTAGTCCGTAGGTGAATTATGCCTATAAAAATTTATCTCCACCAACATTTACTATATGACTTAAAATAGACTATTGAACATGTTAATAAATATGGAACATGCTATTTTTTAAAAACTTTTATTTGTCAAATTATCATCTGTTATTCCAATAGTTCACATCTTATCATAAATATTATCTTCCTCTTAAAATAATTCAGAACAAACTCGTTTTTTGCTACATTGAAACTGTTCAAATGTGAATTACTTCATTGAAAGGAAACAGCTCACTCTATAGTATGTATTGTCCAAAGCAAGGAGCTCTTCAAGAGATTTGAAGCACTTTGCATATACATGTAGGGCTTTAGACACAAATTCACTGACAAAATGCACTTTAAATAGTTCTTCATGACTACAAATATAATTTTTGTACCATAAAATTATAAATTGCCCTCTACCACCTCTTGGAATGTTAGAAATTTTCCACATTGTTGACGGTTTCCACCACGAATACCCTTAAAATGGTATCTTTATGAAGGGGGAATGTGCTGTAGATGATTTGGAACTACAGCAGGAGGCTCCTGCCATGCGCTGCATCCTGAAGACTGGGCCTACACTGATGAACCATCACGGCTCACACCGTCATAACCAAGAGCCAAACGAGCCCAAGAGCACTGGTGACCGAACTGGAATGACAAGCCCTTTGTGCACAAGTCATCTCCTAAAACAGCCAAGGATTGACTTGATGTCTTCATGAAGAAGGAAATGAATTGGGTCACGTAATTAGACACCCAGGATTGGGTTACACTGCAGGGGTGGATGGAACCCAGGAGCTCCAGTTCCATTTCTCCGTAATTTCTTTGCCCTTGTCCACCTCCATGTACGGATTTCCTTCTGGAGTTAGAATCCGGATGACTGCACATTTCCAGGCCTCACATCTATTCACAACCACACCAGGGACTCCAATAGGCTCTCTCCAGAAGAGAAAGAACTTTCCTAGTCTAAGCAAATACCACATCACATCTCAATGGGTAATGCCTATTTCTGAACAGAGCACTATAATGGGAGATGGATTATTCTTAGACCAGTTAGGTCCTTTGCAGAAGACAGAGTCAACCTTCTCAGAGGAAACTGAATGCATGAGATATAGGGAAAAGTCCAAGACAACTGAGGCTGTGTTACAAAGCAGGAAAGAGGGGAACATTACAGGGTTTGTAAACAGTGTTTACATTGCACGAGGTCTCTTCTCCATAGAGGCAGCACAAGGCAGTGGTTAAGAGCTCAGCCCTTGGAGTTATAATGGCTGGACATAATCTCAACTCCTCTACTTACTAGCAGTGCGACCTCTGGCAAGCTACTTAAACTCTGTATAGCTCAGTTTCTGATTTATTTTTTTTAAAAAATAAGAATAACAATACTGCCTACCTCACAGGTAGAGGACTGAATTAGTTAATATATGTAAAGTACTTAGAAAAGGACTTAACACATAACAAGCAATTGTTTTCCAGAATATAAAGTTCAAATGTAATCCTGTTCCACAAAAAAACTGAACACCTGAAAACTCTTATGTCCTTGAGGGATCACCCACAGAGTTACTCTTCAACTAACATTTCTTGAGAAAAGATCTCAAGTCCAAGTAAACCCATGTCCTCATCCAGCCATTTTATGAGTTATTATGATTTGAAAGAGGCAATTACATGAGCGGAGACCTAAAGGCATCATTACCCAAATTATAATTACCAGGGACCTATTATGACAGTCTCCCAAACAGAGAAGTATCAGAGAAATGACCTTAGTGTTATTCAGTGCTAACTTTACATGGGGACTGTCTCTTTGGCTGGCTTCACTGGAAGTAACAGGGTAGGAGCTGTCAGAGGAGCATCAAGTGCCTCAACTCCATCTAACAGAGGTAACTTTCAATCGGGCAGTGGCAATTTTTTAAAAGCCTTTATTTCCATTATAAAACCCCACACTCAATGCCCAACACAAGACAAGTATGAATGAGGTTTCCCTGGTAAAATGAGGAGTGGAAGATCCCAGCGCTCTTCTAACCCTCCTCATCCTGCACAGGGCTAGAGAAGTGGGTCTAAGCTACTTGGTTAAAAATAAACAAACAAACAAAACAAAACACAAGAAATCCTAATCCAGATTAACAGATCATTTTGTTAAGGTTTGGAGTTGTGTCTTGTGGATGCTACAGAGTACACTGGTGTGTCTTTGCTATGTTGGTCCTGCTGATGTCTTGCTGTGTGCTTGGAACTTGAATGCTACTAAAAGTTGGCTGTGGGTTCTTACGATGTTTAAACTATTATGAGGTTGCTTTGGGGCAGTGTTGAAGGCTGATGTCACAGAAGAAAGAGACCTCCTTGAAAGAGTCATAAAGGGTAAGGGACCAGGATTGAAAGGGACCACAGTTGGGATAAGGAAAATTCAGCAGTTGAATTGATCATATCAGGCAGAGTAAACTCACATTTCCAATTTGACTCATCACTAAAGTGACCCATAACTTATTGCACAATTAAGTATGCTTCTGAGATTGCAAGGGGTTCAGTTGCTAATTATGCCAGGACACAGTGTGGCTTGTGGATACCTATCTCTCACCACCCCTGGCCCAAGCACACCCTCCTACACACCCACATCTCCCACTCATGACTCCTCTAATTTTTTCACTGGGTCTGAACAACTTTGCATCCTCTTATGTCAAGATTGAAATTGGGCTCTGTACTACTAGAATGTTTATTTCTCCTTATAATTAACACTTTGGTGAATTGTCAAGACTTTCTGAATGAATCTTAGACCAAAAGCCTTTCTTTTTATAATGAAAATGCTGACCAGACAATACATTCAATGACAGCTATAAAAAGCGTCACATAATGAAAACACTCTGAGGTCAAATAGAAATTTTTTTCTCCAGAATAAGCATTTGGAAATCTCTGCACTGAGATTCAGACTTTCTGAGAAAGGTGACTGGGATGTTGGCTCACCTAGGAAACTCACTAAATTATACCCATGCTTCTTTCGCTCAGTAGTGTCAGAATGCATGGCTTTGTTTCATTGCTTTTCAGAAACTTTGGGCACTTATTTAGTTATATAATAAGTGCGACTTCTTTTTGGACTGCTATTACTATTGCTTCCAAGAAAAGAGTTTTCAATTTTTTTTCCCAGCTAACAACAAAAGCCCATTTTTTGAGATTTCTCGCCTTATCTACTCTATTGTTTGCTGCCTAAAAGTCTTAGATTTAGGTAGAACATACCCCCCATTGGTTTCCAGAACTCATGATTTCAGTGCTCTTTTTGCCATAGTTATAAGGATATATAATTTAATTATTTTTTCTAGGGTAAAATATGAATTACTTCATAAAAGTAATGATTCTCTAATTTTAATAAGCCTTTCATTTTACAACAGATTTTTGCCTGTGTCATCTCACTTAATTTTTACAACAAAACCGTGATATGGGTTGCTATTATGCCATCTCAGGGCTGAAAAACACAAAGGTCAGACAGGTTGAGCAGCTTTCCCCAGAGTAATCTGGAAAGGTCAGAGCTGGACTTGCACCCAATTCTGACAATGTCTTCATTGGGTCCTCACATTTCATCGCAGCATAAATTATAACACCTGAATTCTCAATGAGCGGGTCCACTTTGACACATGCAATGGGAATCTCCTTTAATCTAAGAATTGGACTCAAATTGCTACCCATATCTTCTCCCTAATTCTTGACGTTTCTTTTTCCCTTGGAATCATGTCATTTTCCTTTGGCATTTTCATGGTTATTACTGCTTTTCATCTCATCTCCATGGTAATAAAAGGGAGGTGCCTCTGGACCTCATCAAATACAGCAGTAGGCTCAGTTTAGGAAATTTCAGCCAAGGATGCACATTTTATAGTTTTGAGAAGCCCTCATAAAAAAAAAAATTAAATAACCTGAGAAAACTTGTTTAAAGAGAAAACCCTTTCCTCTGTCCAAACTCTTCCTCTGAAACTCCTTTTCTAAAGAAGTACACTCAAAACTCCTTGCATAAAAGTTTGTTTTGATAGTTTTTCTCCAAAACAAAGGACACAATGTAGTGATACAGTGGATCTTTAGGCATCTACATTAATGCAGCCATTTTATGGTATTATTAACCTTGATGTCTTTGTGTTAGCAGAACTTAACCTACATTAATGCAAGCAATTTATGGTGTTATGAACTTTGATATCCTAGTGATTTCAAAGAGATCACCTGCATCAGAATTACTTGGACTGTTTGCTTAAAGTGCAATTCTTGGGGTCAATTCAAGATTTACCAAATCAAAATACCTAGGAGAGGAGCTATACCATCTGCATTTTAAAGAAGGCCCCAGCTGATTCTCAGCTCAAAGTCTGAGAAATGCTGTCTCGGGAGCCAAGGTCACCAGAGAGCTTGGAAATCATGGCACGAAATTCAAACTTTCTATAATAGGTGACTGGGATGTTGGACCATTCATTTAACTTACTGCAGCTGGAGGAACCTCAGTGGAATGACAATTCAAATCCAACAGGCAGATGAGGAAACTAAAGTCCAGGAAAGATAAGCAATTAAGGAAAAGTCCTTTTTAATATTATCCACAGTACCAAACAGAGCAATCTCTGTGGGGCCTAGGCACTCCTTCAAGGAGGCCTGACCCCACATCTCATGTTGTGTGTAACTTGTATTTTCACAAATTCTGAGTTTAAGTGCAGGTGAATAGTTGATATAATTTTATATTTTATAGATATTTACTCAAACATTTGTTGACATTGATTTATTTGATTTAGCCATTTTCCTTCAAAATATGAAGGCTTTCTTGTGGGGTCCAATGGATTAAAGATTGCAGGCATCCCGTAGGACCTCGGAGAATAGTGGTTTAGTGCAGTATAACTGGCTGTCAGCCTCTGCCTTCCAAACCTTAAATTCTCAATTTTCAGTTCTCAAATTTTCATCTTCAGAAATGGTTTAATCAGTTGACCCAAAAGTCATCAGGCAAGCATACAGACATGAGATGGAAATTTGATGGGATAATTTACAAAGAAAAACACAATAATCAATAATTCCCAATATCCCTGTCATCAGTGTAGCATATAATCATCTCTGGAGGGAAAATGACTTAATTAAGTTGGGAAGTCAGCCTAGTGATTACACATCTGAGAATGAGGCAGATTTTCTCTTTGGATATTTTTCTTCACTAGAGAGTATCTGGCTGTTTGATTGGATATTTGTATTTGTATTCTAGACAGTACTTTCCAACAGTTGACAGGATTTTTGTGTTATATAACAAGTGTATTTTTAATTTTGTAAAAACCTGTTGCTATGGACTAAATGTTTTTGTGTTGGTTAATTTTATGTGTCAACTTGACTGTGGTCTGTTTCTCTAGAGAACCCTAACTAATAAGATTTGTGTCTCCCCAAAATTCATATGTTGAAATTTTAATCCCCCATGTGAGGGTGTTTGGAGGTGGGGCCTTTGGGTGGTGATTAGGCCATGAGGGTGCAGCTTTCATAAATGGGAGTAGTGCTATTACAAGCAGGCCCTAACCAGACAGTGGATCTGCCAACACCTTGATCTTGAACTTTCCAGCCTCCAGAATCATGAGAAATAAATGTTCGTTGCTTAAGCCACCCAGTCTATCATATATTCGTTATAGCAGCCCAAACTAAGAGACCTGCCAAACTATTTTCCAAAGTGACTCTAAAATTTGCATGACTCTCAGCAATGTATGAGAGATACAGTTGACCACATTCTCACTGGCACTTGGTATTGCCAGTTATTTTTAAAATTTAGCAATCCTAGTAGGTGTGTGATGGTATCTCATTTTGATTTTAATTTGCATGTCCCTAATCACCAATGAGGTTAAAGATCTTTTCATGTGCTTATTTGCTATTTGTATCTCTTCTTTGGTGAAATAAAATCTTCTGCTCATGTTTTCTCAGTGTTTTGTGGTGTTTAGCATACAGATTATGTATACGTTTTGCTAGATCTATTCCTAAATTTTTCTATTTTTTTTTTTTTTGAAGTTATTATAACTTAGGAGGTGGGAGGATTGCTTGAGGCCAGGAGTTTAAGACCAGCCTGGGTAATGTAGCAAGACCTTGTCTCTACAAAAAATAAGAAAAAAATTTTAAAAAGTCTATTTAGGAAAAAAAAAAAGATCAGATTCAGACCCATCAGATACAGAGCTTATTCTTCTTCTGATTATTTCAATATCTGAAGTCTCTATAGGAATATTTTTCTTGCTTGTTCTCTTATAGAAACATAACCTCCAAGGCTAAGATTTCCTTCAGCCTTTGTTTAGTTTCTCAGAACTTTAATTGTAGGACTGGTGTGAGGCTGAGTCTGGTCCTGGGATCAGAGAGTGAGTTTGCTTTGGCCAGATCCCTGGAAACACTGCCGACCCACGGTCACTTGGAACTAAGTTTTAGAAGCGGGTTTACCATACAGGAAGGGTGCATTCCTGTTTCAAAACCTCACCACCAACCCTCGAGTGCTAGTTTCTTATTGGGGAATCTTCCAAGGAAACCTGTCTTCTTCCTGCCACTCAGAGCCAAATTTGAAATAAAGATAAGTTTATTAACTCCCTCCCTTCATGTGGTAATATTTTGCTATTTTATCCTGTTAGTGGGGTTATCATCTTTTGTAAATTTCAGCTTTACCAACTGTCCAAATCCTCAGTGACTCAAGCTCCAGATTTTGTATGTGGTTCCGTCCATTCCAGAATGGTGCATCCCAGGGATTGGCAAACACAAACACAGCCCCAGTACTTGGATGCTGCTCTGAATTTGTACTTTTCTTATCATTTTTGCCCTTCTTATTATTTTTACTTTTCTGCTAGCTCAATCATGCATTGTAAAACACTTTTACATTTTTTTACAGCAATTTTATTTTCTTCTGACCATTTAATCTGCAGTGTTGCCTGCCATGGAACCTCAGTAAGGTCTCTTTAATTTTACTCCAGTTGAAGGTAGAAGGGATGAGATTTGATCCCTGGATCAGCAGTGTGTGACCTTTGGTAAGTCTTTAATTCTCCCTGTGCCTTAGTAACTTCATGTGTGAAAAATGAGGAGGTTAGACTTAATGACCTCTGTGGATCTTTCTGGCTATAAATGTCTGTGACTCTTAGATGTAACCATTTTTAATTACATAGAATCTTTGATTGTTATTAATCATATTCAGGGAGTTACTGTACATGAGCAAGGACGATTTAGTTCTACTCAAAAGTATACTTCTTCCCTGACCTGAGTGAGTCATTCATTTTCTCCCAGATAGTGGGAGTTCTTATACTGGGGCCTGTGCGCCTGATGAATGACTATTGTAACTCCACTTAAAAATACCATAAAAATAAAACAAATATGCCAAAGTGAAAGGTTTTTTTTTTTTTTTTCTCCACATGGATTTTAATAGTACTCAGAAGAGGTAAAATAGCAATGTCATGCCCTTGAAAATATTTCCTAACTACCACTAACTTTTTTTTTTTCTTTTTAAGATATGGTTTGGATTTCTTTAAGAGTTGTTAATCATAAAAATTCTAAAATTTCTGATAACATTCTGCGATAACTATATTTTTGGCAGATTCAACACTTTCAAAGCCTTTCAAAAAACAAACCATAAATCGATAGCAGGCATTGTAAAGGAAAAATCGTCTTGAAGCAAACACTGTGTTTACTGCTAAGAACCCATGAATCATATAGAACAATATAACCCAAGTGTGTTTTCCTTCTGCTACTTGAAGTTGCAGGAGCAAATCTGTGGCCTTGATGTAATGAAATGCACTGGGATGGTACAAAAATACATTATTCAGTTGCTTGCTATACAATGAGATTTAAATTGTTTTTCATTCCATTATCCTCGGCTCTTGGGCACTTAAGTTAAGGCAGATTTATGAGTATTTCATAATTAACAAGGGTTCCTCTCTGACAAAGAAAGTAGCCTAATTTGGGGGGGGGTCTTTTTACTCCCTGTCCCTGCTAAGTTTCTCCTTCAACACCTTTACTTCCCACCAGTCTGTGACTCCATTAACTTTAAAAGCAAATTAGAATCCAGCCTCTTTAACAGTTCTCACTTCATTCCAATCAAAAGGCACTTAATTAGTTTGCTTCTAGGATATATTACTGCAATAACAGGGTCTAATACAAACAGTATAAAATGGTGGTCTAAGGCTACATGGGTTCCAAAAAGGATTTTGAACCTGAATTATGGTCAATGCCTAAAGGACATTCTGGACAAAGTCTATGACTCCATTTCAACACTTACTTGTAAGATTGCCATCCATATATAGTGCCTTAAAAGACCCATTTTGCCATGTTTGGTGGTAATGAGGCTTTTGACAAAAGTAAAAGTTTGATAGTCCATTTTTCCGAGGTGAGTGTAGCAGAGCCTATTTATTCTCAACCAATACGAGGGTTTTTGGAAGGAAAGTGGGCTTATCTACTTTTCTTACCCTGCCTCCAAATACCTGGCACATCAGGCACTGAGGACTCATTGCTGGCAGGGCCATGCCCCAGGTCACCGAGCTACTCAAGAGTTGGCACAACCCTCAAAATGTGAGAACGAGACATAGATACTTCTTCACACTCTGATAATGGTGACGTGCTCCAATCCTAGAACATGTGGTCACTTTGGGGGCCTGTGGCTTAAATGTCTTAAACTCCAACCTTCTTCCTCCAGATTTAGAAAATGATATACATCCTGCTATGTGTTTCTCGGGATGGTTCAGTGATGCAGAAACCAAGAGAAGAAGTATTTTCAGAGGATTGAGTGAGTGACTCCCTCCTGCCGAGAGAATAGAGAAGAGCCCTTTGGATTGGACAACGTGGAAGTCGCTGGTAACCTTTCAAGAGAGTGGACAGAAAAGATGTTTGATGGGGAGGAGCTCAGGGGAGATGAGGAAGGGGAGACTAGATCAATAACTTCGCAAATTCTGCTGTAAAGAATAATGAAAAATAATGATGTTCCCAGAGCAGGTCATAGAGTCAAGGAAGTATTTTGAAGAAGGGAAACATTAGAGAAATTCGTATGCAGATGACAATAATTTCGTTGAGATAGGGAAACATACAGGAAAGAGAAAGGGAAACTGCAGGAGCAAAGTCATGTAGACCACCGAGGCGAGGACCTCCGTCGCTCAGGTGGAGAGGCTGGTGGAGTTCAGGGCATGAGCTTCTTCCACTGAAATAGAAGGGGAGCCAGTAGGTTGGTAATTTATGGTAGATGGGGTGGTTCTCAGCTAATTGTATCTATTTTTGTAAGGAATTAAGGGAAGCAAGGAGGGCACCTACCCTATTTCTGAGCCTTAGTGCTTGAGGCTTATGAAACACAGATTCTACTTAAGATGAGTGCAGTGAAACAATAGTATGAACTGGAAAGATTAAAATTGTTATACGATATGATTACTACAATTAGAAGTAACTCCTTTCCATATGCTAATGATTAAGGAAACAAATAAATGAATGAAATGAGTTTAAAATAGGGAGATAATTAGCGTTAGAGGTTTAATATTTTAGGAAGGAAGGTCAATTTTGCAGACAACAGAGAAAGACTTCAAGAGGGTCAACCCACTCCAGAAATTCAGGGGAGCCATATGAAGGAAAGTACAAAAATGTTTCTGAAAGTGACTAAAAGAAAAAGTGAGATAGACGTACACACACTCTATTCCTGAAGTCGAAGACTGATTTAAGGCTGTTGTGTTCAAAATGTTATATGTTAAAAAGAACTCTTAACAAAATGTGCACTGGAAAGACTATCTAGGCTTGGTTAAAAAATTTTATTTGAAAAAGAAGACAGATTCTAAGCAGATTAAAAGATTATGCAAATTAAGTCAGTGTTGTATTGGCCTAAGAACAGATAAGCTAATGAACAGAACAGAAAGCAGAGTAGAGAAATAGACTCCAAAAGTTGAGAATGTTGGCATCCCAAACTAGTGGAGAAAGAGAGATTATTCCATAGATGAGCTAAGAAATTGGTTATTTTTTTATGTATATTCTCACTTAACAATGTACTGTAACCAAATTTAAGATGAATTAAAGACTTAAGTGTTAAAAAAATATATAAAAGCTACAAGACATTTCTTTACCTAGTTAGCTCATCTTCAATTGGGGAAATACCTTCCTAACCTTAAAACAAAGAAAGAGAATAAATGATTTGACTACATAAATGTTAAATTTTCCATTTTAAAAAAATTACAAGTAAAATTAAAAGGCACACTGAGGTACTATATCATAAACAAATAAACCACTCAGAAAATAATACTCCCAGGAGGAAAATAGATATAGTTTACTAAGAAAAAATACAAATCATTACTAAATAATATTAAAATGTAACTTTTCTAATGATCAAAGAGATGAAAATATAAACATCATTGATATGCTAATTTTGTCAAAATACGAAAAAGATTACTTATATTGCTCAGAACTAGGTAAGACATATGCACCTTTGGCAGATGGGAAATTTGGTAGAATCATCATGGACAGTAATTTTAGCAATATGTATCAACCACTTTCACAATGTAATTTCATTTTTAGGAAATTAACCTAAGAAAATAATGAGAAATATGAACAAAGAGGAATGTACAAAGATGTTCATTGTATGTCTATTTATACCAGTGGAAAAAATTTTATATGTACATATAAAACTGGGAAGAAAATGTACCAAAATGTTAATCCATGGCTGATAAGATTATAAATAAGTACTATTTTCTTCTTGGTCATCTATTTTCTAGATTTTCAATGTAAGTATGTATTTCTCTTAACATAAGTTTAAGAAAAGTATTTTCTTTTTAAGCAGGTGAATGTGTCAAAAGCTCCATTGAATATGTGGAGATCTTCTTCCTAATGACAATCATTCCCTAAATATATTATAGTTTGATTAGGAAAAAGAGAATTTTTATTTATGGATGAAAGCACAGTGTAGCCAGAAAAGGCATATGTCTATAATAATTTTGATTTTCTATATTCACCATTTTAAGACAAGAACATTTATCCCAAAACTTAGTTTATCATGTTGAATATTAAAAAATAAAATTTACTGGAGCTTCAAGCATTACATATGAATATACAACTCAATCAACTGATTCACGCACATTTACAAAAATTGCATTAGGTGTATGAATCATGATAAAATAAAATGCCTTGTGGTAAGCTGAGTGTGTGAACCAAATGTTTAAGAAATGCTTCTTTTAATATTTTAAGTGTAATAATTCTGACATCTTGCAGGTTGTCCAGTTGAAAACTCAGAATTAGAATCTAGTCAAGTTGGTGACAAAATAGATGCCTAGAATACAAATGTATAATTTATCCTTGTATATAATTCATTTATGATACACTCTGCTTTGACAAATTTGAAATAAGCCCAGTTCCTCTTTCACATATATTTCATAAACTCATTTCTATTATTAACAGTCTTGCAAACAATACAATGGTTTTATATTTAATTTAATTTTCATTATCATCTTCTAGAACTGTTTTTCCCCTGAAATATTAAAGAAGAAAGATGTTATATTGGTTATATAACTTACTACAACAGCAGGATCTGCTACTTTATTTTTTTATAAGATATTTATTTTCTTGTATTTTAAAAAATTCACAAGACATACAACTCATGAGTGAAATATTTTCCACATCATCAAAGGACTGGCTTCATTTTTGAATTCTTGTTATGTTCAAATTTATAACATGTGTCCATTATTTTTCTGAGCTTTGACCTCTAGTGTGATAGCACAAAATCAGGCAAAAATCTTTATAATGTAAAAAATACATTCTGAAATATTTTATGAGACTACTATAAAAAAATAACATAGTAGATTGTAGCATTACTAAGACTGTTTAATAACCAACCACACAGAGAGCATCATCTAACTTTATACTCCTTCAAATGCCTTTAATAAGAACAGCAATTGTTTTTTGAGTGTTTGGGAAATTCTTCAGCTGAGTAGAACTCTCTCTTCAAAGTGGGGCCACAGAAATGCTGCCAGAACATGGAGAGAACATTTATCTCCACTGCTACTGTCTTTGTTTCTGTGATGTCTGTAATTTTTGCTTTATTTTGACATTTCTTTTAATTTTGACACTGACCATTGGTTTCCTTTCTGCATCTCAATCTCTTCCCTTTAGTGAAAATTATCATAAAGGTCTACTTTATGCAAGGTTTTATGCCATTTCTTTACACAGATGCCTTTGGACTGCTTTTAGAAATCAGTTTATTTCAGATGCTTTAATAATTTTTGATTAAGGATCAATTAGTATGTTAACCGAATGCAGTGAAAACAGCATACAATTTAGAGCCGTAGGGTGTGGGGTTGGTAATCCTTTATCATTGAATAGTTAGGTGGCTATAAATGACTCACAGCCTCTGTGAGTACTAAGTTCCCACATCTTTAAAGGGATAAAAATGCTTATGTCAAGGCTTATAGTGAATGAGGCTTCCAAAAGATAAAGTTCTCAAAAGTGCTTTGTACGGTGAAATACTAATACTGTTATTATTTTAAGACTGAATGTTTCTTTGTCTTTCCTTCCTTATATAGTGTCTCTGAGGCTTTCCACATCTATAATTGGATCTGCTATTTTGTCTTTGTTAATATTCTAAGTTTATGCTAAAACCTAAATGCAACCATGCTCTGGAGCCCACACATTAGCACTTTATTCTTTTCCAGTTTATCTGTACGGTACAGGTACAGTTCTAGGCAGAGGAGCGTGCAGTGGGGCACACTAAACTCTGAACAACGAAGTGACAGAGATAAATTAGAAAAGTGTTACAAAGAGCTAGTAAAAATGAGACCAATTTTCATTTTACTGCAAAGTTCTTTGAAGTTGCTATAATCATTCTGCCATAAATCTGTAAACACAATAGGCACCAGATGTGTCAAAATAAAATAGTCTAGAAGAATAGAGGAAGAGAGCCAGATAACTTAAATAGAGGCCTTTAAAAATACTAATAAATGAGTGTCTTTGAATTCTACTTTGTATGGGTTTCCAAATAATTGGAGTAACATGGCTCATTACATGCTTAATGAAAGTGTTTTCTTTACCAAGATTTATAGAAAATGTGCAAACTCTTTAACACAAGCTTGCTGGGTCTAGAAGTGCCTTGTGGATTTCTCCATCAAATATGTCTTTACTGATCTATTTAAGAACATCTACCATGGTTTATCATTTCTTCACTCCAAAAATATTCATTAAACACCTACTATGTGCCAGTTCTGGGCCATGAGTAAAGACATGGGAACGTTGGTGGAGCTGTAGGTGTGGTGGCATCTTTTGGGGCTTTATATTAACAGATGGTTGTGAGGTCATTGACTTCCACTCTGAGAGAAGGGGTGGAGAAAGGGCAGTGGGCATGCAATTCAAAAATGCCTATATTTATAAGGTGGGAAGAGGAAGAGGAATCCAAAAAGCAAACCAAGCCTAGATTCAGAGTTGTTGGAGACCTGGGGCTCTGCTGGACTTCCCAAAGCAGAAAGAGGGACCAAGAAGTTGTCTCTTCTCCTGTGGCAGCAAGGCAAGAATGTCTGCTTTCACCACTATGTTCAATCTTGTACTGGATGTCCTACCCAAAGCAGTAATACATTAAACAAAAACAAAACTACATCAACAACAAAAAGACATAAACTTTGCAAAAGAAAAAGTAAAGCTTTGTTTATTATCAGGTAACATGATCATCTATGTAAAACTTCTAGGAAACCTACCAAAAAAAATCCCTACTTCAACTAACAAATGAGGTTAGCAACGTCACAGGATACAAGGTCAATGTGAAAAAAATCAATTGTATTTCTTTATGATGGCACTGAATTATTACAAGTTAAAAAATTTTCTAAAAAACAACATTTAAAATAGCTAAACAAATATGAAATACTTAGGGGTAAACTTTTACAAAAGTTTGTGAGAACTGTACATTGAAGACTATAAAGACATTGATAATGAAGATGAAAGAAAATCTAAACAAATTGAAAAGTATGTCCTGCTCATGGACTGAAAGACACAATATATTAAAATGTCAGTGTTCCCTAATTTGATCTGTAGATTCAATGCAATCTGTCAGACATCATCATCATTATTATTATTTGTAGAGACTGACAAGCTCATTCTAACATTTACATGGAATTGTAAAGGATCTAGAATAGCTATAATAACTTAGAAGAAGAAGAAATAGGAAGTCTATCTGATTTCTAGACTTTCCATAAAACAACAATAATCTAAACTATTTAGTAATGGCCTAGATATAGACATATAGATTAATGGAACAGAATAGATAGTTCAGAAATTGACTCACACATATATGGCCAATTGATTCTCCACAAAACATTATGGTAAATCAATAGGGAAAGGATAATCTGTTCAATAAATTGTACTGGAAAAATTGGATATCTATATATTTAAAGGACAAAAAACAACAACAACTTTTGTGTAAGTCCTGGAATCTGAAAGCTTGAGAACCAGGAATTATGATGCCCAAGGGCAGGAGAAGATGGATGTCCCAGCTCAGGCATAGAGAGAGAATTTGCTATTTCTCACTTTTTTGTTCTATTTGGGCCCTCAATGGATTGGATCATTCCTCCACACCCACATTAGCAGGGTGATCTCCTTTACACAGTTTACTGATTCAAATGCGAATCTCTTCCAGAAACACCTTCACACACACACCCAGAAATAATGCTTTACCAGCTATCTGGGCATCCCTTAGCCCAGTCAAGTTGACACATAAAATTAACCATCACAAGACACAAAAATGTGACCCCTCCAAGAACAAATTGATAAATTGGACAAAATTCTTATCCTTCAGAAACCAATGTACAGAAAATGAAAAGGCAAACCAGATACTGAGAAAAAATATTTGTAAAGTGTATATCAGATAAAGAACATGTATCCAGATTTTATAAGAACACTTGTTACTCCATAGTAAAACAACTTGATAAAATGGGCAAAAATTTGACACTTCACCAAAAAAGATATAAGCACAGGAAAAGATGGTCAATGTCATTAGTCATTAGGGAAATGCAACTTAAAACCACAGTGAGATACCAGTACACTTCCAATTGAAATTAACACATCTGGCTCAAATTGAAGGGTACTGACAATGACACGTGGTGAGGAGGATATGTAGCAAATCAAATTCCTACATCATTGGCTGGAATGCAAAGTCATTCAGTTACTTTAGAAAACATTTTGGTAGTTTCTTATATGAATACTTATTATATGGCTCAGCAATTTCACTCCTGGGTGTTTACCCATGAGAAATGAAAGTATAGATAGCATCAATCCACACAGAGATTTGTGCTTAAATGTTCATAGCAGCAGTATGCATAAAAGCCAAGAACTAGAAATAACCCTTTGGAATATGACTCAATCCAAAGATACTAATTACAGACACAACAACAGGGATGAATCTTAAATGCCTTTTGCTGGGTGAAAGAAGCCAGGCACAAAAGACCACGTATTTTGTGATTCCATTTATATGGAATTCTAGAAATGACAGAATCATGATAGAAAGCACATCAGTGGTTGCCTGGGGCTGAGATGGGAGTGGGAATTGATTGCAAAGGGGAAGGAAGAACATTTTGGGGTGATGGGAATGTTCTATATCTTAATTGTGGTGCTGGCTACAGGCTTATTTATGTGCGGTGAAATTCATAGAACTATACAATTTAAATGGATGAGTGTCACTGGATGTAAATCATACTAAATAAAGCTTTAAAAAAATTAAACATAAAGGAAGCCCTACAAATGTATTTTTAAAAGATGGCAAAAACTGGATGAAAAGATACCACTTATCACAGTAACTTATCTAGATTTACCCTCTACCACACCAATACAAAAAGAAGAATTTTACATTGGGTTAAAAAATTTTAAAAGTTAATTTTTCCCTTATTCATTAAACAATTATTTGTAACAGGATTTATTGCAAATTAATTGCTGACCAAGAAGGCAAGCCAGGACTTCGAGTTTTGGGTTTTCTTGACAAAAGAAAGTCTGCTCAGGCTGCCATAACAAAACATCCCACATTGGTGGCTTACACAAAGAAAGTTATTTGTCAGTATTTCTGGAGACTGAAAAGTCCAAGCTCAAGGTGCCGGAAGGTAGATTTCATTCTGAGGCCCCTTCTCTTGGCCTGTAGATGGCGCCCATCGCGCTGTGTGCTCACGTAGCGTTTCCTCTGTAAGTCCCGGAACTGGGGTTTGCTCTTCAACATAAACTTTGGGAGGGAAACAAACATTCAGTCCACAACAGATGGAGGATGGCAAAGAAAATGAGGGGTAGAGGAGGAGGGATGGGGAACATGTTTCCCTGGTGGCAGATTCCACCAGTGGGGAAGACTTGCAACCCTTTGGAATGCCAAGATGAGGTGGAGAACCCCGCTTGGAGGAGTTTTTGTGTTTAGCTGGGACTTGTGCACGCTGAGGCAGAGCGTGGCATTAGAGAGAGCACCAGCAGACAGCCCACACCGTCAGATGGCCCCCAAGGGCCTGGACAAGGAAATGCAGCCAGGGTTCACTGAAGGCTTTCCTGGTGTGCAGAAGCCTCTGGGTTCTTGTGTCACAACAAAGGAGGGGAGAGCACCCCTGAAAAAAGTTTTATCCTTCCTGCCACCTCTGGCTCATGAGAGTGAGCAGATCTGATTTAGAAAAATGAAGGAATGGGTGTTTCAGGCTTGTGAAATTTATGGAGCAATTCCTAACTGTTGTATGTTTACGAATACCTTCTACATTCCTGGGACTGCTGGAAAAAGAATAAACAGGCATGATAAATAGCCCCTGTTCTCAAGTAGGTCATAGTTAGTGGGACATCCAGACACAAAAGTAGATAATATACAGCTTAGTAAGTGCCGAGATAGAGACGACTACACGGTATTATGGAAATACAAGATAAGAGGGTGAGGGGAAGATTCCCTGTTGTAGCTACTCTGCAAAAGCAGACCCCTCCCCCAAATTCTGGCTCAGATGTCAAGACTGATGATGCCACATACACCCCAAGAGGGTATGGAAAGCTTTAGTACTTACATAATTGAGGTCTCTGGTGAGAGCCGGGCAGGCCCCTCAAGCAGCCCCAGAATGGCTTGAGGATGCACGGAAAGGAGACTGGCTCTGGGTCATTACTGTGGATATGGGCTGGGTTTGAATCTCCCCTCGGATCCAAGGGAGGAAGCATCCAGGCTGTCTTATCAGCTTGTGGCACACCAGGGGAAGAGGAACGGGTGAGGCTTAAAAGCTGTCAGCAGACATCAAAAATGGAGTCCGACCCTATTATAGTCCCTGACCCCATTTCAGAGGAGTTGGGTGTAGTTAGGAAGCTTCCTGGAGAAAGTCATCCCAGAGATAATATGAATCCTAAGAAAGGAATATTTATTTATTTACTATTGTTCATGTCTGCTCATAAATACATGGTAATTGCAAAAAAAAAAAAAAAAGGAAAAATACAGTAAAGTACAAAGCAGAAATTAAAATTCACTCATGACCTTAACCATCCAAAGGCAATCACTGTTAAGATTTTTGTTCCTTCCTGTCTGGATTAGTTTTATAATTAGAAAAAAGAAATTATCCAATAAATGATAACGTTAATTTTTTCTGGTGTACATTTTATTAACTTTAGCTACTTTACAATACATGTACCTTTTCTCCATGAAGTCTTGGTATAACTGCTGTTTTTAAACTTTTTATATAAGAAAACTAGCACTTCAATTCTCCTTACCATCTCTGGTGATGCTTTCAGCCTATTCTGTTTTTTTAAACATGGCAGAAGAACTGAAGCTACTTTACTTTGTAAAAGTTTGCAAATCTGTATTTCTTTGTCAGAGAAGTGTTATTTTTACCATGTCTATTTTCATTTTGCTGTCAAGAAACTGCTGGCATTCAAACTTGACCTTTCTCGTTCAAGTCTCTAGTAGAACGAAGAATCACCAAAGGACCAACAGTTCTACACCACTCCACAAAGAATACAAGGTACATTCGGAAATCCACATTCCCTTACCACTTTCATCTTTCCACTGCTTGAAGACCTTGTTAAATTCAGGAGAGAGAATCACAAACTTTCATGTTTAAAAAATTTCAAGGAGGTTTGACGATGATGCTTAGAAGACTTCAGTAGCCTTTAGAAGACTGATAGAACAGGCTTCATTTATCCCTCTAAAGCTCACCTTTTCAAATTTCTTTCTGGTATATCTCAATTTTTTTTCCTATGGCCACCATTTGGGGGCAAAGAGGAAAAGGAACTCTCTTGTTCTGTCTTGGCTGTTCCCTAGTCCTCCCTGTTCATACCAATTTCATTATATTCTGTTTGGTGAATATCAGCCCACATAGTTCCACTACAAAATGAACGAAGTTAGCTCTGTCATAAGGCAAAGGTGGTCACAGCCTCGGGTTCTGTGAAGGGAAGTCTCAAATGTGCAAGGGCCTTCAAAGACCTTGATTTTCATGGTGGTTCCCCAATAAGTCCTCCCCTAGCTCCTCAAAAGATGGCCGACTTTGGATCATAGAAACATGTAAACATATTTCCACTGCATTTGCATCAGCCACATTTGTGTGAAGTATACGATACACATGTATGCAGACTGACATTTCTATTTCAAAGGGGAAATGCATTTTGGACCCTTTCCTTTGTGGAATCACCAGCTGAGCATGTTCAGATATTTATGTAGAACACAAAGCCTAAGATCTTTGCTATCTGTCCCTTTATAGAAGTCTGGCCATCCCTGCCACAGTTGCCCATGCTCACACAGAGAGAAGTGTTAATGTAAGCCACAAGTTGGTAATTGATATGGCACTATAAGCATTTGAATTAATTACAAAGTATTGCTAGTTACTGACTTATAAAATAATGAAATTATACCCATTGCAGAAATGTCTGAGAATGGGGAATAACGTTCAGGACAGGACAGTGGACTCACATGGTACAGAAAACAAGGCAAGGGACTTGGAAAGAAGGCACATGGCCCACTGTGTCACTTTTCCTCAAGGCCTCATTAGTTCCTACAACTTAACTAGACTGTGACAAAAATAAGTGCAAAACCTACAGACCTTTGGGGGAAAATACACAAATAAGCTTCATCTTAATCAACAGATACTAAATGAACTTGACTGGGCGCTGCGTATACAAAGCTATAAATGTCTAGTTTGTTTCTCAAGAAGCTTAATAATAATAATATTTGTCAACATTTACAGAGGTTTTATTATGTGCCAAATACCATTCTAAGTACTTTAGCTGAACTATCTAATTTAATTCTCCCAGCAGCCCTATGAAGTAGGTACTGTAAGTGTCATCCCATTTTAAAGAGGAAATCCTGTGGCTTAGAGAAGTTCAATAACTTGCCCAAGGCCATATGCAACTGTAAAGATTTGCTGTAACGTGGTGTAACGAAAGGTGCAGATACTTAACTGTGCTGTATACCATCTCCCTGAAGATACCAGTCCTGTGTGGCAGGTGCCCTGATGGGGTGGGGGCAGAAGTGGGGAGAGGGGATCCCATTTTAAAACATTGTGGGGAGGGTGGGTTACTAGAGAGGCCTTCACATCTGGAACTATAAACAGGATCAGATTGGGGATAGTGACGGGAGGATATATTTTAGCTCTCCCAAGTCATTCTCAGCCACAGGCAATAAAGATCTAGCCCACAGGCTTAGCTCTACCTTGTCTATCTCTTTTTTTAAAAAAATAATTTTTCTATTCTTTATCCTCCCTAGTAATCCTTTATCTTCCGCATGTCTTAACAAATCCTCTTCAAGTTGGAGGGTAAATTAGGAGCATAGCATCTCTCCATCTCTCCCTTCCTTCTGTCCTAAGCCCACATGAGATGCCAAGTTGAAGGTTTCCTCTCTCTTCTCCCAACCCTCATCTGTGCCTTCCATGCTGAGTGAGAGGGCTGCATCCCTGCCCCCTTCCTTGGCGCTCTTTCTGTCACACTGTGACTGCTAGATGCCACCCCATGCTGCGCGACCCCACATCTTCACCTGTCCAGCCTCCCCGTAATGAATGACAGGTTTCCCCCAGGCCTTATCATCACAGGTGACATTGCAGTGAGCATCCTTATAGACCTTTGGGACGTATAAGTGTGTATACACACACACACACACACACACACACACACACACACATACAAACACATACATACTGGAGAAGAATTGCTGAATCTTTGAACCAGTCTGTACCCACCTCCCAGGAATGTTTAAAGTTTTCATCTTTCTACCATCTATCATCCATGTACCTATTCATCTATCTATCAATCTTCTATCTATCTACCTAATACCAATACATAGGATAGGTATTACATGTGGCATTTTATCCTACTTGGCAAGGTAATGTTTAGCATTTTCCATCATATTCTTCACCCCATAGTCATCAGTGTCTAAAACCACACATCAGATCTCATCACTACATACGTGCTTAGCATGCAGCTGGCGAGGTGCCCACAGCTATTCATTCTTATAACCAGCCAAGCGCTTGTTTGTGTTACCGTCAGTGTTGAGGTGTCTGTGCTTCCTTGTACAGCAAGTCCTCAAGGGCAGCGAGCGAGTGTACTCACTTTTATATCTGTAGGGCCTTTCACAGTGTGCTCAACACATAGCTGTTGACTCTCATAAGGAGAGAACAGAGGATTGAAGAATCAGTTTGGAAGGAAAGATGATTATATTTTGAGCAGATGGAATTAAATATCACTTTAATTAATAGTGAGACATTCATGTATATTTGTTCTTCAGGAAGACTAAAACCTTGGATCTACAGCAAAAAGAGAGAGTTTGGGGACCGGGTTGCAGCTGTAGCTTTTGAGTCATTACTAGTGAATCAGTGAATTGCATGGGGAGGAAGAAGTATATTGAGAGAATGATGGAAACCGGTTTGTTTCTCAGTAAGCAAAGGATGGTCCTCTGCCAAAGTGGGGCCAGAGGAGAGGCTCAAAAAGGTTTACCTGCAAGAGGGAAATCAGTGGGGTGTCACCAAGGCCAAGGGAGGATAGATAACGGAAGAGAACAGTGTCATAATGGCAAGGCAGTAGGGTCAGATGAGACCAGGAAGAGGCTGTTGTGTCTGAAAATTTATATTTCACTGATGTCTTCAACAGAGCCTATTAGTTTGTATTGATTTTAAGAAATGTACAACATTTGTTTCTCTTTTATCTATAGAAACAATTTTGTACTTTTTTTTGTCCTAACTTGATAGAAGAAGACTTGAAATACCTATATAAAGAAGAAATTCAGAATGTAATATTAATAGTTTCAGGAAAAAATGGAATTTTACTGAAAGAAGTCATGTTAAAATATTTTGGTTATAGATTGTACTGTGTAAGGCTTCAAAAAAATCAGACCATTAGCTAATTCCCTTAGCTCCTTATATTGTATAAGAGTTCCTTTGAGAGTATAGGAGCTGTTTGTAATTTCTTAAATGAGCTATGTGCATTTTAAAGAAAGGGATAATCCTGTATCTTTCCACCACACACTAACATTGACATCATTTGCTCCAAAGAAACCTACTCTTACCTAGAAATTCCACAAGGAACTAGAAGATATGTGAACATAAGTTCCTGCAAGGTTACATAATTTATCCTCGTAGTCTTATTTGTCATGGGCATCTTCCTTGTTGAATTTCCATTTTCATGCACACCCTAAGGTTTTTGTCAAAAAAATTTAAACCTTTTCTGCATTAATCTCATAGAACTTGTTGGAGAACATAGTTTTTTTCAAAGATCTTAAATTTCTACCTCTTCAGAAAAAGTCTACTTTATAGCTTTTATATTTTATAAATCTTTCATGGTGATTTTTATAAGTTATTCCCACCTTCCTTTTAGCAATCAAAAGCATAATCTTTCCGAATTTTCTGGAAAGAAAAAAAAAATGGCCTTAAGTCATTTTCCATTATTTCCAGGAATAGAATAAAATTAATGCAATAAAACTTAAGAAGAAATTCTTCCTTTCATATAGCTTTTGTGCTCATTTCTTTTATTTCTTTTGTATCTGAAATTTATGTCTCTCTGTGCCCACAGCCAGTGACTTGTAAATTGTCTTTGCCCATCTGTATCACTGATGTCAGGCCCTGGAAAAAAGATTTTTTAGTCCTGTGATTTCCTTTCCTATAGTATTTTCAGAGTGGCAGGTTACATTAAGGTGATTTTGATTAGAATGTAGGTTGGGTTCTCTGGAATTCTGCAAGAGTAGCCAATCTGTCCTCGTCTCTCTCCCATCAAGGCTGGTGCCCCTTTCACTGGTGCAGTCATGGTGCTCAGAGCCTCCAGGTATCAACGGTCTTCACAACCATCAAGATGGTTGCCAGGATGGTTCCAGTAGGTTCTTTATCATGCTAATTCTTTAAAAAGTTATAATCCTATATTATGAAGTTTTTATTAGTCAGAATATTAACTAGATGATTCTTTGCTCTATGTTGGATAACAGAAAAGGCTGTTGGTTTGTGTGATTGTTTGGTTTTTCACTCCCTATATGGACAACCTCTCTTGCATTTTACTCTGCTTTGTTCTGAGTCAAGGTTTGGCAACAGTGAACCCTCCACTGGCTCTGCACTGGCACTGGAGCATCTCCATCTCCCAGTGCCCTTCTCCTCCTCTTCTCCACGCAGGCCACCTGGCCTTTGGGCCGTCAGTCAGAATAGAACTTCCACATCCTCCCATCACCAAATCTGCTAACTCAGCTGCACCTGTGCCCACAGACGCCTCCTTCCCAGCCGTTACATGCAGGATGGACCTCTGGGCTCCTACTCAAGGCCAGGCACTCCACTCTTGCACTGGGCTCCATCCTCTCCCACCTCCTGACAACTTCGTTCCTGAACCATCTTCCTTCCCCTCTCCCCTGGATCATTCCCTTCCGCAGATCCACTTGCAGTGATTTCTCCCACCATTAATGAGACGCTTCCTTTACCACACACCCCTCTCCAGCCCTTGTCCTACTGCTCGGGTCCCTTACTCATGACTCCTTGAAGCAACGGCTCATTGCCATGTCCACATCCTCTCCTCAGTCTCTCTTGAGCCCGCGCCAGCTGGGACTGCTCCTGACATAGCCAGAAACTGACCTCTGTGGTGCCCAATGGAAAGTCAGTTTCAGTCATCCTCTCTCTAGACCCCACAGCAGCACTGGGCACAGCTGGCCACTGCCTTGTTGAAACAGCTGGATTCCCAGATTCCAGCTCCCTTCCTCACTGGCTGCTCCATTTCCTTCCCTCCTGTGGCTCCTCAGAGTCCCTTCCCGAATCTATATGTTGGAGAGACCCAAGCTTTAGTCCTGGCCTTGTTCAATCTAATCATTTTGTCCTATGACTTTAAATACCAACTACATGCTGAAATGGCCCAGGCTTGTGTCTCTGAGACCCCTCTCCCCTAGCTGCAGACTCGCCTGGACAATGTCACGTGAGGTTCTGTGTCTGCAGGGGAGCCCTTGCTTCCTCCCCACGACCACGCCCAAACTCCCTCCTTTTCTGTCCCAGGCATTATATAATTTCAGGGGTAAAAATTTCATCTTTAATGTATAATACAAAAAAACTCTACATTAAAAAAAAAAAGAAAATCCACAGCACTACAATACCATATCACAGCTAAAAATTAACAATAATTTCTTAAATATTGACAAATTTCTAGTCAATGTTCACATTTTTTCATTTTCTAATAGCAATTTTTAACAATGTTTGTGGGAATCAGGTTTCAGAAAAGTTCATTTTAAAATTGGCTGATCTGATGTTTATTATGTCTCTTGTGGAAGTCTCTGTCTGTCTGTCTCTCTCTTTCAATTCCTCCTGCACTCCTGCTGCACATTTTTGTTGAAGAAACCATGTCATTTTTGTCTGCACAGTTTCCCTTAGTCTGTATTTTGCTGATTGCATCTCCCACGTGTTCATTGTTGTATTTGCTATAAATTGGCAGTTAGGTATAGATAGAGCTTTGATCAGATTCAGGCTCAACATAGTTTTGGCCTGACTACTTCATTGGTGGTGTTGTCTACTACTAGAAAGAAATAATGTCTAAATTTCTCTATTTTTGTGATACTGACAGCCATTGATAATAGTACTTAGATCAGTAACTATCAAACTTTTTGTTTTATAAGTGTATCATATTCTTAAAAGTTACTGAGTGCCCTGCAGAGCTTTTGTTTATGTGGATTTTATCTGTGGATATTTATTATAGTAAGAATTAAAAATGAGAAAACTTTAAAATAATTATTTGTTTAAAATAACAAGCCCTTACAAGTCAACATAAATATTTTTTTAATTTGAAATAACCCTATTTTCCAAAGTAAAAAAATTTGTAAGAAAGGAAACAGTGTTTTACATTTTTTTACAAATCTCTTTACTGTCTAGCTTAATAGAAGACAGCCAGATTCTCCTTTCTGCGTCTCTTTCAATCTGTTGCAATATGTTGCTTTAGTTGAAGTATCTGAAGAAATTCAGCCTCACAAAGATGTATAATTGGAAGTGGAAGGATTATTTTAATTAACAACCTTTTCATATAATTATAGATAGTCTTATTTACCAAGACTCGACAAATGGTAGTTTATTAAAGGTTAGTTGCGGTATAAAGCCTGAAACCATGTCAATAGTAACTTTCCATCCTGTTACATTAAAAATCCGTTGGTTTATCTTCCTCTTTTAATGGATCTCTTACCCATGCATGATTTTGTGACATCATTTAGAAAATACTGAGTAACTGATACGTGTGATCTTACAAAGGAGGACCTATTTCATTATTCAATATCAAAAAATCCCCACATTTATTAATAACCACTGACGTTATTAGAAAAGCCTATAAGTATCGGGAAGCTGCCAAACTCATGGTAACAAATTCAAGTTTTCCAAGATTCAAATTTTTATTTGAAAGCTTGAATCTTAACCATTAGCAAGAAATAACACTGTTAGTTGCTTACTTGAAATGTCAGATTTATTTCACTCATTTTCAAGAAAATACCTGCCAAATAACCAAATCTGTATAACTGTATCTTTTCTGTCAGTCATTTCTTAAAGGGAAAATGATTTTTCCTGAAAAAAGTGGGTAATTCATCTGGCAACTCAAACAATCACACAAGTGGTCTTTGAAGAAGTGGCCATCACGGGCCACAATGCAGCCCAAGTGCCTTATACACGTGCCCCGTCTTATTACATGGAATATTGTTTTAAAGTACTCAAAGGGCAAGATTTAATACAATTAATAATTTTTACTGCTCCATGAAGGAAATTCTTAAATGCACCTGTCTTTTTCCCCTGCAGCGCGTGGTAGTAAAGAATATAACAGCTACTAGGAGCATGGTTGGTGCCACTGTCTTGATTTGTGCTGGGGCACCAGCTGTTTTGCCCCCACCATTGCTTCTGTACCATCAATGTCAATGTTAACACCGTGAAAAAGGTCAATAATGTCTTAGCATCGCCATGAAAACAATATTGAACTTGTGATCTCCCTGGAAGAGTCTTAGGGGTCTTTAGCAGTCCATACTTAGAAATCTGCTGGCTTAGATCCATTCACTTACTCGGAGTTGCATTAGTGATACTGCAATTTACTTAGCTGGAATACGTTTATAAAGAAACTCCTCCTTATCAATGATTTTGTGTCCCATGGTACAGATCATATAAGAAAAACAGAAAAAGTATTTGAGACATTCCTTTATGTAACAGTATTCACAATAATGAAGTAGCTCTCTAATGTTCTCTAAAGGTCACCTATTAAGGTTTTATTAAAATATTACACGAACTGATGAGTTTAAACATATTTGATGGGTTTCAACCCAATTAAATTACTACCTCTATTGGTAATGCTCAAATTATTCCACCTTTGCCTGATGGGAACTCAGTCAGGTTGTCTGCTGAGTCCTTTTGGCATGGCCCTGGCTGTCTTTGATACATTTCTTGCTTTCTGATATGAAAAAATTTTCCAGGCTCATCTTGTTCATTTCCTGCTGCCGTCTACAAACAGGATTCCAAACCTAGAATCAGGCATTTTTTTCAAGGAGCCCTAGTTACTTTTACTGGGAAATGGTTTTAGAGAACATAATTTGGGTGCTAGAGATCTCATTACTATTGGGTCAATCATTGTTTCTAAATCTTTTCATAGACAGAGCCAGAAATAATGGGTTTTCTTAAAAAAGATAAAAATACACTATGAGCTCATACTGATATTTCAAATTAAAATTTAAGATTATAGACTTTTTATTTAAACTCACTGATCTTACAACTGTATCTCCTTTCAATTATGCCAAAAATCTTGGATCTCAACAACACTAACAATGATTCATTCTGTTTATACTATATTATAACATGACAATCGCAGTATAATAATCCCAATGCTACCATCCACAGTCTTATTACTGAAAACAGTTTACGATTCATTGCTGTTCTTTTTTCCGTAGGGTAATTCCATCAGGCATGTATGGTCAAATTATTTTTCTTTTAACGTTCCTCAGAATAGCTCCTCTCAGTGTGGTTAAGCCACTACAAGACAAGCAGGTTCATTTGTTGTATTTTACTCCTAATTTGGGGAGTTTGCTTTTTTAAATTTCATTTTGTTTTATGATTCTGTAAAATGATTTAATGGTTCCACAGTCAAATGTACAAAATAAAATATATTCAAAGATGTCTAGGTCCTATCCTCATCCCCTCTACTCTATTCCATCCATCCTTCTTTAGATAATCATTTCTCAAATGGTATGTTTATACTTCCATTGTTCTATATTAATATTAAAAGATACATATTCATACCCCCTCCATTTTATATAAAGAGTAGCATACTAATACGTACTTTTCTCCACCTTGCTTTCCCCCTCCAAATACAGTTGACCCTTGAACAACATGGGAGTTAGGGGTGCCAACCCCACATTGCAGTCAAAAATCTGAGTATACCTTTTGACTCCCCAGAAATTTAACTACCAATAGCCCACTGATTACTACAAGCCTTACTAATAACATAAATAGTTGGTTAACACATTTTTATATGTTATATGTAATATATACTATATTGTTATAACAAAGTAAGCTAGAAAAAAGGAAATGTTATTAAGAAAAGCATAAGGAAAATATATTTACTATTCATTAAGTAGAAGTGGATCATCATAAAGGTCTTTATCCTTGTCATCTTCAAGCTGATAGGCAGAGGAGGAGAAGAAAAAGGAGGGTTGGTCTTGCTGTCTCAGGGGTGGCCGAGATAGAAGGAAATCCATGTATAAAAAGATCCATGCAGTTCAAGCTCATGTTGTCCAAGGGCCAACTGCAGTGACATACCCTGAAAATCACTTCATTCTAGTGCACAGAAATAGTCTTCAGTTCTTCTAACAGTTGTCAAGTACTTCGTTGTGTTGATGTACCATAGCTTATTCCATCAGTCCCTTATTGATGGACATGTAGGTTGGCTCCAAAATTTAGTTATTACAAAGAGTGCTGTGATGAATAGTCTTGTGCATACTTTTATCTTTTAAATTCTTGCTAGTTATCTTTGGGATAGAGTTCTAGACGTGGGATTGTACAAGTGCAAGGGAAAATGCACTTGAAATTTGTTGTATATTGCCAAATGCCCCTCCATAGGCATTGTGCTGCATTCAGTTATTTTTTCTCATTTCTGCATTTACTATTTTACCCTCTACTTTGAGCGGCTCGGGCTAGGACTGTGCACACATTTCTGCTTTACCCTGATAAGTATTGCCAAAAGGATGCGAGAAGTAGACGGAAGGGCCAGAAAAAGAAAGATCCAGGGACTTGCTGCTTTCTGCTTTGTTTTCTTCCTGCCAGTGTCACCACAGTTGGCCACAGTTTTCTAAGTAGGAGTAGGTTACAGTTCCCAGTTTTCCACACTCCTAGAACTCCCTCTGAGGTATCCACCCCAGCCAGTCAGCAGTCCCTCCTCAGAAGTCTGAGTCTTTGCTCTGCAGGGTCCTCCTGAGGTTCCTGTAGGGCCAGCTGGTGTCCCTTCCTCCAGGGCTGATGGGGGTCTTTCTGCTCACCAAGCAGGCTGCACTCCCTTCTCAGAATTCTGGGTCCCAGCTCAGCAGGGGTTCTCCTCCAAGTTTCTAATTCTTACAATCCCAACCTTCTTCTTTTGTCCCCCCAATCTTTAAGGATAATAGCTACTTCTTGAAGTTACTACATGCGGGATACCTCAGGGTTTACTTTGCCCTTTAGACTCTTGGATACCTGGTTAACAATTCTGTTTCTATTAAATTAAATAATGTGAACTCTACTTTCCTAAGTCTGACCCACAAAGAGGTTGTACCATTTTGTCTTTATTTTTGCCCTCTGTCTATGAGAATTCTTGTTTCTCTTCAGCCTTGCCAACAGAGTTCGTTGCTCAACTTAAGCATTTTTGCTCATCTGATAGGGAAGAGACGGTCTCTCAGTATATTAACATTATTAGTTTGAATGTGCATTTTTCTTACATTGAGGGAAGTAGAGAATCATTTCAAAGGAAGATCCATTTGTATTTTTTTCCTGGGAACTCATTTTTCCAGAGGCCTGTTGGCTTTTTCCTAACTTTATTTTTAGGTGCTTTCTCAGTATTAGCTATACCAAACTTTGATTGCTCTATAGGCTCTAAACTTTTTTCCCATAAGGTGAAGGTATCATTTGTCTTTTTATTTTGCTAATAGAGCTTTTTTTTTCATGCAAAGGTTTATCAGATGTATGTGATCAAAAGTATCAACTTTTTTTTTTTTAACCACTGCTGCCTTCAGAATTAGGAAAGTTTTCCACAATCCCAGATTATAGAGGAACATACCCATATTTTCTTTTAATTAAGTATACCGTTTCGTCTTAGTCTTTAAATTTCTGATACATGTGGAATTCATCCTGTTGGAAAGTATAAGGAATATGCCATCTATATTATTTTTCTAGGAAGCTCCCTGAAAACCCTCTCTCTTTGCCCGTGACTACAGAAAGTTCTCTGAGGCCACGGCATGCTGGCCGAGCGCATGATTCAGAGACCATGGCCCTGGTCCAAGCTGTGGGCATCTGGGCTCACTCAGACAAGACAGCTGAATGATCCCAAGGAAGAGTCTGAAATTTGGCGTTGGTCAAAGTGTTAAGCTCAAAAGTTTTGAAGATATATTCAAAACATGTCCTATTTCTGTATTTGCCAACCATCCTTCTAGGAACTGGGCTTTGCTGATATAAGGATCCTATACGCCACCCAGGTCTTGTCTTTATGTGTCTATAAATAGGGTCTAACATTTCATACATATGTAAAAAGTGGCCTCCAAGGTCAGGGATAGTTTCAAAACTGGGAGGCAGAAAGGGGGCAAGATCTCAGGTGTCCATAAGAGCTCTAATGATGTGCAAGTTTCTTATAAGTTAAGGGGTCAAGAGTAATAAAGTATCTATTTCAATACCAAGTTTAAACCAGATAAGAAGGACTAAAGATTTTAAAACAAATACATAAAATGACTTTCCCTAAAGAGAGACCAACAATCTCTCAGTCATCAGAAGGCAAGTAGGTCTTAGGAAGTGGACCCCACGGAATCACTGTCCTAACTCCTGAATGGGAAGGGAACATCAGGTGGGAACAACTGTTGTTTATTGAATTTGGATAACTGGTCAAAAATTGAGTAATTTCCTTGTTGTACTTATATAAATAACTTGCACTTCTCTGAAATAGCATCTATCAATATAATAAGGTTATACAACCTAATGTTAGGTGCTAAGCTAACCTGCTGAGTTAGAACAGAAAAGAAGAAGGTATTCCCAAGAGCTGCCGGTTGTTGTCTAACAAAACACTGCATCTATCATTTTTGCCTCCAGAGACACTGGATTCATCCTTTCCTTCTCAAGTGCATTTTAAAATATAAAATTTTGGGGGGATTACCAGCGATGAGAGAATAAGACATGTTTAAAATGGATTTAATTTTATTTTTCTATCACTAACACAGTCTCTAGCTTGGCTGTCTTCCTGTTAGTGACCTCTAAGTCTATGACTTCTTGAACATGCATTTTTCCCCATTGTTCCTTCTTTGAAGAAAGAAAGGCCTGTTATACCAGCAATGAATAATCTAATGGAATCCTGCTGCTACTCCCTACTGTTCCTTGTCTTTCCTTCTTTCATATGTGTGTTGTCACACACAAGTCTAATGTATACAGCTCAGACATATTAACAGACACCCCCACCCAGCCTGCCCTCAATTAAGTTGCCAACCCAACGCCTCACTCCCAGCCACTGGAGAAAGATTGCCTGTTACATCACTCAAGCCCATTATTCTCATTTCTCCCCATGGCATCCATTACTTCTAGATGCTTTTTAGCTCATAGTTGAAGCAGAGGCAAGACATATTTTGCATTTTAAGATTAATATTATATATCTTTGACTTTTACAAGGCTAGACACCCTGGGGACTGACATTTAATAGATGTTAATGGAATTTAATTTTTACACATGCTAGGTGCAAACATTTATCTTCTAAATAAAATTGTACATGAAACCTAATGGGGCACCAAGAAAATCTCGTAACAAATTATTTTGCACTCTAGATCCTTAAATTGAGTTACTGAGCATAGAAAAGCTGTTTTTTGATATTTAGGATTTAAAACCTGAATAAAATTATCATTAATTAATGACACAGAGTATCAACAGGCATTTTGCCATAGTGATTACCATTGCAAAACAGTTCTAAAATGCTGCCTAAAAAGAAACTTTGTGCATAACCTGTTTTCTTATTGATTTTCATTAGGCAAGGGGCAATGGTTTTCATTGGGGCAAAACAAAGTCTGGCCCCAAATATATTAAATGATAATCAGCATGATAAACATTTTCAAATTTTTTTATATAAGGAAAAAACTCCAATAAAGCAACACCTACTGAAAATTAACTTGTAGAATTATAGGTATTTGACAATATATGCTGAATAAATTAATGTGGTGGTCTAAGGCTGTGACTGGGAGCATAATAGCCACTGTTTTGTTTAAGTACATTTTTCTCTGGATGTCAAATATAGTTTAATTTAAAATTTTAGCTAATTTTATGATTCACAGAATTTCACTAATACTAAAAATAGAAGAAATCACTCCTTTGTACCTTTGTAATCTTCACAATTTGTGAACTATCATGTAAAAAACTATGTTTATTCTCTACATATTTAAAATGCTGAAATCTCTCCAGTTCCAATTAAGGAAGAAAAACTCTTCTCTTTTTGCTTTGGTGCCTGGCACTGAAGTGCCTACTTAATAAACATTTGATGAGTAAATGAATGATTTTGACAGTAGTCAGGTGCTCACAGCAAAAATGAGGTAATGCAGTATTGCAAAGAGCAACATGAGGCCACAGATCTGGGTTCTTGTCCCAGTTCCATCACAAACTAGCTGTGTGACCTTAGGTAAGAAACTTGACCTTTCTGAGCCTGGACTGCTTCCATGTGTTTGAATGCTGGAGATGATCTCACAGGGTCTTTTTTCTAGCTCTAAAAGGATACAGTTCCAAATTGTAAAATTAGTCAATCATTGTTCTTGCCAGTTTTACTTTGGCCTATAGCCAAGGGCCTCTATAGGATGTAGCCACATTTAGACTACAGAACTTCTGCATCTGAGATTACATGTAGTAGCCTCTAGAATGAAATCCATAAAGAAGTTCCCTATGCTAAGGCAAATAGTAGAAAGGTACAAGCCTCAAGGGTTTACACAAAGAAGAATTGAGCAAGTGTAGGAGAAGCATATAAGAGAAGTAGAAAGGAAACCTGGAAAAAAAAAAGTCTCTTTAGCTCAGACCAGTGAAGTCTCCACATAGTAGGTTTCTTCTAGAGGTCAAAAGTGAGTAGGTATTTATGACTGATTAACAAATGATTAATTTATAAAAGGCTTCCCTTCCAAAGAGAGCACCAGGGTGCTTTATTTCCTAATTGGATAGTGCTTTGCACATAAATAAAGGAGAATCACTGCTGCCAGTCAGGGAGGCACTTTGACAAGGCAGGTGTGTGCTTTTCTCTGTCCTGATTTACTATATGACCCTGGGCAAGTCATCATCTTCCCCCAAACCAGCTGCCCTGATTATAAAATGGAAATCAAAATACTCACGGCCTTCACCGAAGATTGAGACGAGTGTCTTTATGTTCCCAGAGGGGAAAAGGCTGTATATAAGGCGGCAAAGAACTGCTAAGTAGTACTATTGGGCTTTTCACACAATTTGGGAAAGAAAAAAACAGGACAATAAAAGTCTGAAGTTTTAAGTTTTCCAGTCTTAAAAAAGAAAAAAAAAGACTGGTCTCTTACAACCAGCCCCAATTTTTCCTGCATGTTACACGAGCTGGAGCCTGCGAGGTTAGTTGGTTAGTAGTGGGAAGGGTGGGGTTAGTTGGTTAGTAGTGGGGAGAGTGGGGTTAATTGATTAGTAGTGGGGAGGGTGGGGTTAATTGGTTAGTAGTGGGGAGGGTCGGATTAGTTGGTTAGTAGTGAGAAGGGTGGTGCCGGATTTACCCCCAGCGTTATAACCCCGAGCTCCATCGTTAGCAGTCATTTTGGGCAAATTAGTTTCGATGCCTCAATTTCTTCACCTGTAGGATATTGGATAATCCTGCTACTTACCATATATGTACCAATATATGTATAGACGCCTGGCATAGAGTAATTTCCCAATAAATATTTGCTGATAACTTCTGCTTCATAGCATCATTCAAACTGCTGGAATATTTTCCCTTAAAAACTCCAAGGTCTTTATGAGAGAGTGCTGGGATATAAAGATGAACGTGACGTAAACATTTGTACTTTAAAAGAGAGTATGGAACTAATGCAACGCCCTAAAGCTCACTTCCTTCCTCTGAATAGTTTGGGGACACGGACAACGCCCGCGCGGACGCGAGGGGGCACTGCGAGCCTGCTTTGGCGAGGTAGAGGCGGCGACGGCGCGGGGAGGGGTGGGAGCGACCCAGCGCCCCGACGCGTCGCCACCTACCAGGGTCCGCGACCCGCACTCCGGCTCCGGAAGGGGCGGCCTGGGTGACCCAGGGCTGCGGCCACACACAGCCCCACTGGTCTTCGCATAGGTCTCTTCCCTCCCTCCCCAAGCATATGGTCGTTTTTAGCAGCTGTTCTTAATTCGAGATTCCTGAGTCCCAGGTCTTGGGAAAACCAAAATCCCCCTGCAACTACAGGGAATATTTTGTGTGCGTCTACGCCGGGTATTATCCTGGGCAAAAGGACCAAACCTATCAATTCTCTAAGGGGTTCGGGTCCCAAGAGGGGGTTAAGCTCTTTTGATTTAGGGAGAGACGCCCCCCACCTCCCCGCCCAAAGGCCCAACGCGTAGCAGGTTGGGAAAGGATTCTGAAATCACAGCATGTCCACCTACCAAGGTCAGGCAAGAGGCTGGCACTCCCCCGAGGGCTCCTCCAGAAAAAGGGTCAGGTCAGGTCCTGAAACAGCTCAGGTACGAAGCTGAATCGCTCCTCTGAGAAAAGAGGAGACAGTATGCCCGCCCCCATGGTCCTTTCCTTCCCCCTGAGGACAGACACAGGGAAATGCGGTCGAGGCGTTCTGTCTGTTCCACCTGCCGCTCGGGTCCCCACTCCCAGACGGTTTGGCCCGACGGGGAAACTCGGTTGATTTTGTGACTCCCTAGAGAGAAAGTGCTGATGGGCGGAGACGTCCGAGCGTCCCCTCTAACGGGAGCTGCCTGCAGCTGTATCGATTCCCACGCGATCCCGGGGCGGGAGGAGAGAGGGTCTGCTCTGATTCCCGGGCTCCAGGACTGAACGCCTCGCAGTGTCCCCGGGGGCACAGCCGCCCAGGGCGCGCGGGCAGAATACAAGGGTGGGGAGCCCGGAGAGAAAGCACAGTGCAGGCAGGGGTTCGGGGCCGGGCAGAAAGCAGGGTGGGGGACCGGGCGGGACGCGCCGACCTAGGAGAAAGTACAACCCATCGCAAACTTTCGAAGACCCAGGAGCCTAGGAAGGGCGAGCCTAGCAGAGTAGCTGCCTCTCCCGCCGCCCCGCGAGCCCCGCTGCAGCGAGGAGGGGCCACGCGCACGCCAGCTGGACGCGGGCTGTCCCCCACCTCGCGCCCGCCCGCCGGGGCAAAGCGCCGCGGCTCCGGGCACTGAGCGGGCGCCCACGGAAGAAGCCAGACCACCGGACTCTGGGCTGCGCGGGGGCTCTGAGGAAGGGGGATTCAACGCGGATCGGGAAGGGAGAAGGGACACTTAACCTCGCAGCCTCGCCCAGCGCGGCGGGGCGGCGGGGATGTGCCCTTGGGCGGCCTTTGGGCGCGCAGGCTGGAGTCGGGCAGGCTCAGGAAGAAGTGAGCGCAGCGACTTCCATGAGCTAGAGAAGTAGGATTTAAAAGAAATGTGAAAGGCGATCCAGGCCAGCCAGTAGGCCCGGCAGCTTAGAGGCTCCCCACTAGGAGGACAACAGTGACTGCACTCGCGAAGACGAGGCGCGCCCGGCTGCCGCGGGTCTGAGCGGAGGAGTCGCCTCTCCGGCGAGGGACGGGTGTGCAGACGCCAGCGGCAGCTGCCGGATAGCCACATGCGGCGCGCGGCCCCGGGACGGTTCGGGCTGGGGAAACTCCCGGGCGGCGCGGCGCGGCGCTGACCCCGCGCGGGTCCGAGGGGGGTGCCCGGGCCCCGCCCGCCTCCGCCCCCTCCCGCGCCCGCTCCGCGCCCCTCCCCGCGGCGGCGGCGCATCCAGGGGCGGCGCGGAGCCGAGCGGAGCGGCTCGCCCAGCCGCCAGTGCCTGCGAGCTCCGCGGCTGCCTAGGGAATTCACTCTGCTGCTTGCTCGCTTCTCCCTTCGTCTGCCTGCTCTGGATGGCTCTCGGTCTCCGGCCCGAGCCTTTCCTTTGAAAGGAAAACTTTGCTGCGATTTCTCTTTCCCCTTGGAGGAGAGGATTAAAAGTTCCAGGAACTGGTGCCGGCTGTGCCGTTTGGACGCCGGGAGGGTGTGCGCCGGCGGGGTGCCCGGTCCTACCATGTGCACCAACATAGTTTACGAGTGGCTCAAAGCGCTGCAGCTCCCGCAGTACGCGGAGTCCTTCGTGGATAACGGCTACGATGACCTGGAGGTGTGCAAGCAGATCGGGGACCCGGACCTGGACGCCATCGGGGTGCTGGCGCCCGCGCACCGCCGCCGCATCCTAGAAGCCGTGCGCCGGCTGCGGGAGCAGGACGCCGCCGCCGCCGGCCTCTACTTCACGCTGGAGCCGCAGCCGCAGCCAGCGCCCCCCGGGCCGCCCGCGGACGCCGTCCCCACTGGCCGCCGGGGGGAGCCGTGCGGCGGCCCGGCCCAGGGCACCCGTGGGGACCCCCGCGGCCAGACCACCGCCCCCCGCGGCAGAGAGCTGGTGAGCTACCCCAAACTGAAGCTGAAGATCATGATAAGGGATAAGCTCGTCCGGGACGGCATCCACCTGAGCAAGCCCCCGTACTCCCGCAAGGTAAGGGGGCGCCGCCTGGGCGGCCTGGGGCGCGCGGCGGGAGGGCACGAGGCTCAGCCGCTTCAGCCAAAGCTTGTTAGCCTGTTCCAGGTGACGACGGGGAGGCCAGGATGCTTTGGGTGTCTGGGACGCTTTTCTATTTTCTTTCTGTATTAGGTCTTTCTTCCTTTCTTCCTGGTGGTTGTTAAGACAAGATCCCACACCCAGCCGTTAAGTCTAAAGTAGGACTAACCCTCTGCGTAGTCTCCGTGCTCACCTGTTAGGAATTGAACTCGCGGTGCTTCTCCTGATAGCAAAGGAAAGTTCCTGATGCCCTCTGTAGTAGTGTTGGTCTGCAGGGTACCGGACAATTGGTTAATACCTACATTTTTTTGGACCTTCTTTTTCTCTTTCTTTGCCTTTTTGAGTTTTGAGAAACTCGCAAGGGGACTCTCTTTAAAGAGCGGCAGTTCAGGCCCTCTTGCTCTCAATTCCATGAAACTGAATCCTGTACCATTGACATGGACACTCTTGGGGAGAAAGTTAAGGAGACACGGGTTTGTGCACTTGAGACAAGTCCCCAAACTTAAGTATACTGGAGGTGATAAGGTGCCAGGGACATTGGAAATAAATAATAGGGCCACTCCGTGTGGTTCGGAGGTCTGTGCTGTCACCAGTTTGGTTTATTAATAATCCAGATGAGATGAAGTAGGTACAGCTGTGACTTCTAGAAAATCTGAGTGGACCCGCATTTCGGAGAGGAGGACAGAGCACACGGAAGTGACCTACGTGGGACTTCTCTGCAGAGGGAGCGTGAGGGAGGGACCTGGAAGTTCTGAAATGTGGAGTGAGCTTTGCTTAATTAAGTAGCAGCAGGTGTTACTTCTCACCAGAGCTCTGCCTCTAGCTCTGAGTCTGCTCAGTGTAGGTTTCTGCAGCTGTGGAGTAGAGGATCCTGACATGACAGAGAGGTAGACAGCACAGGTGACCCTCAGGATGGCTGGAGCTACACAGGACTATGAGCATCTCAGTTTGACAATCAAGACTTAGAGAAGCCCAGGAAGATGATGATGGCAAAGCTACTCAGCTGGCAGTAAACACAACACAATGCCCCAACTGGCAACATGGATGATCTAAATGTCGTATGGGCATCTTGGGCCCTCATGGTATTGTTTTATAGTCTTAAGTATTGATCATAATGCTTGGATTTAAGGAAGTTCAAGGGAAAGCTTTGTAAAAAGTAGATGACAATATCTAGGGCTGATGGAAATAAGGAGTTTACTATTATCCATCTGTCATCTTGCAGGTAAGATAGGCAATTCGGATAACCTGCCTGAGCATATAAATTTGTTTTATAAGGAGGATACAAAGAGGGAAGGTTAGAAAGACAGTTTGCCTCAAATTAAACTCATATTCTGGTTACCCACTCTGACGGTGCTACTGATGTGTGCGGGAAAGGAGAGGAGAACACCACCTTCCCAGGCAGTTAGTCGCAGGTCTGTCTCGTGTGGATAGAGGCGCTCGGCTGTCAGCATAAAGACTTGGTCCTGGACGCAGCAGGTCAAAGGAGATCAAAGCCAGTTAGATGTTTGTTATCAACATCCCAGGAAGTAAGGTGGGCTTAGGGTGAGAGAATGTGAGTACCTGCGCACATGGTGAGGGCACAGTTTAAGTCCTGGCCAGAAACGGATGCAGAGAGCAAGGTAATTCACTAGGGCTTCCTTGGTCTTAAGGAAAAGTGCTGTGTTAGGGGTTGAGGGGGCGGAGACACTGCAGTGGAGGTAAGAGGGGTGTGCATGAAGTGAGAGATTTTGTTTCTGATTCTTAAAAAGCAAAAAGTACAAGGCTGACTATCAAACATAGAAGCTGGAAAAGGATTTTAAGGACATGAAATATCTGAGTGTAGGCTTTGAACTGTGTGCTCCTGCCTAGATCAATGAGTGATTATGGTAGTGCCTTTGCATAAGTACAATTTATATGAGAAAATATCAACTTGTATTGCAATACTACTTACTCTCCATGTAAAGAATTATTTTAGTCAATTTTACTTTCATATAAATCCCATAACAATAACATTTGATTACAAAGATATGATCCTACTTACTTGCTATACATATTTAATTCTCTTTGAACTGATGGAAGAATAAAATGGGAGCAGAAGTGTTTTCATGACCTCCTTCATGGTTGCTCCAGCTGGGGACCAAAAAAACAAACTTTGTGGTGAAAAAGAATAACACACACTGAAATAGGAGTGAAAATACAATGAATGTATGCAAAACTGAGCATACAAGTGTGTAGTACCAGATCACGTTGGTCATTCTGAATTTGCTGCTTTTATGTGCATTGCCTCTTAAGTTTTGAATTTTAAATTATGTAAGAATTTGTTTTCTGATGCAGCTCATTTCTTCGTGAACAGTGCTAGGACTTTTTCTCTAAACTGTGATGCACACTCTGATTTCTCCAGATTCCTGGCTCTGTCATAATCAGAATGTGCAGTATTCATTATGTGCATTTGGAATTTTGCTGGGTGGAGCAGGCTTCAAGCTCCTCTGCAGTCATTTGCATCATTGATGCCTGTGATTTTGTACTTTGGGGAGGATATTACATGGCTTAAAAGTGGATTATGCCAAAGGTGATCAAGGCAGGAATAGTGAGTCATTTACAGAGGAAAGTAAGTTGAGGCATTTTCCCAAGAATCAGCTATAAGGATTGTTGGATTTATTCTAATAACAGTTAAGGTTTTCTGGTTTAGAGAGATAAGTGAATTAAAATGTAAGTCAAAAATGAGTTCCTCTTTGTTTTCCAAAAAAAAGGTGTATAGCTTTGGAAAACTAGGAGCTTGGAAATACCATGAAATCAAATGATGTTGGAAGAGTCCCTCTTCTGCCCTGTGTGTAGCTTCTCTAACTGCTGGGATTTCCACCTTTGTGAAATGGGGACAATATAATTTCTTACCAAGATGCTCTATGCCATGCCTTCTGCAGGGGTCCAGGTTACTGTGGTTGGCAAGATGCAGAAACTCTGCCCTCAGGGAACTTAAAGTCTAGCAGGGAAGACATCAAATGGAATGAACAATAACGGTGCATTCACCCTAGTTTGCAGGGAACTGGAACCATGGCACGCTTTCCAGATCTGGCATGAGATCTGAGAACTGAAGGTTGAGCGGATTTATCCTGAAGAAGAGCAGAGTCTTAAGGGGAAGAGTGTTCGAGGCAGAGAGAACAGAGTGTGCAAGGGCCAGAAAAGGAAGTTTAGCGGGCAAGAGGGATACAAAGGAGTTCTGTCTGGCTGAAGCACTCAGTGCTTGGAGGAAGTGGCAGGAGATGGAGAGACAGGCAGTGGCTGGTTCTGGGTGGCCTTGAAATCATGTTAAGTAGTTTGGAGTGTAGCTCAAGAGCAGAAAGGAGCTATTGATGGATCCTGAGAAGAGGCAGGGCAAACAAATAGGAGGTTGTAGCAGTGTCAGGAAAGAGATGCTGGTGTCCTGGACTGTCCATGACACTGGGAAAGGAGCAAGAAGATGGAGTTGAACTCGATGATTGTTTGGATGACAGGGTGGGAGGGGAGAGAGATGGAGATGACATGCAAACTTCTGGTTTAGGATTGCGATGCTGTCACCTGAGATCGGAGACCCAGGAGAACAACAAGTTTGGGGGATAAAGCTGTTGCCTTCAGGTTTAAACATAGTGTCAGATGCCTGTGGATTTGCCAGACGTCACCGCCTGGCTGGCAGTGGGAAGCACGGCTGTGGAGCAGGGAAGAGGTCCTGGGATGAAAGACAGGAGAGGCATCAGCTGTGAGTGTGAATGAGCCATAGAGGGAGAAGAGAGAAGGGACTAAGGAGAGAACCCTGGGGGACACACCACTTTCAGAGACGAAGCTCCGAGGAGTGAAAAGGGTGAGCAGAGAGGGAGGAGTGGTGATCTGGAAGCAGGGATGTTTCAAGGAGGAGTGAGGTCAGATAATGGCCAGGCAGGACAAGAACAGAGTCATACCCATGGGGGTGGCAACCACGCCGTGCAGGACCTTTGCCATAGCAGGTTTGGGCAAGGGGAGCAGTGAGAGTGGGTCCAGGGAGAGCATGCCCAACTTTTAAAGGAAGTTTAAGAAGATAGGACTCAGGCTGCAGCTAGAGGAAGAGGGGAGACCGAGTCAATGGAAGGGTTTTGTGGGTTTATTTGTGTTGAAGGATGAGAGAAACTGGAGTGTGTCTGTGTTGGTGGCTGGAGCTAGAGAAAGGGAGGTGGGGAGGGACAATCCAAGAGATCAAGGTCCCCCAGGAGGTGGAAGGGGACAGTGCCCAGGGTGCTGGGAGGGAAGGGCCAGCGCTTGCCCCATGGTAGAGGGTGGAGGGGCGGGATTAGGAGATCAGGAAATTTCCAGGGGTCACACCAAGGACCAGGTGGTACCAGTGACAGGGGAGGTGGAAGGATTAGAGGTTTAAGGAGACTGTTGTGTTAATATACAAATGGTAGCTATTATGATCTGGTGTTTATGACTGTGCCTCAGTCTAAGCATCACACGATGGAATGCACAGGGTTACACGTGACTACACACATGCAGAAGGTACCATTCATCTATTTGTGCTGCAGGTTAAGGGCTGTGCGTGGTGTTTTGTTGAGTCCCATGAAGTCTGACAATGCTTGTGGGGTTGTGGCAGGTGTGAAGTGTATGGGGCTGCAAAGGTATTTTATTTTCTAGCAGACTTGCCAAAGAAAAAAGCAGGATCTATGGTCAATATTGGGGGCTAGGGAGGCTTCTAGACTTTTTCACTGAAAAGTTGCTCCTTGCCACATCTGCCAATTAAAATTATTTGAGTTAATATAATAGTATTTAATATTGCTGTAGGAGTGATAATCTTCATTCACACCTTAGTGTGAGTTTAATTAAGTAACAAGACTCTCATGGTAATGAGGCTATATGTGGCTCTTCTGGGGAGATGGCCTGAGATGAAGGAATTTGGAAAGGCAAAGGCAGAGGTCGCAGGAAGGCTTCTGTGTCTGGGGCCAGGGAGTATTTAGAAAGGAAAGAGAGAGGTTGGCAAAGATGTGTTTGTGTCCTTTGGAGTTTTGCCTTGGATTTTGGCAAAAGCTAAAGTGACAATACATAGTCCTCCTTTCAAGAACTCCTGCCTTTGTGACATTACCAGGGGCAGATTGGAAGCTGACAAACTTCAGTTTGCTCCAGCTCAATCAATGTCCTCAAGTATCCTTATCCTCAGTCTGGATCCTTCTAGGCTTGTTTTCAGTCCCTGATTGGAACACGGTGGAAAGAAGAGGGTGAGGGAGGAGACGAGGGCTGGGCTGGTGGCCGGGCTGCTGCTTTCTTACACTCTTTGCAGGTTACTGCTTGTGGGGTTTCCATATAAGTGCACCCTCAGCCACCCACCCATCTATCCTTCTGTCCCTCTGTCATCCACCCAACCAGCCATCCTTCCATTTAACAAATACTGAGCACTTGCCATGTGTGAGACCCCAGGACTGGGATTGCAGGGAATGAAACAGACATGGTCCCTGCTTTTATCTGGAGGGCCTAACTCTGACATGGTTGCAACTATTACCGTCATGCAGGCAAAATGGAATGTTATTTATACAAACGTCAAGGGTTGGAGAATGTTGCACTTGTGTTTATTTCAAATTTGTTTTTTTAAAAAGATCAACTCTGGTTAAAACTTGAGGGAAGATAATGATGAAATTTAAAATCAAAATATGTTTATTCCTTAAGTGTTCTCGAAAAAGAACTGGGAATTAAAATGCAACTCCTGCAGAACATGTAAAAAGAAGACTGGGGTGAGGCAAGTGAGGGCACCCAGGGCACAGAATTTAAGGAGGTGCTCCTTAGGGTCGTGCAAGTCCAGGCCGGGCTTGAAGGCTGGCCCCATGAACAAAATAAATCGCTTTTTGTGAAAAATCAGGTATTGGTAGGTATCGCAGGCATTCCCCAAGTCATACACTAAGCAGTCACCTACTCATCTATGCTGGATGCCTGCCCTCAATAGCAAGGTGCTGAGAGCTGAGTCAGCACCCATCTCCCAAACTAAGAAAGTGTGGTTTCCAGGAGTTGTGGCAGCCCGTGGAATTCATCCAGGGAAGAATAGTACGGTGCATTCATAGCGCTCCTTGCTGGCACGATAGTGCAGTGGTTAAGAGCACAGGCTCAGAACCAGATTGCAGAGTTCAAGTCCCAGCTCTGCAAGCAAGAAGCAAGAGCAAACCACTGGACCCCTGGAAATTTCACTGAGGTAGAAAGCCCCTGACTTTTGTTGGATCTGTTTCCCAGTTTCTGACGTACAAATGTCTCAATAAGTCTGGAGTAGTTGCTTCATCTTGATCACTAGGTCCAAGCAGCGTAATGTCATCAGTGTAGTGGAAAACGGTGATGTCTTGTAGAAGGGAAAAGTGATCAAGGCTCCTGCTGAATCAAATTGTGACCTAGGCCTGGAGAGTTGGTCACCCCTAAGGCAGGACAGTGAGGGTGTATTATAAGCCTCACTAGTTGAGAGCAAACTGCTTTTGGAGGTCTTTATTAACAGGTGTTGAGGGAAAAAAGCATTTGCCAGATGAATAGCCTGGCTCATGGTAAGTACTCACCTATGTTAGCTCCCATGGCTTGGCCATCTCAGCCTCCATCACAGTGGTCACGTGTCAGCTGTGTATAGAAGAGCCTGCTGGCCCAGACCTCATTCCTAACCATAGGGGTGTTTGGTAATAAATCAGTGGTAGATTTTTAGTATTAAACAAATAATGCCCAGGCACTTCTTTGTAGCAGAGGATACAATAATGGAAATGATTGTAAAAAATAACCATTTCAAAATTTAGATGTTTGAAGTTAGATTGTAATCTTGAAAATAGTCACTTGGAATATTACAGTGTTGCTATTATTCAAAACATTTCCAAAAATGTTTCGGTGCCTGCAGAACACTCTTTGGAGTGTCTTCAGTGGTGGCAAGCCTGCATTCTTACCAGGTGGATCTGGTTTGGGGTAAACACCTAAAGTAATTTGGAATCAAATCAGGCAATTAAGAGTAATGACATTCAGTAAAGTGTGAAATGGAAAATGGAATCTGATAGAATAATGAGGGTTTTATTTTTTGGTATGACTTATAAACTGGTTTTTAGATTTCATGATATTTATTCTATTTTTCCTACTTTTAAACCCTTAAAAATATGCTTAGTGCGTATTTGTGTTTATAAACATGGAAATTCCCCCCAAAGGCTTTTCAAAACATTGAAGTCAGTTTCCCATGTATTTGCAAAGAGCAAGGCATTTGTGGTCTCTCCCAACAGGTAAGTATTAGGGTAAAGTGGAGGAATGAGGTAAACCGTGCACGAATATCAGCAAACTGTGCAGCACTCAATGGCTTAATCAGGGTTTGGGTAGTGTAATGGTGTTCTTAGGGCTTTTCATTTGCCGGTCCTAGAAAGCTTTCCCCTCTGCACTGCTGTAGCAAGTCTTGAAGGAATCAGAGTTGTACTCATTCTTTCCTGCACACTCCTGAGTGGAAAAAAAAAAAAAAAGATGCTAAAGGCAGAGGTAGCAATATCAAGGCTGCCCTCATGTACCTTGTCTGCTCCTAGGTAATCATCAAAGGCATACTGTGAACAATAAGATAAAAATAAAAATATACATGGACAAAAATGCAGTTCTTTTC
>CM052441.1:14526749-14559320 GCA_028533085.1 Varecia variegata | reverse complement strand
GAAAATATAAGAATGGCTAACAAACATATGAAAAAATGTTCAACATCTCTAATCATCAGGGAAATGCAAATCAAAACCACAATGAGATATCACTTAACTCCAGTGAGAATGGCCTTTATCAAAAAGTCCCAAATCAATACATGCTGGCGTGGATGCAGAGAGACAGGAACACTCATACACTGCTGGTGGGACTGTAAACAACCTCTGTGGAAAGCAATATGGAGATTCCTTAAACAGATTCAAGCAGACCTTCCATTCGATCCAGCAATCCCATTATTGGGCATCTATCCAGAAGACCAATGGATATTCTAAGCAAAATAAAAACTATAGTTCCCTATGTTGTTTAGTTTCTGTTTTTGATGCTGTAGTAAATAGTTAAATCTAAATCTGTGTTTTAATATACATGGAGTCCACATATAAACAGAGTATATAGTTTTAACATTTTTGTAAATCATGTTTTTTCATACATAATTAATTTAAACAATTTGCATCATTTATTGAATAGGAAGAAGTCAAATTTTTCATTATGACATTAAATATAATATCTAAGTAAACATTATGCATATTTTATATTCTGAATAAAAATAAAATAACCTTTTGCCTAAAATCGTATGTGCATGTACTGCCAAAAAAACAATGAAGTGATTAAAATATTTCTAAGAGCATTTGAGAAATTATGTACTCTTTTGAAAAGGTTTTGTCTTAGTTTCCTAGGGCCGCTGTTATAAAATACCACAAAGTGGGTAGTTTAAAACAACAGAAATGTGTTTTCTCACAATTCTTAAGACCAGAAGTCTGAAATCCAGTGTCAGCAAGGCCATGCTGCCTCCCAAGGCTCTAAGGGAGAGTCCTTCCTTGTCCCTTCCAGCTTCTGGTGGCTCATGGCATTCCTTGGCTTGTGGCTGCACCTCTCCAATCTCTGCTTCCGTCTTCACATGGCCTCCTTCTCTGTGTGTCTCTCTGTCTTCTCTTCTTAGGGGGACACCAAGGATTGGATTCAGGGCCCACTCTAAATCCAGGATGATTTCATCTGAAGATCCTTAACTAATTACATCTACAAAGACACTATTTCCAAATAAGACCACATTCTGAGGTTCCAAGTGGTTGTGAATTCTGGGGGAGACACGCTGTTCAACCACTACAGGTTCCCAATCCAAAATGATTGCAGAGTGCAGAAGTAGTTTTGATAAAGTGGTTTTGCTGAGCAGAACCGCTCTGCCACTGATTAGCAGTTTGACCCTGGCAGGTGGTCTATCCTTTAAAACCTCAGATTCTTCCTTTATAAAGTGGGGTCCAGGATCACCACCAACCACCAGATTGGTTGTGGTAAGAAATAAAGGCAGTTAGGTAAAAGTATGCATCCTTAGCACAGAGCCTGCCGCAGATGGAGTTCACTCAGTAAGTATTAAGCAGTTGTTTGCTCCTGTTGCTGGGACAGCCAGGTAATAATAATCGCAGTATGCACTATAAGCATATTGTTAATGGCAATTATATTGGTGTTAATCAGAGTAATAGCAGATTAATGTTAATGGTGATTTCAAAGACCATTAGTTTATAATAATAGATGATTTTACTGGAGTAAGTGGATGAGAGTAAGACAGAGGGAGAGGGAGAGGGAGAACCCCAAGTGAGCAGCCGGGACCAGGAGAGTGGTGAGAGCCAAACATCACAGAAGCGTTTCACCCCCAGACCCACCACCTGTGTGTTAAAGAGCTGCACTAGAGGACAAGCACTGGAATCCAGCACACTCTGATATTCACGGTTATCTCTGTTCTGGGCTTGTGTTGCCCAACACAGGCATTTATATGCCTGTGTCTTGATCACATTTTGGGTGGTATTTGGAGTGATAGGGACCTTTAGACTTACTCTCTGATAGAGTCCTTATCACTGTCTTATCCTGTCCATGCAGTCCAGTCTAAACCTGCCCTCCTGCAGCTGTCAAACAGATTTCCTATCAGTTCTCTCTGTGGCTACTTTCGATTTTACTCCCTTCTCCTTAAAACTCTGGCCTTGGCCGTCTCATGGTGCATCTGTGTTGTCATGACTGAGAAGTAGTAGTCCATCGCACACAGCTCCCTCCTCCCTCTCTCTTTCACTGCCAAATGTGTGGGCCTCTTTACCCATCTGGTCTTCCTTCCCTTTGTTGATGATGAGGAATCGCCCCTCTCCCCTCTAAGACTAATCCCTACCCTGGGTATCTACTCCTGACTCAAGTAATAATTATGGTCCGTGATAATCCCTTTGTTTCTGGCATTTAGTCTCTCTCCATGGAATCCTTCTACTCAGTCTGTAAATATGCTCAAGCTCCCTCTCTGTTCTTAAAATCACTGACCCCTCCAACTACCACTTTATCCCCCTAACTGCGCTGTTAAACTTCTTGGAAGAGTGGTGACCTAGCACCACTTCTTGTTATAACCAGCTGATAAGTATAAAATTATTGAAAGTATAGTACCAACTCTGAACAGTTACATTCCTGACTGAGGTAAGACATGGCTCTGACTCCAGCAGTGAGGAGGCCCTGGGCTCTGAACCGGCAGTCTCCCAGAGCACAGGATACCACGTGCAGACCACACTGTGTGGGAAGTTAGCATGTTCCCAGGAGTCAGTGATGAGTACAACAAAGTGCTTTTACGAAAGTGGGGGATTTGCATAGCTATTCAGTTGGGAAAATTACAAAATCGGTTAATGCCCTGAGGATTGCATAAACAAAGAGGCTTTTGTTTTTTAACCTTTGAATTTGTTCCTGAGAGTTTTCTGAAGAAGAAGTGGGTAGGAAAATTTCCGGCCAGCCTCTGCAGTGCACTTTCCATTTGCTTGAAAAGATGCAGAGAAGTCCTGAGTGAAGTTGAGAACCCGTGTGGGTCTGGAGTGTGCTGTTTATGGTAATCCTCTTAATTTGTTCCAGAAACTAGAATAGTACATCAGCACTTACCAAGGACATACCACAACGAAGACAGATAGGATAGTTGAACAGAGCAGTTTATAATTGGACAGCATTTGTGTATGTGTTTCTAAAGTCAAAAAAAGAAAATATGTGTAGATCACTGTGTAGATCATTATGTAGATCATTCTGGAATAGGCTAAACATTTTTCTAGTCTATAGAATCCTAGGAAATCTATCCTAGAAGACTCCCCTTAGTCGGAACAGGCCATGCCAGGACATGTGTCTATGCCGGCTATTTGTATAGCATAACGTGGCATCCTCCAGCCCTTGGGGGTCTGGGAGCTGGCCTGGGCCTTCCCCCGTGCAGAAGCTGGGGAGGAGACCCTCAGAGGAAAGATGACCATTAAGACACAGATGGGCGGGGTGTGGTGGCTCACGCCTGTACTCCTAACACTCTGGGAGGCCGAGGTGGAAGGATCGCTTGAGGTCAGGGGTTCGAGACCAGCCTTGGCAAGAGTGAGACCCTATCTCTACTAAAAATATAAAAAAATTAGCTGGGCAGCGCATGCCTGTAATCCCAGCCACTTGGGAGGCTGAGGCAGGAGGATCGCTTGAGCCCAGGAGTTTGAGGTTGCTGTGAGCTAGGTTGACACCACAGCACTCTAGCTGTAGCCTGGGCAACAGAGCAAGGCTCTGTCTCAAAAAAAAAAAAAAAAAGACAGGTGGGCTTGGTGAACATATATTGATCATTTTTTTCTGTAATGTATAGGCAAAGGGAAATATACCTCCATCTGACTTTCTAGACTAAAATTTTCCAATAGATCTTAGTTTAGTGAGAAAATTTTGTAAAAATTATAGCACTAAGGATTCAATCAACCAGCACTAGCAGTAATTGACATTAAATATGGGATTTTTGCCCTTAGAGAAGTTTATAATTACAATGAGGTTGTATTTAAGTCCCTCTCTCCAAGCAGATTCCCCCCTTTCTTGGTCCCATAATAATAATAGCCAGAGTGATATGGCTGAATGTTGAAAAACTTAGCTTGAGTGTGTCATGAGGCAAAAAAATAAAACCTGTGTGTGTCACAGCTGCCCAGAGGTTCAGCTTTGTGCCCTTTGCTCATCCAAGAGGACAGAAGGCGACATCTATAGCATCATCCTTAGTTTTTTTCTGTAAGACAGTTGTCCCCCAGATTGTATGGAAATTGCACAGTCTATTAGTATATAGTTGCCACTTGTATTTTTTTTTATTCCAGGAACCAAATATGAGCAATTTGTGTCAATTGGTTCTACATCTGCAATTGAACTACATCCTTTAGAACAGTGTCACGATAGAGAAATAACTTCTAAATGGTTTAGGCTGCATATAACTCTGATTGCCTTTAATTAGGGGGAAATCACAAGCTAAGAAGAGTAACAGACTTGAAGTCAGTTAAAAATCAGAGTAATCAACTGAGAAAAAAATGTAATCTCATGAATCTTAATCGTTAACCACAGGATAATAGTTTCTTTATTCATTGAATAACTTTTCTGCCCACCCTATTTCTCAGATTGGAATTCTAACGTTGACTGCCAAATCTCTGTGACATGAGAGGCGCCTCCAACTACATAAAATCCTAGAACAAATGAAACTGAGAAAGTCATAGTTCAGCCCAAGAATGAGGTCAGGGTGGCCCAATGTAAGATCTCTCTGATTGCGAGTGGTCTCAAAGTCGGAGTAATAGACCGACCGAGGTATAGACCTTCTCACAATATTTTCCTAGAAATGAGGCATAATAATTTGACACATTATCAACAAACTGTTGGCAATTATCATTATTGTCTTTAATGAACCTTGTCTTTAAAAATTGAAAAACTTCTGGATAGTAAGAATTAAAAATATAAGTTGGTATTTATTCTTCCAGAGGTTGGCTTTCATGAATTCTGAGAAGGGACCGATCTGAGGCAATTTCTTTCATGACCAAGGAGGAGGATTTTTCCGTTCACGTGTGTGGTGTGGAGTGAAGAAAGAGCTCTTTTTTTCTTTGTAGGAATGTGCCAGATAATTTAGGGGGAAAATGAAATATGAGAAATGTGTGGTACGGGAACAACTCTGAAATGCACGTTTGCCTGCAAGAGTTATTTTCAGCCGTTATCTCCTTGGAGCTTGTCAGAATTTTAAAACTGTTCATTTCTATTCCACTTGAAGAGTGGGATCTATCAGGCCCAGGCTGTGGGATGTCACAATGGGATCAGCCAGAGGAGCAAGAAGGAGCGTCAGGAACGGAAACCGCTGACGTCTCCTGTGGTCATGAAGCAACATGTGCCCGGCTAATTACTGTTCTCGGCGACCGCTCTCACATCTTGAAACTCTCCATGACCCAATGTGGAAATCCTGTTTGTCTGCCTCCCACCCCCTCCCCCAAAGAATGAAAACCAGCAAATTGCAAGGCTGGGCTTGTTTAATGAATGTGATTTGTTTTTGTGGAACCAAAGGCACGAGAGGTTGCGGAGGCTGTTAGCTTGACGCTGGATTTGTGAGATGACTTCATGGCCGCATCTTTAGATGAGTTTAATGTGGAGGTGTCTGCGCTTGCTAGATGATAACCTGTCCAAAGGCATTTGCTTTATTTTTATGTGTTCCTAGAGCAGAGTGACCTTTGAAGATAGGCGAGACCATGTCTCTGCATCAGGCAGAACTCTGTCTCACATGGGGCAGATGGAAGAGTCTTTTGTTTTAATGAGAACGTCCTCGAGATGCACCTGCATCCCTTTTTGGCCTTTTTGTTTTCCTAGTGCCGGCCTTACTGCCCTCTTAGTGATTCCAGTGCTATAACCTAAGGCTCTTTTGGGACTTTTTTCTGGGTACAAATAGCTAGTTATCTTGCACTCTATAGTAAATATAATTTTTGGTATTAATGCCTTTCATTTATTCACTTATTAGAGCATTAAAAACCAATTTCACCTTCTTGATATTAAGAGGTAACTTCCCTTCTCTACAGAACTTCCCCTCACTCCCCTCTCCATGTTGCCCCCCCCAAAACCCAGCAACTTAGTTTGTCCAGATAAGTTGAACATTACTTCTCCAAAGTTTATAACAGAAGATGATGTTTCATAGAGGCATTGGCTAAGATATGTGTTTATTTGGGTGACTATTTGAATATACTAATTAATAGTGCAATATTATTACTTACTATAACAACAAAAGAAAAAGGAGACCTGAAACTCGCTTGGTTCTCTGGAGAAAGAAACTTCATGAGCATGAATAGTAATACTTTGCATCCATTTAGATGCAATTGCCTGATGGTGTCGCCCAAACTAATTAATAATGACATATTAACTAACATATTGCCATCAGCAGGTGGCTGTTTGTGCAGGGGTGAAAATGGCTTATGCTAAAACAAATTGCTGTACCCTAGAGAAATGTGCAGCATTGTTTTTTTAAGAGTCTTAATGATGTCTACAACAGGATTTTTATTTTTTTGTCACTTATAAAACTTCAAGGGATAAAACTGGGTGGAGATTGGAGAAGATGGAAGCTAGAAAAACAAAAAGGAACAAAATTGAGTCAACTTTTTCCAAAAGCTTTTCCCAATTAAAAAAAAAAAAAACCCAAACAGTTGAATCTAAGCAGCACAAAAATCCTAGGAAAGACTCAGGAATCCTTCTTCCTTTGCACTCTCCTTTTCTCCCTCTCCTTTTTCCATTCTGGATCTGCAAGCGACCCTCAGCACACAGTATGGCGGTGACAGATGGGCAGTGCACTGTCATCTGCTGCTGCCGCCTTTCGGTTTCAGAGGGATCATTGTGACAATGAAGGGGTTAAAACTGTCAACACCTATCAGAGCTTGGAGATAATTAGTGTCATATAAACCAGAGAACCGGAGCCTCGATGCTGATGACCATGCAACAAATGAATTCCACTCGGTTGCTGCTTTGTACGAATTCCTTATTAATCTCGTTCCAGCTCATGTCCAGCTATGCTTTTTAAATGCCTATGTGAAAATGGTACTACTGTTTATGCATATAAATGATGATGCTTCAGTATGACCGGGAATCTTTTTTACTTTGGAAGATGCATTTTGAATTAGCTCTTGCAGCTGTAAGTTGAATAGATACATACTCTTCCAGGATGACATAGGTAGCCTTCTTAGTGTCTCACAGTGTGTTGACAGTTGCTGTACTACCAAGGTTGCTAGAGTGTAGTATGGAGTAATGTGAGTGAGGAATGCAAAGTATTGCAAGGTATAATTTTATCCAATCTTTTTTTTAAGCTTTCCTTTTCTTACACGGAACATAAAAGGAAAATGAAGTAGACCTTTTTAAACAAACTATAGGCTTGACAAGAATAAAATACACTCCTCATTTACTAACTTGAAAGAGAAAATGGATAGATAATGAGCAGAGACTCTTAAAGCCGGTTTTCAAAAGTCCATTTGGTAACTAGAAAGGGACAAATATGACTTAAAAATAGGAGCAGGAATCTGTGACGGAATCGGGGAAGAATGGGTAAAAGAGAACTTCAATAACCCAGATGTGTTCAAATCCACAGGTCCCAATGGCTGGCATCCTAGAGTACTTAATGAATTGGCCGAAGTCATCCCAGAACCGCTAGATATCATTTTTGAGAACTCGTGGAGGACTGATGAGGTGCCTGAAGACTGGAAAAGGGCATATTTAGAACCTTCTTTCAAAAAGGGAAATGGATGATGACCCTGGAAATACTCATCACCTTAACTTTTTGCTTGGACAAATTCTGGAATAGTCAACTTAGTAAACTGGGTAACCGATTTGTAATAGCTAGAAACAAGGCAGTGAAATATCACACACAAAGAAGTACTGAGTTCGTTTTTAAGAAGACACCGTGATGAGATACAGTCTTATGCATATCTCGGATTCTCCCCTCCATTCTTGATGAAAATAGATGATGTTGGCTAAGGCATTCGAGCAATAACTTATTTTAAGTATCATATGACAAAAAAGTAGGTTTCTGGCATTAACTAGTAATTATATCATTTCCAAGTGAGCTTTCAACTTGAGGATAGTAGCTTTACTTTTATATTTTAGGATACGTTTTATTTCATTTCATATAGGACCATGTTTTCATAAGATGAGATATTTACATAATTTTATATAAATTGGTGAAGGAGTTCTTATTTTAAGGTGCTTTATTTAGTTACTTCATATATAGGTACCCTCATAAAGTTGATGAATTAAGGGACATCAGCAAGGGAAGAAAATTTCTTATAACTTTTCTTTTTAAATTTAATCTGGTTGAGGTTTAGTGTTAGAACTGATAAGAATGCCTTGCTCTCATGTGTACTGAGCTGTTTTACTTGTTGCTAGTTTTGCTCACTCCGTGGACACTGCCATGGCCCAGCCTGCAGCGCCTTCTGGTTGCAAAACTTTATCCCACCTCCTTCCCGGGCTTCTGACTTCAGGCCTGTGGGGGTGGGGTGCAGAGGTGGGCAGTGGCAGCAGGTGTGAGGATCCCTATGTAACTGCACCCAGAAAGGAGAGTAGATTGAGGTGATTGAGGTGGGCAGGGAGGAAATTAAGATGAATCTGGCATTTTTAAAATTCTTATTGTTCTTGTGTTTTAATGTTGGTAGTTTTATTTTCTGCTGAGAAAATGCAACCATGTTGATGGGACCAAAAACTTAGTTGAAAGGAGGCCATGGAAAAAGATCTAGATATGCAACAAGCTCTCGGGGCTGGCAACTTTTGAGAGTCCCTGAGCCCCTGAGAATCTTCCTTCACTACATAGAAGTCCATAGAGGATGAAAGTTCACATCAGCATGACAATATGAAGAAAAATAGGAAACTCTCAATGGAAAAGAAATTGACATTCACTTTTTTCTGGTGCATGCTGGTCCCTAGGAATAGATAGTTAAGACGGGTAGTAGGCAATTTTAACATAATACTGCTTTAAACATCTAAGGTTTAAATAGTTTATCTACTTCTATAGATTAATTTAGGTACTGAGTAAAATCAGTCTCACTCTTAAATACTAATGTAAGGAAATTAAGTTCTCAAAGTACATATAAGTTGTCTTTTAACCTATACATAGCTTGTAGTTTCATAAGGATTATACTCCAATCAACCTTTCATCATTTTTTCAAATGAACTAGAGTCTTTAAAATTTCTGAGCTAGATTTTTTTAAGGGGTGGAGGAGTCTATATAGATTACAGACATGATTTATTGTGATAACAAATGGCTTCTTATTTGAGACCTGATTTCCAGGTGTAGCATCTGTGGCAGATTTATTTCACAGATGTACATTTGCGTGCATTTGTTGAACTGTTGCTAGAAAGGATCCTGTTTCTGAAAAATCTGTTATTTTCATTATGGGCATTATGATGTGACCTACTGCAATAAAAAACAGGTTCTTTGGTCATTTCAAATTTTATTTTCTATTTGAGTAATATCTACCTTCCATTCTTTTGTCACATTTAAATTTTCTATTTATGTCTACTATTGGAATTTGAAGATAGCAATGCTCTACCTAAATTAAGAGTCACAATCTAGAATAATGAAAAAGCCAATGGATTTTAAAGACTCCTAGTGAAAACTAGAGGAAGAGAACTTTAAACAGAGAAGTATTGAAGGAAGCTCATTAATTCCTTTGCATTAAATCAAGATGAGGTGAGAAAGATAGAATATATGAAAAAGGAATTATTCTTACTATGAATTGTATCTGGTGATAATTACTCTTATGAAAAGTAATTTTTCAGTGTTTTTTCCTTTTATCTAAATAGTAATGATATTCTTAATTTTTGACTTTAAAGGAATAGCAATTAACTAAGGAACAAATATGTTATTAAAACTAGGGGATTATCTTGATTTGTATTTCCTAGAACATCAAGAGAGATTAATTACAGACTTTTACATCATAATATCGAGGCAAAATTTTCTTTATTTCATCTTAAAAGAAACTTTTGGGAATGAAAAAGATCTTATTCACATAAAATATTTCTTGGCATAAGGAAAGCAGAGTTTTAAGGGCTCCTTCCTTACAAAGTGGGAGCTGAACCAAAAATCTTGGGGAAAAAAACTAAATTTATGGCAACAAAGGATAGTGGTTTCTCAATCTAGAGAACTCAAGCAGTTTCTCAGGTCAGAGATATTTACAACATCTTGGTGGTGTGCAGTAAACAATGACAACAACAAGCTTTGGGTATTGACTTTGGGGTTTACTCATATGGTTCAAATTCTAGAGTTATCCTAGTAGTTTTTTCTAGAATTACCCTGTGGTGAATCTGTTAAGGACGTACACTGTGGTATAGCTTGGGGAAATGATCTTGAACAATTATGAAACTCATTAAAGCTTCTTTTTCCTTGTCCATAAAATGGGAACAATAAATATCTCCTACAGTTCTTAAGAGGCTTGATTGTTGTACAACTTATATCCCACACATGGTTCTTGTGTCCAGTGCTTGGCGTATAGCAGGTGCTGACCGCCCCTCTCCCTTCCTTTCTTAGATTACTTTAAAACTGGCTAGAAAACGCAAGCATAAATTGATATGCCCTTATTGTTGCCTTCAACTCACTGAATAAAGCCCCTTTAATTTAGAAAGGCTGGAAAAAGGCTGCAGTGCCCGCTCATAGTGGGAGTTCAGTAAATATTTATTGGTTGAATGAAAAGGATGTGATTTCATTAATAAAAGACAATGAGCAACTTCATAAAGGCCAGAACTTTTCAAGCCTGGGAAAATAATAACACAGACACTTATAAAGGTATTTTGTTACCTTTCTTTTATTTTTTATGACAGCTTCACACTTATAAATTTGGTGTGTGAGTGAGTGGCATATGTGCATTCTCCTCTGATTTTATGACTGTGATTTACAAATTAGGAGTACAAATGGGCCTTTCCCCGATAGCTTCTTCTGGGATGAATCCAGCCAAGACACGAAGCAGATGATGGTGGATCGGCAAACTTTTTCTATATGAAGAGAAACCAGATGTGCCAGGGACTGGGAAGCACCTGCCCGAAAACTGAGATGAACGTGTCTGATTTTTCTCTGTTAAGAGCCTGAGTATTATAAATAGGTCCCTTGCATGGAGGTTGAAGAATACCAAACAGAAAGGTTAACAGAAGTGAAATTCATGAACGAAATGTTTTGTTTATACAGATTCTTACAGGTCATATTTAATTAGGTATCAAAATATGTTCAGGCAGGTAGAAGATTTCTGAATTTTGAAGTCAATGAGAGATAAAGAGTAGAATATTGTACTCAGGGATATGTAAGAGAAATACGTGAGAGCCTGACCCTAAAATGCCAATTCTCAGTTCTGACCAAGTGCCAAGTATAGGGAAATTCTTTGAAGAGATCAGCCAACAACTTCTGCTTGGAATTAAAGCTGTATAGATGCACACATAACTGCATTATTAAGTAAAATAAGTTGTGTAGAGCAAAGCAAATCACTTAGACTTTCTCTTTTAGAATGTTATATTTTTACTCTTAGCTCTCTCAGTAGTCGTCAATTACGTATTCCTACACGATCAGATTATTTGATTAAAAATCCTCTTCAGCTTCCCATTATTAATCTCCAGGGAGATAAAATCAAATAACTTTCTAATCCATGATCATTAATCACTATTTTATATATTTCCATAAAAGGCAAAAGCGAAAAAAGGGTAGGTAGTTCAGAAAAATGAACAATATAACTTTTCTTTGTTATTTATCAAAATAGATACGAATATTTTCTTTAAAGTTGTTTAAATTCCTGGAAATGAAGTTTTATTTTTTATTGCTGCTGTTAAAAGATAGCTTTTTACAGGAAAATAAAAGGTTAGATTCTACGTTAAGAGCTGGGCAGAATTTTTTTTTTTACAATCTTGCCAAAATTTCTTCCACTGGACCAAAAGGAAATAAGTCAATTTCTAGACATTATATATAAGACGGGAAATGTATTTTGTGGGTACATTTTGTACAACCTTCTCTACTTTAACATGCCCTTAAGTAGATGAATTTTCCCTTATTATTCCAAAAAAATGAAATGCTGTAGTAAATATCTCTGGGGCAAAGTGCTATACTGACTAGGACAAATGTTAGAAATTCTGTTGTTTGTTGCAGTTGTTGCCCTGTTCCCTAAACTTGATGATGTCCACACAGAACTTTTAGAGACATATGTGTATATCTAAATAGCCAAGCACAGATTCCTTCTAACTGAGAGCTGGAGTTTGGTTTTGTAAACGTAATTGCAATTGACACTTTATTTTTCCTTTCCGTTATTTTTTTTAAAAGGGACTACATGAGAAGGCCCTAGGAAAAGCCTAATTGGAACAGCATTCTGAACCATGTAATGTATGCCCACGCAGCACTGTGACTTGCAAACATATGTCCGCTCTTCAATAAATGTTATGGTTTTCACAGTGGTTCCGCCTTGGCCTCTTTTGTAATCTTTCACATTTTGATGAATGTGGTAGAGATTGTAGGTTGTTTAAACTGATGATATGTAAATGTTTATGGTACTATAGCATTATGGTCAGCGTGGGAAATCAGAGTTCTACCTGGAAAGAAAGGAAAAAGCAGGCTTCCCCACACTGCATGCAAAATTCAAATAAATCCACTGTACGTGCTTGGATCCTTTTATTTTGTATGGTTGTTATATATGAATATGTTGTGGCCTTCTCTTGTGTGATATGTGCTGGTGACAGTGGCTCGCCACAGTGGCGGGGGGGGGGTGCAGGGGGGTGGGTACTAGGTGGCAGGCAGGTCACATGTGGAGTTTGTCCATATGTGATCTTGCTGTGGCTCCCGCAGCCCTGAATCTCTATCACCTGAGTGTGTTGTGATGTAGCTACAGATAGGCAGAAGGTCAGTGGTCGTTAGACCCAGAGTCCTGGATTCGAATCCCAGCCTTACTACTTTCTGGCTTTGGGACCGTGAGCAAATGCAATAATTATTTTACATTCTTAGCACAGTAACTAGCCCCAAAACATTAATTCGAAGAAGTTTTATAATAGTGTTTCGAGTTTTATATAAATGTCAGCATGTGTTGTGCTTTGATGATGATGAATGACTGTTTCTTTATGCCCACTGAATACAGGATAAGAGGAAAGGAAGTTTAAAGTAAGAAACAGGTAGGGTAAATATTAGGAGGAACGTGTAAAAATTTGAATTTCAGACCTGAAAAGGGACCCTAAGGATGACTTAGTCTGATTCAGAAATTGTGTAGTTAAGACACTGAGGAGCCAGGAGTTCGTGGCACACCCATGATGACACTCCAGGTTGGTGGCAGATGGTTCTGCCAGTAGATCCTCTACTCCTGGCTTTTGTCTGATGTGAGATCTTGGAAATTGTACCTAAATGGTTCTGTGGCATCTTCAAAAAAGACCTTTTTAGATGAGACTAAGTTTGAACCTCGATCCATCGTTTTCAAGATGTAGCCTTAGCACTGTGTTCATAAACTAAAGCTCCAAGCAGCTCTGTGGGGGCTTGCATCGCGGTATGACAAGCTGACCTTTCAGCCTTAAAATCTTATACTTCATGTCCTCCTCGATCTGATAAGCATATTTAAGAAAGTTCCTGTTATTGGTGGGCAGCACTAAAATGTATTTTTTAAAAGTAGGGAAATCCATGCATGCAACAAAGCTCACAAATAAGTGTTTGTTAAAGAGTAATGTGGTTTATATCATTAATGAAATCACGTCACATAAGGCAGTTTTTAAAAAGTCTTTCATCTGGAGCTGGATAATGAATACCTTCTAGTCTCATTCCAGGCTGTCTGTTGCCCCACTGAGGATTTTTTTTTAATTTAAAAGAGGAATCTTGAATAATTTTAAATGAAAAACTTACTTCCCCCTGCCCCCTGAGTTACCCTGAGGACAGAGTACATTCATGTAATTATGGACGCTTTTTTGGCGAACCCTCTCTACTTTAAAGTACATTCATGTACCAGTAACAGGATGTCTGTGGAATCTCATCTGTTTCTTGGTTGAATAATGAGCACCGATTGTGTTATGTCACAGTATATATTCAGTGTGCATTGTTTTATATCCCCTTAGCTTAATCAATTTAGCTTCAACTTCATTTTGGAAGTTAATTAATCTACATAGCAGCATTACAAAAATGGCTATTTTGAGTGAAGAATATACATGCAATTTTTAAAGGAAATCCTTGCCTATAAATCAGAAGTCCTGAATCCAGGGTCTGGTTTTCCTGGTGAGCAGAGCTGTCTAAGTCACTTCCTTTGACACCTTTGCTCTCCCATCTGTAAAAGTGTTCAGTGAGCAGCATTGCCAAACATGCCCTGTGAAAGGTTTGAGAAACAGATGGTATCTCTAAGGAACCTCACGTTTTCTCCTTTTTGATGACCTCCACCGGGCCATGCGCACGTCCGGTTTGTCCCCACTGGGGTTGTTCCTCACTTGGTACTTCCTCAGTTCCTGGTGTGTCATCTGGCACGTTGTAGGTGCTCAGCAATATTATTGAATGAATGAAGGACAAGATGGACTTTCTCACATGCCTGAAGAAACTGAAACCTGAGGTTGTGTGCGTGGTTCTACCTGGGGCGTTTCCTGTTCGCAGGGAACTCCGAGGCCCTTCTGTGTGAAGGATGCCTGCCTTTCACCCCCTAACCCGGGAAACCAAGTTTCCCTGTATCAGAACCTCACCTTGGGGTATAATTTTTTTGTTATTCAGGTCTTCCAACTTTCCTGTTTTTTTCGTATAAAACCGGTAAATGAAAATAATTTGTAAAAGAAAATTTTATTTACTCAATTAGGTTTTCTTTTGCAGAGATGTATTAAACATTGTAATTTGTGAAGGCACATGAAAATACTAAAATGCCACGCTTTGAATTAAGATTTTCTTTTGGTGAGAGGAATATCATCATGTATGTGCAATTAAAACTAATAAGTATCAATCTATTCCTACAATTAAAGGGAATCCAACTGTGGTTAATGTACTTATCACATATGTTAGCATGCATGTGGTATGCTGTTAGATAAAAAACAAAGAAATTTTGATAGTCTGTTGTACACAAACCCTAACTTCCCTCTTAGATTGCATTTTGGACACACTCACTTTTAGATCTATTTAATATAAATTTATGACTTATATTTTGTCTCTGGAAATAATTATTTTTTCCCTAAAGATTACTTCTATCTTCTACCAATTGGAAGGCAAAAAAGAGTGGAATATTTAGGAACAGGCCAGGGTTGTTCAGACCTGAGTTTGACTCTCATAGAGCAGCTGAGAAATAGGACTGCTTGCCCTAAGAGAGACCTTGCAACTCTGCAGTGATTCTGTGCCTTGTCTTTCTTTTCTTTCTCTGATACGTATGGCATGTGGAAGTGAGGGAAGAACATTCAAGTTTTGGAGTCACAAAAACCTGGATACAAACCCCAGCTCCCCACACCTGGCTTTGTGACCTTACATGAGTTACTAATCCTTTCCAGTCTGTTTCATCATCTGAAAAATGAGGTTAATAATACCCCTTCAGAAGGTTCTTGTGAAAACTTAACAAAACACCATGTAAGACAACCAATAGAGGGTCTCGTATTGGAGGAACACAAATCCTCACTAAGTACCACCTAGGCAATATTGGCAGGTAGAAAGTGGAGGGGTGGGAACAGAAGAGTTCTGTGACTCATGAATAAAAATTGTTTTCAAGATATGTTAGAAAAAAACTTACGTTCATGGATCAGTTAAGACAAGATTAAAAAATATAGTTGCCAACACTTCAAAGGACATTTAATCTGTGTCTGGGACAATTCAAAGCATTTTGCATGTCTTATCGCATTTAATTTTCATAACAGCCCTATGAGATTGTTCCCATTCTATAGATTATTCTCATTCTACAGATGAGGAAACTGAGGTAAAGGTGGGTTTTGGTAATTTACCCAGGGCCACACAGCCACTAACCAAGAAAGCTGGGATTTGACTCTCAATAGTGTGACAGTGTGACTGTAGACCTGTCCTCTTAACCTTTATTTATGGTTTATGGGGACCAAACTTAATGTAGACTCAACTATAAGGACAGTACATCAAGAAGCAGGAGAGAGCGGATTGACAAGAGTTAGAACGAGGAGGTGCCTGAGGGATGAGATCAGGTGAAGACGGCGTCTCAGCTGCTGTCATGGAACGCCTGAGACTGGGTCATTTATAAAGAACAGCTGTTTATTTGCTCACACTTCCGGAGGCTGGGGAGTCCAAGATCCAGGAGCCAGCAGGTTGGGTTGTGTGATGAGGGCCTCATCTTTTGGGGAGTGTCCACGGTGTCCTCACACGGCAGGGAACAGAGGGTAAGAGACTGATTGTTTCCTGAAGCCTCCTTTCTGAGGACCTTAATCCCATTCCTGAGGGAGCAGCCCTCATGGCCTAATCTCCTTTTAAAGCCCCACCCCTCAGTGCTATCCTCTGGCAACACCTGTATTTTGAAGGGGACATATTCAAACCCTAGCATTTCATATCAATTATATTGCATCAGTCGAAGATGCCACTGAGGGAAAGACCACCAGTGAGCACCACTGAGAAAGGAGAATGCTACCAGTTTGACTACATTCCAAGTTCACAATATTTTTTCCGTTAAGATTTTTAGTTTCAACTTATTGACAGAGCTATCTTAGACTTATTCATGCATAGATATTTACAATTTACCACTCAAACACACAAAAAAATAAAAACAAAGCTAAGTGAAGCTAAGGTCATCCTGCAACATTTTTGTAGGCACCCTCCTCTCAGTCACTTTCTAACTCCCACCTGTCTGTGGCCCTGCTGTCCTCACAGGTCCTAGGTGAGGTCTGGTCTCTGGATTTCATCCAAACCCTCTACACGCTTACATGCTGGAACTTCCTTGATCTTACCCAAAATTGTCTGCAGAAAGTTTTAAGACAGCGACTCATTCTTTCCTCAGATGGCCGTTAAATGGTTTGCTGGCTGAAATGCCACGGGCTTGCAGCTCTGCAACTGTGCCACCTGGAAGGGCAGCCACGTGCCTGCCTGTGCATGGGTGGCAGCTGTGTCACTGGCTGCCAGGCAAAACTGACTGTAGTTCTCCGTCTCTCGTCCTTCACCCTGGTTTCAGGCATATTTAAAAGTGAAAATGTGTGCATTCGAATCAATGAGATATGCTTACCTGTCCAGTTACAAGGAAATTTTGACCACCCATTTCATTTTACCTCCTGTCCCTCGACTTTGTTGATAATGATATACTAGTCATTTTGCCTGTAACTCTTGGATTTGGAGTAAGAATTTCTTTTGCTTGTTTTGTAGTTGAATCTGTGCTGACGTTACTCTTCAGTGGGTCTCTGACATGAGGTCCGCCATAGACAGACAACACGTACTGGTTCTGTTGAGCTTCCTGCCATTGTTCTGTATGCCGTGGAGATCCTTGGTTCATGGAAAGTCTTTAAATGATGATTTAATTATTGTTTTATAGAATTTAGCACCTTCCCCCATGGAATGATAATAATTTTTTATTTGGGTATTTTAATTTTTAATAATGATGCCCGATGATAGGGTTATCTCTCGTACTACCAATATACCTGCCTACCGTTGGAAGCAAGAGTTTGCTCTGACTTCAGGTTTAGGGTGAGAAATACTATTCTATATTTTCATTAGAATTCTAAGTGGCAGCTCAAAATGTACTATTTGGCCCTTATGTATTAGAACTCTGTGAAAGTATTTTGAAGTTTTAAAATGTCTTCAGGAGCTGTTAGGCTTCCATTCCCTGTGCTCAGAATATGTGCGGTGCAGTGGAGAGGGACCGGGGCCTTGGTGCCAGGGAGAAGGGGCTCCAAACTCTTCACTGCTGTGTGAACTTCATAAAAAAAAATACCAAGTACTTTCGCTAGACTGAATTTTATTCAGTCTTTATAACAACCCAATAAAGTAACTGCTGCTACTGATCCATTTTACAGGTAAGGAAACTGAGGTGGAGAGTGTTATTACTTTAGAATATTCACTTGTGTTATCCGTGATGTCCTTAGAATTATAAAAGACACACTGACTGTATTGACCATAACATGTATGAAGCACATTGCATATACTTGGTGATTGAAATGGAAACAAATTGTATTTTACTGGTGTTTACTTTTCTCCTCCTCCATCCCCTAAGCAGTACTTAATTGCCATTTGAAATTGCCTTAAGGATTCTGAGAGGAAAATACACATTTTAGAATGTGTAAACCTTAATAAAAATAATTTTCTATTACACAATTTGATTTTCCCTGTTTTGTCTGAAGTAATGGATAATCTTAATTTTTGTTTTTTAATTAGGAAAACCAGTAGGCAGCTTCATGCTAATGTTCAGGATTTCCTAGTGCCTGCAGGTATTCCCCATGACACCTACATGGAAGGAATTTGTACTTTGTCATGATCAAATATTCTCTCTGTGGACCTTTGGGTGAAGCAACCTAACATCATCTGTATTTTTAGTGAATCAAGGACCATCCAGTTGGATACATAAACTATAACTTGTGGTAGTTCTTATCTTTATAAAATCTCAATGTTCATATTAAAAATATTCCTTTTAGAAAACTTTTTTCATTGTACCACCAAAGAGGAAGCAATATTGATAGGCATATTTTTTTTAAAAAGCTAATTCTATAACTTGATAGATGTAATTAATTAAGGCATAGTTTGAAAAACATTAAAATTATTGCCTCACAGTTTTGAGCCTGTCTGCCTTCCTTCCTTCCTTCTGTCATTCCTTCCTTCCTTTCTTTTTTCTCTCTCTCTTTCTTGGAACTGACAACTAAATGAATTGAATATATCTCTTTTATCCCACAAATCCCATTCATCTGCTTTTATTTTTCCATGCTTTGATCTCCTTCCAAGTACATTTGAAGAATAAGTAAACATATTTTCTAAAAATCTTGGAACATTTCCTGGTCTTGGAGGTGTGAGGACAGGATTGGCAAAAAAGCGATTTTTGAATGAAAAGTTAAGTCTATACTTACATTTAAAATCCCCAGAAACATTGATATAAACCAAAGTAGCCATTTGCAGTAAGGAAAATAGTCATATTGTATGTTATTTTGATGATTGAGTTTTAAAAAAAAAGCATACAGCAACCGAATACATATGTAAATCTAGTATATGGTATATCCGCAACACAAAGTGTAATCTCAACCAATAATTGGAAAAAATAAACTGATAAGGGCTATATTCTAGCATCGAGAACAATATTCCTAAAGTCCAATCTATCAAAATAATAGATCTGTTAAATGCAATTTTAGGAATAAGGCAAAGCTTCTTACTATGCCATACAATGGAGAAAAGTTGAGACACATGTACAAAGCCTGCTTCGTGGACTTGTCTATAGCAGAGAGAATAAGGAAGGACAGGAAAGAACCATGCATTTAGTTTACTACCTATCAGAAGAGAGGTTTCTCTACTGTATAAATCTTTTGAATCTTGCCTTTGAATTTTTTGACTCTAATTATTAGTTGCTTAAGGTTTATTTTGATACCATGCTGCTTAGTTGTGTTGTCAGTAGAGTGTTTTGTGTGTAAACATCAATATTTCACCTGGCTTCATAAGCAGGAGATAATGTCGAGCAACTAACATATAATACACATTTCCATTCCCATATCCTCAAAGAGGAGTGCCTGCCCTTAAGTTGTGACAGTAACCTGCTCTGCATAATGCCCCTCTCTGATTACCTGTGTAGGTAGTGAGGGAACTTTTAAGTCACATCAATTATAAAAATTCCAAGAGAATATGTCTTTGTAATAAAGGAGAAATTTATTCTTTGTGTGATTCAAAAATAATTCTGATGCATCATCTATTTGTAGAAAACCATTAATTTTCCCTTTGATGGTAAAGTTGGTTATGGTAGACATGGAGAATGACAGATATCAATAGGTTTTAGCCCATATTAGGTACTAAAATGCTTCCAAAACAATTTGAGTTCCTAATAATAGGAAAACATATGGCAGAGGTTGAAAGTTATTTGTGGGTGATAATCATTTATATTTTATACAGAGCATCAAAATTAATATCTGCAAAGTGAAAAAAGAAAACACAGTGCACATTTATTACAGATGATGAAACACAGTGCATCAAGGGAAAGAAAAGAAGAGTTAGGCATGGGTTTGAATTCCTTCCTACCGCCTAAATGCATGTGGCCTTGGGCAAGTTACTTCACCTGTCTCAGGATTGTATAAACTATTTACATAGCCCTGTGCATATAGTAAATGCTCAATAAGTGTTAGCTATCATCATAATTCATTTTTGTATTTGAAGAATATGGTATTAAGACTGTGTGATGAACCAAGGCCAGACAAAATCCTAAACAATCCAGTTTGACAATTTACTGAGCAGCAGTCCTGCAGTACTGAATTGGGCCATGAGGAAACAAAGGAGGAATGAACAAAGGGTTTACCATGTGCAGGAGGAGACTAGCCATGCAGAGAACCTCATCTCCATCAGAACAAAATGGTACCAGTGTCAAATACATTCCCGAGGAAGGAAAGAGAAGATGTCTGTAATTGAGATGAACGGTCTTAAAAAGATGGGTAGGGTTTTGTTCATTGGGAGGTGGGGGTAGAATGAAGGAAGGACGGATTCCCAGATGGGGGAGCCGCATGAGCAGAGGCATAAAGGGATAGGAGTGCAGGGGTTTTGTGGAGGAAAGGAGACTGGCCAGAGGCTCTGCAGCCTAGGATGAGGGGGTGGAGAAAAGGGAAGATGTGTCTGGCGTAGCTTGGAAGCAGTCCTCGGATTCTGAAATGTTATACTAGGAAGACATATTTTATTTTATAGGCTGGATATTTTCAAACTTTCTTGAGGCTTATGAATGATGCCCAACATATTTTCATGTCACAAACATGTATGGAATCCTTACTCTGTGCCAGGCACTGTTCTAAAAGCTAGGAAAAACTGGATATAAACTAGACAGAACTCCAGCCATCGTGGCGATTATCTTTATACAGAAATGTAGGTGTGGGTGATTGAATGCTGGCTACTGCTCTCTCCCCACTCAAAAGGGGATATCAGAATGCAAGTCCATACTCATCTGGTTATGATAGGAAGTGCCTACTGCATAAAAATGTTGAGAGAGGTCCTGTCTGCGTGCTGGTTTTGCCAAAACCAGTTTTATGGATATTCCTCAAGTGACTTTTATATTTGAATGGAACTAATATTAATACAAACATCCTCACAAACTGTGTCCCAGTGCAAATGAGTCATCTCATCTGAAGTTAGTAGAGGGCTTTAGGAAACAGGACTTGTCCGTACCATCTGCAGAAGGACTTCTTAGCAGAAGTCAGTTTTGAGGCTCTAAAACAAAGAGCGGCTTTAGGTATTTCCCCTTGACTAAACTAAAAGCAGGAAGCAAGCACAGTACTCATGTTGGCTTTTCCTCTCTGCAGTTTGTATTGGAAACGCATTGTTTTAAGTTTTACAAATATATGAAAACACGTCCTTGAATGTCTAAGGGGCAGAGCCCTAGGCAGCGAGCGAGGCTTCAGGTTGGATCAGCGCTGTGTTCAGAGGCCCAGTGTTTTACGGTCAGTGGCACCTGCTTGCAGGGAACAGGGCTGATGGTATAGGATGTGTGCCTGCGACAGTGTGCCGCTCAGATGTGATCTCTGCAGGTGCTAGAAAACACATGTGCTCCAGGCATGGGGGATGTGTCAGGATCTGAGTGGCATCAGCTTCTGAGAAAATCTTGTTATGCAAAGTGAAACTAGAACCAGACATTAAAATACTTAATGATTTCTTAAAGCAACATACCCTTTTATTAAATAAAAACAGGACGTATAAAATCCATATCTAGTTTTAAACATAGACATTTCATTCCATGAATATTTCTCCAATATGAAACTGAGCAGCTGTTTCTCCAGATGCCGCATCAGGGCTCTGAAGGGAATTGTTGTTAAATCCAATACCGTAGTTAGCTAGATAGTGAAAGAAATACTACAAGATGTATCTGATCTAATCAGTGAGCCTCAGTGAACTAGAATTTAAACACACAGCATGGAATTGATATGAGAATTTGGATTACATTCTAAACAAGGGAAATGCAATTATTATGCTTTGAGTCTACCACATTCTAATTTTTATTATTTAAAACCTATTAAGGATCCATCACAAGGAACCCTTAGTTTTTTTCTACAATCAGTTGTCATTGTGGCAGCCAATTGTTTTGAGAGAGAAAGTACACCATTATTATTTATGAGGAAGGGCTGACACACATAATCCATATATTTAGCTGACTCTAATATTCCTGGGCCAGCACATTAAATTATATGTATAACTACTAGAAAGATAGATCCAGAGGGTTACAGGTAATTTTTATGCAGGAACCATCGATCCCGTACTGAAATGAAAACCTACTCATCAACTAGTTTGTAACCTGTTGCCAGTCTGTCCCGTAGAAGGTGAAAAGAAGAGCAGAAGAAATTTATGGAAGGATTCCATTGGTCTAGAATGAGTTACCTGATAATGAGGTAAAAAACTGGAATTTTCAAAAAAAATAAAAAACTCACAAAAAATTGGCATAAGCCTAGTTGATTCTCTTTGACAAATAACAGATAAATCTCTTGTGTATCCCTTCATATCTAAAATATCTATAAATAAAAATGTTCATTTATATTACCAAGTTTTTAAAAAGGCTTCAAAATACTCTAAAATACATACAAGAGTATATGATTCTAGCAAAATTATATATAGTCATTTCACACGTAGGAAAAATAGTAGAAAGTTAAATGGCAGTATATTAACAATTTTTATCTCTGATTGGTATGATTATAGGCATTTCCTTATATTAGTGAATGTCAGCACTAAGCATGTATTATTTCTATGATTACTGAAACGCAACCCACTGAACAAACAACCCCCTGAGCATTGCACACAGTTTGTAGCCATCGTTCCGACGTTGTTAACCAAGGACTTGATTTTGTTTCCCAAAGAACTGTTTTTTGCCTTTATATTGTATTATGTTGATAGGGAATTTTTTAATCTCTGTGATTTATCAGCTACTTCTGTAACTCTTTGCCATCCACGCTCCTTATCCTAAGATGATAAAGACCACAGTGCTGGAGTCCTGGACAGTGACAGTCTTTAGCTGGCCCAGGCCGTGTCCTCCCTGCTTCCCTAGAGGCCGGGACTAGCCAGGGCTGCCCGGGCCTCACTGCCAGGGCATTGGCCAACACTCCTTATTACCGGCTGATGAAGCTCAGGGACCATGCCAGCTTTGGGTGGCATTTGTTCCCTGATTCTATGCAACATCTTATCGCTGATGAATTAATAGATGCATTATAGTTACATACGTATTTTGTTAATGGAATGTGCCTTCTTGGAATAAGTAAATGAGGGCATGTATTTTTTCTTTAGAGTATTTCAGGCCACTAATTAGATTAGCTCCGTGAGTGCCTAGCAAAATATAACTTGTGTGTTATCCTTGGCAGATATGATACCAGCTGTAGAACTTTTATTAGAAAATGTGACAGAAAGAAAAGAAGGAACATGAGAGAAAAATAATCACTGATTTCACGAAAGTAGCTGTGAAAAATAGCTGGTAAAAATAGATGTAACAAATCAATGATTTTTAATACTCCAAGATGTCTAAATGTATGAGTATATTAGAAGCATTTGGAGGATGGGAAGGGCTTCTGAAAATTGCACCCATTCCCGTTGACACTATATACTTTGCTCCCAACCTCCACCTGACACCTCTGCCAGCTGAGTGAGCCACTCTTATTTATGGGGGGTGTGTTGGGGTAGACAAAAGATTGAGGATTGTATCATGAACAGTGATTCAAGAAGCTGGAGCATGTCCTGGCATCCAGATGGAAGATCTGCTATGGAGAAGGGTGGAGGCCAGTGGAGGACTTTAAACATTGACAGGTTCAAATGAAAAGCTATAGCGATAACTCCAAATGCCACTGTAAATATTATCAGAGGGGATGGAGGTGGGAAAGGATGAGGCTGGTAGAATTACAGCATGAACCCTTTCCTAGTGCTTAAGTCAGAAAACATGTCCCCAAAGTCAATAGTTAATCTCACCAAGAAGGATAAGATTTGGCTCTTAAGAGCTGTGATGGGGTCACTACTGCCTCTTATGAACTTCATGCAACGGGGGTGAGAACTATTAATGAGAAGGCGGCAAAGTGCTCTGGTTAGTAGGTGCATTAACTCTCTCAGGCCACTAGGAATTTATTTAATAAATTGCTACTCTAGCGTAGGAAATCACTCCTTAATGGCTTCAAAAAAGTGTTTCAAAAGAGTAGCAATTTACTCCCTTGTTGGCAGGAGGAACAAGCCCCAAATATAGCATTAAGAACCTGCCATTTCTTCATCGTTTAAAAAAGGATTATTAGTTTTGGTCTTTAATTGCTTGCACACAAATTACATTTAATGAATTTCTAAAGAACTTTGATTTTCGTAAGTCTGAATGCCATCTCACTTTTGAGATAGAAAATACATACATGCGTTCATGCCGTAAATGATAAAAACAGTGAAAAAGTGAAAATTCAGTGTTGATATAAATACTGTTGAAAGGACCATAACAAAAAAATAAGGTTGTAATCTAAATCAAAGTTTCTTCATGTCCCAGTTCAGAACAATATGGTCATCACAAAAAGAAATGGGTCACATCAAAGAAAGGGGTGAGGAGAATGAGTATTAGCTTGGAGCTGAGCTAACAGTCGCTCTGAAGGATGACCATCGCATGGCGCCATGATTAATTAAGGTATCTGCCAGTCATCTGGGCTGGAATCGTTGCTTTGGAAAGGGCAGAAAGCCTCAATATTTACATAGGGATCATACGCTCATATTCAGAGTGCTGTCACTGCTTCTCTTGGCAGCCTGTGACTTGTTGGCAAAATGTCTTCAATTACGGGCAAACTGCCTCTTCTCATATCATCACAAACCAATTTGTCAGGATGTGTGTATTTGGAAAGCTATGAAACAGAAATATTTTACTTATTTTAAAAGGGTGGAGAGAAACCCTACTGCATATATATTCAAAAAATACCAAATCTTATAAAAGTTCACTCTTACAAATATTTAATAAAAATTGCTGTGCTTTCCACGAAGGTAAAAAACTAAAGAGGAAATATCTGTGTTAATGTTAGTGTGAAATAGTTTTATGACTGTTTAGAGTGTTTATTTGTGTGTTTACAGAGAAATTGCGGAATGAAGAGGCTGTATAATATTTCTACCTTAACTTCACATTTAAGCTAATCAGCATTACCATGGTCTTTCTTTAAGTCCACATTGCCTGAAGTTTTTTAATCATTATTTTCTCCATACTCTTTGATAATCATGGGAATTAAAGCATTAGATATTACAGTTTATATTATAAATAATACAACGATATAACTGATATAAAGATAAATATAAAGATATACAGAGTGTGGAAAAGAGCCTATGGCATCAAAAATAAAATAAAGGCCAATTAATGAAAGAAAAGCCAAAATGAAGAAATACATGAGCATTCTTCCATTTTCCCTGCTCCTTGCCTTTTGGTAAGAAAAATTTTAAGAATTGTGGGAACTAATAAACAATTATTAGTATAAATTGTGCTAACATTAACTGCATTGCTTCTCAGCTACAGCTTATCTACATTATTTTAAGCTTTGAAAAAATAGCTGTTTCCTTGCAAAGTTGATTGTAAAGTGAGGTCCTACAAAATGAATGTCATTTTCCTATTAGATTGAGTTATGGAATTTTAGAGCATTTATTTGTTTGTGCATTTGCTTGTTTTATTCTTGTCTTCCCTGCTTGACTGTAAGCTTCAGGAGGGTAAGGACTCTGTCTTTTTCGTCACTATACTCCCAACATCTACAACAATTGTAATTCCCACTAAAAATATTTTTTCAATGACTGTTGATGATATGCTGTTCTAGAAAAATATCATCATCTTGTATAATAAATCTAAAATTTTGTTAAATAAATACATTTAAGAGCTACTTAAATATATCTACTCTCATGTTATAATGAATATATTAATATACCAACACGGATATGCTTTCTGGCCACTGGATTTACCATAGAGTTACTTTTCCTCCTGCAGCATTTTCAAAACTTGATAGGACTTCCCCTCTGCTAGGTTCTCCCTTTGACTGGCTGACACAGTTTGCCTTTCCCTGTTTCCTGGAGCAATTACTCATTTTGTCAAGTTCCTAGAACTTAGCCTCCTTCCTCTGTTTCATGTCTAAGTTTATAAGAGCAAATAGAGCTGGACTGTGAAGATTCATTTTTCTGAGGGATGTCCTACAACCTGGAGACTTTCAATGTTGGAAGCTTTGCACTTTTCAAAACAAATTGGGAATCTACTGTTTCAACTCTTTTAAGTTCAGACTTCTGTACATAAGACTTTTTAGGATGTGAGCTACTTACCCCTATGTTTATACAGTGGAAGCAAAGAAATCAAGGTGAGACAGGCAATAATCTGAGGCCATGGAAGACCGAGAAACACAGTGCAGGATTCAGTTGCTTTAAATCTCCCTCTTTTGTTCTTAAGAGGAATCACGATAAGCTGTTCAACAAATGAAACATAGGTATTTAATTGGCTTTCAAATATTTTAGATATATATACAATATGGGTAATATTGCCTGGTTTCAATAAATCATTTCTGTTCCCTCAATAAAATGTTGTGTTTTCTTACCCTGTGATGTGATTTTGAAATAGCATTTAGAGGACTATAACAGTTAGCTCATCAAGATATTATAATATTATACTTGTGTTACTTATAAGGTTCATTTACCTTAGAGAAAGTGGTAGTGGGTTGTTTTTCCCCATACATCTTTTTACTCACTTCTGTTAATACTGAAAGTCATGGGAATATGAACAGAATTTTCTGTCTGAGACCTGCTGGTTTATGCCTGTCGTCCTGGCATCATTATTAACAGTACCCCCTTTCACTTCCAAAGTTTGGACAGTAATTTGTATGTCAGTCTATTGATAAAGGGTTTTTAGAACATCCTCTACGTATTTTGAACTTTACCCATATTTCCCCACTTTTCTCTACCTTTGCCACTCACAGCCCTAGCTTGTCTTTGTCATGTATGCCACAGAGACAGAGCTGGCATGGCCATTATGAGACCTGGAGGATTGGGAGCTGGAGCCTGCGTGTCTGGCTCCAAAGCCAGCATGGCCATTTGCTGGCTGTATGACCTTGGGTGAGCTAGCCAGCCTCTCCAAGCCCCAGTGTCCTCATCTGTACATTGGGGTGAAGGTAGCACTTCTTGGAAAGGCAGTTACAAACTTACACTGTGGGGCCCAAACGCCTGGGCATAAATCCCAGCTCCACCCTAACTTAGGGCTGTGACAAGCATTAAATGAGTTGACATATATAAAAGTTCTCAGAATAAAGCTTGACACACAGAAAGTGTTCGGTATATGTTAGCAATTGTTATCAGTGCTCTGAGAATTAAGTATGGTATAAATGTGAGTACCTAACATAGTCACCACTCAATAAATGAGATCCAGTAATATTAATATTACTGGATACTTACCTGGCACGTCTCTGGTTTCTATCCCTGCCTAATCCCAGCAAGAATGTATTCATTGTAGATATCCTAAATATGTGCATACATTTGTGTATGTATATAGGCCCGGAATTAGAAATTCTGAGCAGCTATTGCTTTATATCTCCAAACAGACTGTTCAGGACTGCCAAACTGCAGTTAAAAACCTAGCAAAAAATGCCAGCAGGTTTTGAATAAGATGCAAATATGAAATTCACTTACTCTTCAAGGGTGTATAAAAGGCTTTGCTAAATTAGAAATGCAGGGAAAGGAAGGTTTATTTATCCTGTTTATTTGAAGTGAGAGCCAGAATCAAGATGGTTTAACAGTATTAAATATTTTGTTGGGTTTTTCTGGGGGCAGCGGGGAGAGAGAGATTATATTTATCTTTTAAAAGCCCCATATCTATTTACACATATGAACTCTGAGAAATTTTATTTATTTAACATTTCTGAAAGAAAATGTAAGTGCAGTGGAATGTAAGCCCCTTCAGTGAGTGAGGTACCTGGTGGGGCTCAGGAGGTGTTTGCCGAATTGAAGGCGGTTGCGTCCCATGGGAGGGACAGTCACTGCTTGGTGTCCCAGTCTTGTTTCTTTTTTCCCACTTGTTTTCTAGGAAAAGAGTTCAGTAAAAATAAGTCTACTTGACATCCCTGAGTAAGTAACATTCTATGCATAGTTTCAGACATTTCTTTGTGACCAGCTTACGTCTTACAGCTTGTAACGTAAGGATGGGCATTATAGAACAAATTCAATTCAATCATATATCTGGATAATGTGCTGCTAAGCTTTCCAATAAAGTGGGGATTTTATTAATTTAGAAATTTCCACTAATTTGACTTACTGTGCTTAGAATAAGGATATAAAAATCACTGTGACATTTTTGGAAAATGACTTAAGCTACAACAAGCATGCAGCACCCACACGTATAGGTCCCTCACCTACCAAGGCAGCACCTGCTCCAGGAGCATGAAGCTCAGAGTCCCTGGGCCCCCTCGGAGAAGGGTTCACGGGGATTGGGCCCCTCAGCAAACAGCTCTCTGTCTACAGAAGTCTCTCCACTTTCTTCAGCCTGGTGGGAGGGCAGCTGCAGGGACACTGGGAAAAACAGATCAGCGTTAGCCCTGAAAAGTAGTGTAGTAGAGAGTTCTGCTCTTTCCCTAGGCCCTGCAGTGCTTCACCCTTTATATTCAAGGAAATGTCCAGGTATTTCCCGAAAAAGGCCCACCTCTGCTGATATGAATTGTTCCACTCCCCGGTGGCTGTGTTTGGTTCTTGTTTAGAGGGAAGAGGTTTCCCTCCCACGATACAAAAGAAGAGGCAACTATAATGGGATCGGATTAGTGCTAGGAAGGAGGTGGACACAGGCCACCACAGGAGCACGGGAGTGACACCTGCCGTGCTCTCAGGTGTTCAGCGAAGGCTCCCAGAGGAAGAGGAGGCATGCAAGTTAAGTGGCCAGCACAGCCCGAACAGGAGCTTGGTTCCTGATGATTTAAATAATGATGTCCAGATATTTAAAGCTTTAATCAATTCATTTCTCCTCCATTCTTTCTCACTCTGCCCCTGTCCAACCTTCCACACCCATCACCATGCCCTCTTGATGTCTGCTTTCCCTCTTCCCTGATGCATATAGTTCTCACCCTCTCTTGGGTCCGAGGTTGCAATCTGCGTCGTTCTTACAATGAATAGACCAAACAGAAGTCATCTTGTTTGTTCTCTCTTCTCAAATAGACTCTAAGCTCCTAAAAGCCTGGGTGCATGTGTTAATAATACCCAGCAACTAGACAATGGTGATGATTATGAACATGTTAGCTGTGAAGCACTGAGCAAAAAGATGCTTAGCATTTCTGTCCATTAGTCTGCTTGTAGCAAAACAGCACTAATAGTACCCATACTGAAAGGTTGCATGAGGAAAAAGTGAGAGAACATTTGTTAAATGTCCAGCCCGGTGTCTGGCATGGAGCGGGGATTAGTAGATGTCATGCACAGGTGTTAGTGCTGTGCTTTCCTTACACTGGATTCAGGATCCGTCACATCCATCCACTGTTGAGACCTTGAACCTCCTCCAACCAGAAGTAGATCCCAGACTTCTAGGCTAGAAGAGCCTTCAGTTTCATGTAGTCTGGGGAGTTGATGTTTTAAAAGCTATGTAGTAGAATCTTGGGATACTGCAGAGGTAATTAAGGTTGTGTAGTGTGTTGTGTTTGGGTTCATGTGGTGAGGAAAAGGTGTGGTAGAGGGCAGTGACTTCATTAGATCACACTAGAAGTTAGTGGCTGGGAGTGGAATCCAGCACTCATGCATTTGCTCATTCATTCATTCACTCACGTATTCATTCATTTTATTGAACATCGAGATCCTATTCTGCGTCATGCACTGGGAAAATGTATGGATTTATAGTGCCACACAAATCAGACCTGGATCCTGAACCTAACAGAGCTGACACAAAGTTACCAATTTAATAGAGCCGATGTACGTGCCATAAAATGTTTGGTCGATGAATTTGGTATATTCTTTACAGCGAATGTGTTTGAACTAGTAACCAGTGCCCCAGCTGTGTATAGAAGTGTCAGGTATTAGTCATTTGCAGTTGGCTGAATACAGTGCTTTTCAGACTGCCTGTATCTGAAGGTTTTTCAGAGACTGACATAACTTGGACATGGGTTTCCAAAGAATTAAAACCGCAAAAGCATGCATCAGCATTTGACTCCATTGTGTTCCCTTCTCCATGATCATGCCTTACACTTACCTTCCTTCTCCACGTCTGAAGGCCTAGAGGACAATCTCTCATAGACAAACGGTCCACTTAGTCTTTTTGCAGATGCATGCTTGTGAACGTAAAATAAAAAGCAACAGGAGTACAAGAGTAAAGTGCAAAAATGAGCGCTTCCATTTCTTATCCTTAATTAGACTGTTTGTGAATTATCTCAGCACTTTGATTCTTTTTTCCCCTCCCTCACTCATCTTTTGCTCATTTCTTTGCTTGTTAAGACTCGATCAGAGGTTAGGTAAGAGCAGAAAGAGGAAAATGCAATAGTCTCCGTTCCTTTTTATTAACAGCTCTTGTAAAAGGTTTTGGTGGCAGAGAAGATTGAAGGTACAATGAGATTATAATGAAGTTCATGGATAATGCCACTGATTTTAATTATGCCAAGTTCTGAGTAGCAGAGACAATTGAGACTGAGTTTTTCCTACAAGTTTTTATCTAATCCATTATGTTACAAAGGCGGGTATTGGTAAATGGCTGTTTCCATGTTAAGGTATATTATTAAACAGACTCAGTAGAGTTATTATGACAGCAGATTCCTTTTAATAGTGAAAGAGGAAAGATATGAGGCAGGAAGATGGAGCAGGGGGATGTTCAGAGCCCACCCAAACTACAGCTGTATCTGGGGAAGATGACTGTAGACACTTTATCAGCAATCAGTTCATCAGAAATTGTCACCAACAGGTGTCTCTCAGAACTTTGGCCATATGAGGGAAATTGGGGTCTAGCTTGGTGGTCTTCAGGCAATTCAAGAGGCTCAAGCACCCTCTGAAGCCTCCTATGAAAAGCAAAGTAACTGCAGTGTTGTTTTGTTAAGTATTTGTATATACATTCCTCAGAAATTGATGATGCATGCATCTTAAAATGGTTCTGTTTACCAGAATATTTATTCAGCTACCACATCCCTTCTCCAACCTTAACTGAAAAACAGAACTTATTCTCCTTGACTAAAACTATAAATGAAAAGCCTGCTGAACCTATTAATTTAGATGGTAGAATAATTTTCACAAAGTTGCTCTACGTGGTAAGACCGCTGCACATTATGTCATCTTGAGAACTGACCTGGCTCTGACTGACACTCACTTCACCTTGAGCAGCTGCTTAAAACGTTCCCAATATATTTGGAATGTTTGCACAAACCATGACATGTTTTTCATAATAATGACAATAGTAGGCATTGCTATTTTTAATACTGTGTAAAAAGCTTTATATGCAATATACCACTTAGGATTCACATCAAACTCTAAGGTAGATACTTTATTTCTCCCATTTAATAGTCTGAAGCTTAGAATAACTTCCCCAGGAGTTAGCCAGTGGAGCCTAGATTTTAATTTTAACTCAGGTCTTCAACCAGCCTTTGGTGACTTGCTGTTATGCCTCCCTTAGAATAAATGTGCTCTGGGCTAGAAGCGACTGAACTACTAAATTTTAATTAGTAGGTAAGTCATCCATATTCCTCATGCTTCAATTTTCTTATCTGGAAAATAATGATAACAGGTGCCCTATATACAGCCCAATATTATTCTTACTGTTTTAATTTTAAGATACAGGTGAATGTGGGATAGGCTTTTAGTAGCATGGAATTTGCTGGCCAGGGATATCAATGTGAAATGTGTTTGAGACACATACTGTTTACATTCTGAGTTTAGCTATAGCTTCTTCTGTGTTTGCCAGGTTTCCACTTAAGTAAGATACTCAAGACCAAGTAAAAGAAACTGAAAATTGTCTGGAAAGCCAGATTATTTTAGTATTTCTTTTATCCTCATTAATTTTTTCCTCTTTGCCAGGATTATGTATTTGTTTGTTTCTTTCTCTGTAGGTTTTTTTTAATGGCTTCTTTGAATTTTACCAAACAATAAGTCACAGTGTAGACAGATTTTTTGGTCCATGACTGTGTCTTTGTCTCAGTACATTCGATACTGTAAACTTTCTCACACAATATTCTCAAGTTTTTAACTTAGTCTTATTCTTAAAAATTGATTAAAAAGTATATTTCCAGTTGTATATTTATTAAACCTGCCAGTTTGTGGTTATGGCCATAATCGCTACTCTGGCAAAATTTTAGTTGGTATGTATTTGTGAGTGATGAATGGACACTAATGTTCATTCTCTAAAATATGTTTTCCAGAGAAAATGGGATTATCATTTGCTCTAAGAATGTCATTTTCAAAATTCTGTTTGAATAATGAGTGATGAAACACTAGTTTTTCTCTTTCCCCAATTATTTTTTTTTTATTTATTATAGCTTATTATGGGGGTACAACTATTCTGGTTAAGTATATTGCCCATGCCCCTCCCAACCCCCCGAGACCGAGCCTCAAGGGTGTCCATTCTTCCAACAGTGCACATTGCACTCATCATGTAGGTATACACCCATCCCCTCCCCCCACCCCCCACCTCTGTCCAACACACAACTGGTGCCATTCCCAAATGTGCACTTAGGTGATGATCAGGGAAACCAATTTTCTGGTGAGTACATGTGGTGCTTATTTTTCCATTCTTGGG
>CM052441.1:14467487-14526249 GCA_028533085.1 Varecia variegata | reverse complement strand
AGCGGTGAAAGGTGTGGGTCCTGCTTCAGTTTTCTACATGTGGCTATCCAGTTTTCCCAGCACCATTTATTGAATAAGGAATCTTTTCCCCAGAGTATATTTTTGTCTGCTTTGTCAAAGATTAGATGGCCATATGATGATAGTTTTATATTTGGATTTTCTGTTCTGTTCCACTGGTCTGTGTCCCTGCACTTGTGCCAATACCAAGCAGTTTTAATAACTACAGCCTTGTAGTATAGTTTGAAGTCTGGCAAATTAATACCTCCCATTTTGTTTAAGTTAGCCAAAACTGTATAAAGTTATAGGAATGAGAAACATCATTTAGATTTACTATAGCCACATTTCATAAAGAAACATTTCTTTTCACATTATTTTTTAAAATTTACTTACCAATTATGCCTATATACTAACATCTGTACTTACCTACTTCATTTGTTGGATAGGTGCTATGGAGGAAGGGTCTATGTCTGCTTTGATTTCATTTTGAAAAATTCCATATGGACCAATCTCACCAACTGATAGTGATTTTTCTTTAAATTTACTCAGAGGCTTTGCATTTCAGAGGAAATGGCTTACTTTTTGGTGCCACATGCTTCACGTTTCAGATACACACCATTTGAGGACTTTCCCCTTGATGCCATAGATGTTTCTGTCTGGGTCATGATGGGGTGGCAGGGGGCAGGGAGTGGCGACCCAACTGAGAAATCACCTGGATGCACGATAGCACTGGGCATCGCGGATGCCTTGGTCTAGTTAGCCAGTGAGTATGTTAGAAGGATATTTATCATACAGATGGGTCTTTAAAAAATCAGCATTTTCTCAACTGTAAGGTTGATGATTTTTAGGATTAATTAGTAGGGTTATTAATCCAAACAATTAAATTCTCTCCTAAGAGTACAGCTGTCTGATTAATTAATCTATTAATTAATCAGTGACTTCTCCAGATGTCTGTTGAGATACTGTCCCTTGAGCACTGCTGGGATGTGTTTTCAGACCATGAATTAATCCCTTTCACTTACTCAACTCTACAGTAAAAGAAGACTATTTATTAAGAGAGCCCTGTTGTCGGTGTGCTGTGAGCAAAAATCTATTTGTAATTATTTCAGGTTATCCTTCTCACTCACGTATGTGACATACTTCTGTGTTGTGAATTGATAACGTTTGATAAAATCTTAATAGCTTTTCAGATGTATTTCCTCTCACCATACTGGAAAGTGTACTTACAAAATTAAACATTGCAGCTGAAAAGAGAAGAGTCATCATGTTTTAAAACATGATTTATTTATTTCAATAAAGCAAGAAAATTATGCCGATATTTTGAGTCATATAAATTTCATGATCTCTTTGAGAGCCATTGTTTTCCGAAGCAAAACTTTCATGTGGCAACCAACTTTTTCGTGATTTTTGCTTCAAACTCATGTGAGCTCTAGGTCCCCTGAACAGTCCTTTTGTGACTATTTCTGGGAATCCCCAGGAGTCATTGCCTAGTGGCTTATAGGGTGAATTCCTCTGCTGGGCATGGCTGAACTGCCCTGTCCTCTTGTCACCTAAATACTGCCCAGATAGGGCCACTTTTTCTCCACTCCCCTGCAGGCCAGGCCACCCAGAGCTCCCCAGCCCTGCACAGCTGCTCCTTCTGCTGCATGGCTGTCTCCTTCCTGGCACCATACTACTTTGGCTGGGTCATGCCAGGCCCTCCAGGCGTAGCCTCACCACAACATTGATGCTGTGGAGTCCCGGACATGACAAAGCTACAGGATAATGTTTTTAAAAGTGAAAAAGAATGGTTCTCTCTCTGTCCCCTGCCTTTTTTGTAGGCAAAATAATATAGCAAAAAACAACATAGATTTTAGAGTTGGAAAGCATTCTGACTTGAAGCATTTGTTGATCCAGTGTCTGCATAGGTTAAAAAGACGATGGTAATGATACTGACTTCACAGGGTAGCTGTGAGAGCTTGCATTGGGAAGACTGAACATAATCCAGGCATGTCATCCTCCTCTTTCTGGAGTAGAGCCCCTGGATCCTCCTGCAGAGCTAAGTACATCCTCTTCTGTACATCAGACATTCATTCGTCAGTCTGCACCTTCTGTGTATGTATCTTTCACTCAGCACTGTGTTGATTTATGTCCCGAAGGTATGTCCCAGGTGCATAAGCGTGGGAAAGAGGACAGGAGGGAAGCAAAAGCCTGGGTGGCAGTTGAGGCTGTGGATTCATTTGAACTCCCCGGCATGGATGTGCACAAATTAAAAAGACAAAGGCTGAGAATGGACCTCGGGAACGTAGACATTTCAGGGGAGCGAGGAGAGTTGTGAGCAGTGAATGTTGAGCAGGTGTGGTCAGGGGAGTAGGCGGAGAACCAAGAGAGGACAGAGAACCACAGTGGCTGGAGTCACAGAAGACCAGGGAGAGGTCCATGGAGCTGGTGGGAACCATTGTTCCAAGTGTCGCTTTGATTGGCCAAGGGTAGGACTTTGGTGATCTTGCTGGAGTGCTGGCAAAACATGACAAATTGCCGTAGGTTGAGAAGGGAACAGGAAGGAGAAAGTACAGACTTGCTCAAAGAAGCACGACCGTGAAGGGAAGAAGGCAGCAGAGGGGGCAGGCAGGGTTAAGAGAGGGCCGTATTCTCAGAAGCAGCAGACCGGACATGTTGTGATAAGTTCCAGCTTATCACTTGCTGGCCAAAACTTAAAGTTTGCAATGAAATAAGGTTTCTAAAATTAAAAAAAAAAAAATGTCAATGAATCTGTAACCTCAATTTTAATTATTAACATATCAATTCTAATCTAATCTAGCTATAGCATTTGTCAGAATTGGAGGGGAAATGTATTATTTTATCGTTTTAATTCTATTTTTCTAGATTAAACCTGAGACTGTGACTAGTGAAATACTCTGGGGGAAAAAGAGTCCAGACGTTTCTCTGTGACCATCTTTGAAGCCTCAGCATTCGACTCAGATGTCTCTTTCCTGAGTTAGAAGCAAAGAGAACCAGCACTGTTGTCAGTTCCTGTTTCAGGTCCATTTCTTGTCACAGGAGGTTTATAAAAACGAGCACAGCTTTGCTTGCCTGCTCGGTAAAGCTAAAGACCCCACCACATAGATCAGACCGGTCCTGGGCTGTTTCTTTTAGTCACTCCTTTAAAAACTTATTTCCATGTATCTTACGGGACTAGCCTTGCCTCTGAGGTGACCCCAGTGTGGGGAGGAAACACATGTTGAAATCAGGGTGTTGCTGGGGCTGGAGAGGTCCCTAGACCAGGAGGTATATGTGGGATCTGCGTGAGATCCATCCTATCCTTCCCCCGCTGCCTGTTTTTCTAGATTTAGGAGCGAGAGCTGCCAGTATTAGCAGAGAGTGAAAGTAAAGTGACAGGGGACGTGGATCCTCTCGCAGCGTGCGGTCAGAACTGCTCTAGATGTTCAGCCTCCCGAGAGGTGTCCAGAGGAAAGGGCTGGGGCTGTGGTTCCTCGAGGACACTCCGTTTAGTCCTGGGCTGTAGGGACTTTCGCAGCAGCTCTCCCTCCTCCCTCTGCAGCCTGCCCCGGGACTGCACCTGCCATCCGCTGTTCCTGAGCCGAAACTAACCAAGAGTCCCTAGTCTGAGATGCCAGACTTATCTTGGTTTTCTCTTCTTGGCTTCAGACAAATTTTCTAATCCTTGATAGATAAAAGACGTAAAGAAACAACTGAGAAATGACTCGTCTCCCGTTTGGGGGAGTTTCACACGGAGCCTGCCCCAGCCCCTCCCATCTAGTTCAAAGTGCTCCCTGACCTCGGATTTGTCTGTCTTTCTCTTAATTTCAAAATTAGATACAGAAATATATCTATTCTTGGAGCACATTACTTTCTCCCCACTTTCCCTCCGCTCATTTAGAACCCCTATGTTTTGACAGAATTTATCATGGGCTGTCACCCTTGATGATTAAAAAAAGCAGTAATGAGATGAGGCTTGTCAAGACTTGATCGCAGGGTCTCTGTGTTCTGTCGGATGGTGATAGGACCTCTTCGGGAGACTCCGAGAGAGCAGAAAGTGTGAGAACAAATTAGGGATTCTCGTGGATGAGATCAGAGGTGAGGCGAGGCTACCTAGAGTCAGAATTCCTTCAGGAAATCAAACGCCCCTGTCGCAGTTCTTCCCTCCGCAGTGTGTTTGAACAGTGCACTAAGCAATGTGGAGTGAGTGCTAAAACCTAGAACAGGGTCTCCACAACAGTAGAATTTTCAAAAGTATGAGCGGGTGTTACTTGCTGTGATTGGGACAGAACTATGATTGTTTTATTTGAGTGACAAATATAACAGGAAAGGCTGACAGATTTATTAGCTTTCCATGGGGTTTCCTGTGGAACGCACAAGCCAACCCTAGAGAGGTGAGACTGAGTCAGATACAGCTCTCCAATAGGATTTCTTCTTTGAGATCTGTCTTTTATTACGGATCAGTGTGGTGTAGCTAGCAAGTTGGCAGCAGTTCGTTAGGAAATGAGTATTCACAAATAAATCATGAAATCCATCAGGTTTCTGCTACAGGTATCTACAGACCATAAATTTATGTTATCATACATACCCTGAAAATACCATAAATTGGAATATTTTTTGCTGGACTTCAGGCAACTATTTCATTCAGATGTTTGGAAAATCAGGTTATTTTTATGTCCAGAACAACTTCTCTAACTCATGTAAAAACTTATTTTAGTGTAAGATTTGTATTTGAGTATAACTTGTGATTTATTGGATTTATTAAAAAAAGAACATTGTATGTATGTGTGTTTAGTATTGTTTTAGAGACTTGGAACTTGGTATATCCTAAGGGCACACTCTTTTCAGTCCTTCACGAAGGAATATATGTCCATATTGTTTGAAGATTAACATAAATTAGATTATAATCCTCAATCCTGGTCTTGAATTGGAACCCTTGTTAGAAAGATATAAAAAAAGAAAAAAACTAAACAATTAAGTTAAAGCATTATTTTTGTCTCATGTTACTGTTATTCTTATTTCACATGGTACTGAAAGATTGATCATGGTATGTTGTTGGTCGAGCGATAGATTTGACACAGTTTACTTCACCATGAATGCAATTAGGCATTTCAGGGTTTTCATGAAGAAGCAGCTGCCAGAAAAAATGTGTGCTAGGGAGTGTTCATATTTTATGAACACAATCTTGGTCCGTTGCCTGCTTCACTTGAATTAGCTCTCAATTATTTTAAAGGAAGGGGCTGAAGGCTCAGCAGAGTTGGAAGGTGCCTCCAATCTTGTTACAGCAGCAGCTGCCTGAATTTGCTCACACCAAATTGCAGCAACTCGTTTAATTTCATTTTTGCTGTCTTACTTTGTAAAAGAAATAAATGTATTTTAAATATCCTAGCACAGATTGAGAACTACATAACAGCTTGAGAACTGATAAAATCTCTAACTGCTTAAATATCTTTCAGTCGTCTTTGGGTCGGATAGGCTAAAGACAGCATACGCATTATTTATTTATTTATTTATTGCCATGAAAGTGCATCGTTTTTGACATAACATTTTCAATTCTGAACATAACTGGACTAGAAAAGGTGATGGTGCTGAGTTGATGTCATTAATTCTGCATTTTGAAAAATTACACTAATATTTTTGTTTCCTAGCTACCTGTGCGGATAGTCTATTAGTCGTATTTCGGAAATGTGCCTCTGTGATGTTTGAAGGGATCCTTGTGGAAACAAATGTTGTCACAAAAAATTCTCACCCAATGAGTAAGAGTCGTTCCAGAATAAGGAAAAATTGTTAGGTAATTAAAAATAGAGAGAAGAGAGAAATATTCAGGCCGAGAATACTAAGATAAATTTGTGGGCACAGAAGGTGGGGAACACAGGAAGCCAGCCTCTCACTGCAACTAGCGGAGAAGGGGCTACATTATTTGCAGTTGATAAACATCAGCTAGAATGAATGGAATAGAAACGCATTTTCTAAGAATACACAAATTACTGTGCTATAATTTTAAAGCCATGTAAAGGTAAAGATGAAATTGAAAAGATAAGACTGCTCAAGGTCAAGATTCTCATTCTTTAAAAAGAAATAGATCTTATGTTTCTTCTTGGAGAATTACAGAGATACATTAACTGAAGTTATTTCTGGGTGATTACAACACACATTAAATTGAGTTTTTTGGGGGATATTGATAAAACATAGTCTATTCTCAGCATAATTTCAGGACCACAGATATATTACCCAGGCAAGTGTAATATTTTGAGTGCCCTATATACAATAATTTTTGTGAGCACAGAGGTGTAGATAGATGTTATCTGGATTCATATTGATGAATAGAGAGAACTTTTTCATTAGATTGCTAGTTTTGACCTTTTTTTTAAATTAGCATCAGGCATTCCCTGAAGGTAATCCTTACTTCAAAACAAAACTATGGGGATCAGTGTTACCAATTTGCTCTAGTTAGAAACTGACAATAATGAGTTGGGGGAGTGTGAGCATGTGCCATCCTCTCTCGGCCCCCAGCACCAGCGCTTGGCCTCTCCACACCTGTCTGCTCTACTGTTCTTTTGGAGCTCGGCTAAGGCATGTGACTTGCTTGGTGTCCCAGAATTAGTTATGTCTAAGCCAGGTCTGGAACACAGATTTCCCAATTCCCTGACCAACACCTTCTCACTAAGCTGTTGCACAAAGAGTAAATTGACATTTGGCATATTTATGAACAGAGCAAACCCATTTTATATGAAAAACTACCTTGCTGGGAGATAGAGGGTTTGATTTGCCCATGTTTATTCAGAAATTGAAATCTGGGCAGAATGGAGTTTTTCTGTTTGTACCTCTAGCTTTAGTTAACACTATTCTCTAATAATTTCTCTAAAAGACACTCTATGTTAGTTTATGAGGCTGCATTTGTATTTTTAGGCCTTAATTTTCCACAGTGGTTGTATTAAAAGAACACAATTTTAAATTTAATAAGCCTGGTTTTTAATATGGACTATAGGCTTAATATTACTAGAAAATAATGTTTTGTTTCTAACACGAAGACTAGAGAAATTGTAGATTTAACAAAACCACCAAAGTGAGTTATGCCAGACTGACAATATTGCTTTTTACATAAATGTACTTTTTTTTCACCAAATGATGCTTAAATATCAAGACCTATGGCTTGAGTTATGCTTAGATCAGTGAAAAATCTCATTTTTAATACTGCCTTTAATTTTTCCTCCTATAAAGACCTGGCAGTTCTTGATGAATACACTTAAAAAAGACAGCAGACGTGTTCTGCAGTTGGAATGAGATTGTGAGGAAATTATGCCCTTTTCCCCCTACCACATAAGTCCCAGCCAAGAGATAGTTTCCCTGTTAGGTTAAGTGCTATGTAATTACAAAATCACTTTCAAGAGAGGGAAAAATATAGCTGGCAGATTTGGGGAGTTCTGAAACACTTGAGCCCATGCCAGCAGTATTAGGTGGGGATCCGAATTAAATTCTGGTTTTCAAGAACGGAACTAGTTTTCGCTCCTCTTTCCTCGAAGTGCCAAGGATCCTTTGCTCAGCTTGGTTGGAAGAATTCTTTTGATCCTCTGACATGTTGACTTAATTAAGCTTCAGCATCATGGAATCTGTGAACCAAGGCTGGCAAGATTACCAAATAAATTTACCTAGTATGTAATTGTCTTAACGACAGCCTCCCATGTAGGTCTTCTAGAACACCTGCAGTCCATGTGCATTGACGTTAGGAAAACTCCAGGGTGTACCTTATTAGTTAACTGCAGCATGGAAAATAGGATGATTATTTTTTTTAATTAAATAAAAAAGATAGTGGGGAACTTGAAATGTTTGCAAAGAAGAACTTCTAAAGTTCTAAAATGTGGCCACTGATTTGCATCTCATGAGGGATAATCAGAGCCTTGATCACTAAAATAGAAAATCTGTGGTCTGATTGCATTTACACATCTAAGGCTTCTCTGACACTATCTTCTGTCACTTTCAGTGCTAGGTCAATGTCATGCTTAGTTGCTATTTTTAGTAGCATTTTAACTTTATGAAATGTATTGGCAAGAATGCATGGTGAAGAATCTCTAAGTGATCTTTGTGGCCGTAAGCCTATTCTGGAAATCAAAGTACCATGTAATATTCTTGGAAAATAAATATTTTTCAGGTTTTTCTATAAACAAAACAATGTACAGAAAATGAAGTGGGTGAAAGGGATATTAACCCATTTTTAAAAACCTTTTGAAATTCCATTAAAATCAAACCCTTACTCTTCTATGTTTTTCTAAATTCAACAGAATTTCCACTAATCAGATTGCAGCATTTTGCCAGTTTATCATGCGGTAATCCAACATGGAGTGATGAGTGGAACCCAAAAGATAAAGAAATTAACCATCAGGATTGTGTCTGATCCTGGACAATGTACTTTAAAAGGAGGAAAATTCTTCTTTTAAGCAAAAATGGCAGAGGGACTAAAACTGTTCAGGTGGAATTTCAAAATTCAGGTGTTTGAGGCACGAGAGTGTTCATCACAGAGGAGACTCTAGCAGGCCTAGGGCAGCGCTGGGCACAGAGGACACAGCACGGATTTGATGAACGCGTGAATGAGCAACAGGATTCCAATCCTCGGGGGATTACCATGTGAAAGAGGAATTAGGCAGGTTCTGTTTGGTCCCACAGATGGAATTAGGATCTATTCTGCTTAATAACAGGAAGAACTTTCTACCTTCCCACTGTTTCCAGGAAGGTGGGCGCCCGTTAAGGAGGGTTTCATGCCCGGCTGAAGGGAGGACCCTTTGGGGTGGGTGATGCAGAAAGGACTCAGTAAATGCACAGAGGATGGGGTCAGGTGACTTTGGTGGCCTCTTTTGAGTTTAACATGCTGCAAAGTGATCTTTTTTGTTTGTTTTTCTTGGATGCCCACTTGATTCCTGTTTTCTGTTTTGGCACATGTTAAATAGTGCCCTTGGACTTATCAAAACAAAACAGAACAGCCTCTGGTGAGAGTAGGCAGGCCTAATCTTACTCTTTATGTAGGTATGGCAGGAGGAACATCTGCGTTCACTGGATTTCAGTTTTTATTTTTATTTACTTTTTATTTAAAAAAAATGGCAGCTGACTTTTAAAAAAGACTCCTTTTTGGAAGAGGCTATATAGTGGGTACTGTGTTGAACGGAATCACAGTAACAACTATTAATACAATAATAAATACTCATAAAGCACTATACATGTCAGGTACTATTCTAAGAAATATAAAAAATTATATAAACATATTATATACATACATACATACATACATATATGCACTCTCATTTAATCCTAACAACATATTTACAGTCTGCATTTTACAGATGTGGAAACTGAGGAACAGTGAGGCTGAGCAACTTTTTCACAAGGTCACACAGCAGTAGAGCCAGAATTGAATCCAGGCAGACTGTTCCAGAGCACATGCCTTCAATGACTATTTTACACATTCAAAGGGGAAAGTAGAGAGCCACATTTTCCAAAATTATTCAAATTTGTAGCAGCTTTACCCAAAGAAAAGTTCATATGTGAAGTCCCTGCTTTTCAAGTAGCAAGTCTGACTCCAGGCTCTCGCAACCTTGTCTGGACATTATTGTCACCTGATAAGGCTTTAAAAAAATCTCTTTAGTTGTCAACATTGTTTTTAACTCTGATGGAATTTTGAAATTCTTTTTGAAAAGAGAAAGCGATCACTTTTTAAAGGATACTTGTGTTCCTATATCAAATGGGTAAAAGCTACCTTTAAAAGCTATTATTTGTTAAACTCCCCATTGTGGATTTAACTGTATGTGCTTCAAAATTTATATGCTGAAGTCCTAACCCCAGTACCTCAGAATGGCACTGTATTTGAAGAGAGGGTCTTTAATGAGGTAATCAAGTTGAAATGAGGTCATTACAGTAAACCCTAACCCAATATGACTCATATTCTTATAAGAAGAGGAGATTTAGGGACAGGCATGCATACAGGAAGAGCACCGTGTGACCATGGAGATGGCCACCTACAAGCCACGGAGAGTGGCCTGGAATAGACTTTTTCATCACAGCCCTCAGAAGGAACCAACCCTGCCAACCTCTGTCTTGGACTTCCAGCCTCCAGAACTGTAAGACAATAAATCTCTGTCGTTTAAGCTACCCAATCTGTGGGACTTTGTTACTGCTAGCAAACTACTACACTCCCTAAGGGACGTTACTTCACGTCTCTACTGGATTGTTAAAAGGAGAACATATTTAGCAGATCAGAGAAAAAAAAATATGGCTCATATCAAACATTTCTGTTCCTCAGATACACCTGGATTTAATTTTTCTAATAGTCCAGTTCAAGTGAACACAACTTTTTGTGGCTTTTGTTGTTTTCATTAAACAGTTGGGGAAATAGCCAGCAACAAAGCATGAAGCTCCTACATTATGCTGGGTGCTGTGCTCTGTAAACGTTGAACATAATTTTCTCACTTATGAGATACTTTCCATGCTGGGCACAAAGCTCTTGTTATACGTCTTACATTGTGCGTGTTCAGGCTTCCATTTACATTTATATGTGAAAAGTATTTGGGCTGGCTGATAAACACACCGGGAAAGGAAAGACATGGACAATTTACCTGAAAGCCATTTAGTGTGTCGCAGTTTCTATTATTCCTAGCTGATCTACCCTGTTGAAGTAAAAACTAGGAGGGAAAAAAGGTCCCATCTAAACAGAGACTGTATTCAAGGCATGACTGGCTTTGGTGCAGTGATGACACTCCCGGGAGCAATTGTCATGCAGGGCGATGTTGTATGTGAGCGGTGCCCCAGGGATGTGATTCTAGAGCAGTCTCTCCCCACTGCCATCTGTTATGCAATATATTCCCTATAAAATTGAATTCAAGCACGGAATTGAAATTTGTATCATTACCAGTAGTTTACTAAAGTAAGACACTTGCTGGACATGGCAAAATAACACCAGAATACCTTTGAAATTCAAATCACCCACTAGTCCTTTTAATCAAACCCTCACACACTGCCCCAGGGGCATCGGGATCAGCCTCAGTCTTATGAGATTGACCAGAATCCTTGAGTCGGTCACTCTGGTGAGGGTCTGGCCCTCACTTCTCTGATGGTAGCGGAAGGTTGGATCAGGATTTGGGGTTGGGTCAGGAAGGATGGCCTGGGATGGGTGGCCAACTAGAGAGAGGCTGATGTAGGGAGAACCGCTGGGGTCCATAAAAGCTAGAGTTCTTTGTAGAAAGTTCAGATGATTGGCTCTGGGATGAGCGGATACAAACCCTGAGATGCAAAGTGCAAGAGAGAGATTTGAAAGAAGAAACTGAGCATTGGATTACGGTGGGAGCTTGTCACAAGTCACCAAGGAGAGTGAAGGACAACTTCTGTGACCTGAGTGGGGCTATTCATAACGTGAAACGGGAAGGGGAGGTTGGGGATGAGCCAGTCTTCAGCTTGGCTGCTGGTTAAATTCTTTACGCAGGAAGAACAGAGACTCCCTGAAGCCACCTGAAGTCAGACAGTCTGGTTGCAAGGATCTGTGGCAGGAATCTCACTCAGGCTGCCTAGAATCCTGGTTACAGTCATGGGACTGAGCCTTCTGGAGATGAAAAGGCAATCTGGGAAAAGGACAATCATCATCAGGCGCAGAGACAGCTGGGACTCTGGTTATCCCCCCACCTCCTGAGCACAACAGGTGTCGATACCTGCTAGAGCGCCGGGCCATTGGTGGAGCTCCTCTCTCTCTGATTCTGTTTTCCTATATATGCCTTTTGGCATCTATTCTTATTACCAATTGTTTATCTGTCACCATATGTCTCAAGTTCAGACTCTCGCAAAGCAAGGGTAATGGAGTTTAGTCAGCCAGACTATTGCCTAATGGCCACCCAGTGAGCAGGTGAACTGATGTTGGGTCAAACACCCATCTCCGGCCCAAGAGGTCACATGGTAAACATGTGGTGACTTAGGGGAAGGAACATTGTCGGCAGAGGCTGTGGGTTTGGTACCATTCTGAGACCTGTTTGGCCTAAAAATACCACCAGCCCAATAAATCACAATGTGTACAACTGTTAAGACAACCTGATGGCCTCAAACATGGTTTATATTTTAAATTTTCTCTGATTTAAAAACCAAAACCTAATTCTATAACTAGTACTCGAGGATGGCATCTATACTTCATTACTTGGCAATGAAATACCTGGTATTGAAATAATCTGCCCTCAAAGTACCTTCCTAAACTCCTCTTCCATTAGTATTCTATTCTAACTTTCCTGGCATTCCTCATCTTGCATTTCTCTTGTTAAATTTCTTTACCTACTCCAATCCTGCTCCTGAACATTTTTTTTTTGGAGAAATGTGGTGGGAACAATGCTAGATCTGGCTTTAGAAAACCACTGGAGCACAGAGGAACCTGCTGTGTGATATTGGATAAGTCACCGGTCCTCTCTGGACCATTGTCCTCATTTGTAAAATATATTGTGTTACATCATATTATCTAAGTTCCTTTCACTCTCTTATACCTGCTGTCACTGGCTGAGCCAGTGACAGTACTCGGTCTTCTCTCTGTTTTCTTTTTTTCTGAAGTTATCGTAAAGTGTCAGCTTTTATTTTGAAAATTCATTATGATTATATTTTATAGAGGCACTTGCCCTGTCACCTATCCCCACCTGCCTGCACCCCCTAGAGTAGCTGTGCAGTGCAGGAAGGTGTCTAGTCAATGAGTCCTCATCCTGTGAATCTATAGGTTTCCTTCCTCACTGAGACCCCAGTCCTCTTAAATGTCTTCTTAGAGCACTGTGCACTGGAGATAATCTGACCCCTTCTCAAACTTCTGGCCCCCTTAGTCAAGCCTCTGGGCACTTAGCTAGGCTCTCACAGAGGGACTGTTCTCTACTCCCAGCAGTTCTTCTCTTCCACAGCAATGGTTGAGTCCACTCTTCTTCCTCCTGATACCCTGAACACTCACCACCAGGCACATCACCTGCTGTCTGGGCAGAGAGTATAATGAATTTCATGAAATATTTGTCAAGTGAATTGATTAACCCAAGAATAGAAAAATTGAACATACCAGGCAAAGATAGCAGAGGATGAGATTGAGAGAAACAGAGGGGGAGATGGAGGGGAAAGGGTGAGGAGGAGGAAGGGGAGAAAGAGCAGATGAGAGAGGGATGGGGGAAGCAGAGGATGGAGGGAAGGAAAATGGTGAGAACAGGTCTCACTTTTCTTGACCTCCCAGTTACATTCATCCACTAAGGACTGTTGTCTGTCTTCTTTCCTTTCTTTCCGGTGACCGCTCTGTAGAACAGGGGCAGGAGCACTTCCCGCCCCTGGGGAGTACCAACACTCCACGGGAGGCAAATGAAATATGTTTTACAGAAGATGACTGCACAGAAAAGGAACTGCTAGTTTTGTCTGGGGAGATCAAGAAAAGTGTGACAGGGGAGACAGGCATTGGGTGACTCAGTGGGATCAGCGGGATCTATGAGGTAAAGGAGGCAGCACCTGAGACCAAGAGGACAGTCCGTAAAAAGACGAGTGGATAAAAACAAGAGAATGACTGATACATGTGACAACATGGAAGACTCTCAGAACCACCATGTTGAGGAAAAGGAGACAGATGCAAAAGAGACATTCTTAGGATCCCATGTCCGTGAAAATGAAAACCAGGCAAAACCAATCTAGGATATTATAAGTTGGAAAGTGGTTACCCGAGATTGGGGGGTAGTATTGCCTGGGAAGGGTGTCCAAGAGCACTCTCTGGAATGTAAGTTTGCTGTGTTTTGATGTAGATAGTGAGTACATGGGTACGTACACATGTAAAAATTCACCAAACTGCATACTCACTTGACTTAAGATTTTTGCATTTTACCATACAGTCGACCCTCCCTATCTGTGGGTTCCACATTTGTGGATTCAACCAACACTGCATCGAAGATATTAAAAAGAAAATTTCATCTGTACTGAACATGTACAGACATTTTGTTCTCCTCATTATTCCCTTTGCAATATAGTATAACAACTATTTACATAGCATTTACATTGCATTAGGTATTTTAAGTAATCCAGACATGATTTAAACTATACAGGAGGTTGTGTGTAGGTTATATGCAAATGCAAATACTATGCCATTTTACATCAGGGACTTGAGCGTCCTGGAACCAATCCCCCATGGATACTGAGGGATGACTGTACATAAAGTATATTGCAATTTAAAAAAAAAAAGCTAAGCAGAATGAAAGTATATATGTAGAACAGTACATTTGAAAAACCAACATGGTCAAACAAAGCATGTGAGACACCCAGCCCTGATTTTACAATTTATATCTCTGGTTTTTAAAAGCTCATTGAAATTTAAAATTAGGCTATATTAATGCCAATGTGAATACATTATAGTTCTGATTTTAAGATTAGATTCAATAAATACCTTTAAATAGTTATTAACTTAAAAATGGATCACTGATAATGTTTGTCTCATGCCTTTTGGGCACCTATTTTCTGTGACTTGGGGAAGAGTAATCATTTTTATTTACATCCAAATTAACACAATTGAGAAAAATTGAGATTTTGCTTATTGGGGGGAAATGAATAATATGAATAAATGAAAATTATTTCATTCATGATTGTGAACTCATTTATAAAAGCCCTCCAGAAATAGCTGAAGAATTTGCCATTCATACCATACTAGCAAAATCTGAATATTAATAAATGTTTAGTTCTTTGAACTATGCCTGAAATGTTATATCAGTATAAACATCTCTTCCTCAACAGAGTGATACGAAAATATTGGCTGGAATGATTTATATTTTTTTTGAACTGAAAAGTGTATGCAGTTGCGTATTTTTTAAATAAATAAATTATATTAAGCACAGTTTGAAATATACCAAAGGCATAAAGAGTTCTTTCTCTGTAATCCCACTGTTCTGGACGAGAGGTCATGACTTTCATCTTGGCTTTTCTGTTGCTAAAAGAAAATGCTGCAGAGGGCCTGGGGAATGCAGAGTTGGTCACATGTGTGGTTAAATTCACCCTCCACAACCTGTGTGACATTGGGCCTTTGCCTTAACCTTTCTGAGGCTCTATGTCGTCATCTGGAAAAGCTGAGCTATTAGCGTCTGCCTTTGATGGGGAGCCCCGTGAGGACTGAGTGATATGACAAACTGAAAGCCCGGATATAACAGGCGCTCAATAAGTGTTCTCCTTCCTCCCTCCTTTCCTGGGGCTTCTGTGGTCACTGTGATCCCTCTATTAGGCAATAGCGGTGAGTATACTCCTACTGTTGCTTTTTGGCTTTAATATAGTTCTATTCACTTGTCATATGATAATTTCAGAAAATAAATTAGTTAACAGAGAGGAAGTGAGACATGGTTCAGATCATTTTTGTTCCCTTGTTTTGAAACAGTAATAAATAATTTGAAATTGTGGGATAAAAATTTCTCATCTATGATTTAATTATGGGAACTGACCTGGTTGAGGCTCTTCTGTTGGTATAGCCCTCTCTTTCTCTGTTATAGGAGAGATACTGTGGATAGTCTTCCTTTAGGTGGGTCTTACACCTGGTATGAGACGATGCTAGCCTCTGAATGGAGATTTGCACAGAGTTATGGTCACTCAAAGGATTATTAAGAAAAATTACTCTCCTGAGAGAGAGTATACCTTGAAAACCAGGCAGGAAACACTCAGGAACTTCAATGAAGGCAGGATGTCTTGCGTAGGTTGTGTGCTCAGCCCTGGCCGCCATGCCACTGGGCCTCCAATTACTGAAAAAGATACCTGGCAGAAGCAACTTTTCTGATTCATTGGCCTTTGGAATTGGTTTGTGACTTATAGACTCTACTTAGAACATAATTATGCCATTTCCATCTTCACAAATGTGGCATACTCTTGAATATAAGCTGCAGGGATAGCTTTATGAAATGAAATTGCTCCATAGTGCTTTAAATGGAAATTGCTGCATCAGCTACACGGCAGTATCTGTTCTGGAAGCTAATTGAAATTGCTGTGGCAGATGCCGGAAACAAATGCCGGGTTGCATTAGCTTATGGGGTCACTTTCTCCACTGTGTCACAGGCGAAACTCATCACACCATCCTGGATTCTAGGAAAGAGCCCAGGTCTAGGGCCAGGAGAGATGGAACTTGGATGTCGCCCTCTGTAGAGTCCATGCTTCCAGGGGCATTCCAGCTCTGTTTGTGACGGGCAGGTGCCTTGTATACAACCATAATACCTATTTCTACAACTACCACACAGGCTCGTTGGTACAGATTCAATGTGAAAGTGTTTAAAATATAAAACTTACTGGGCTAGTGAGCTGTTTAATTTTTAATATTGATTCAGTCATCATATCAATATTAATTTAGTCTTTTATTCCACATTTTATTGAGTGCCTAATAATAATAATGGCTAAATTTTATTGAATGCTTAGAATATGCCAGAACACTCTACTTTTGAATGTTTTAACGCACATAATCCTCCCAATCGTACCTTTTTTATAGTTGAGGAAACCGATATAACTAAGGCAAAGAGGTTAAATTACTTCCTCAACGTTTGCGGAGTGCTCTGAATACGCTAGCGTGGGCCTGGGTGCTAGGAGTGCACGGATCGGTAAGAGACCGCCCGTGCTCAAGGATGTTAAGGTCTAGTTGGAGGAAGGATAAGAACAGAGAAATTGACCGGCTTGTGTTTAAGCCTAAGGATGGAGAGAAATGGCTCAGCGCTGGGGGATACTTGGTAGCACTTGAGACAGAGTGGTGGGGGTTGGGAGTCAGACCCCAAGAGACTGGAAGGTAGAACTAAATGGAACCTTGGGCTGGAAGCACGTGGTAAGCAGGCTAGACCTAGGAGAGTACTTGAAAGCCATTGGTTAAGATACTGGAGGTCAAAATAAAGCGAGTTGTCAGGAATAGAACAGAGCCAGGTATCATTATCAAGTCATTTGAACAAGAGCTTCTACTTATGGGACTTGTTTCCTCAAAATCAATGGAATGTTGGTGTTTTGTCTTGGAGCCGCATGTGGCCCTTGTGGGGAAGAGCAGCGCCACTGTGCTCAGCATCACAGTGCCCTTCCCTGCCCAGGGACCTCCCAGGATTCCGTCCTTCCTTTCTGCGACCTGCTCTCTGCTCCCTTCCACAACACTGATCACGGTCGGTCGTGCGCAGTTCACTTGCGTGTTTTCTTCTCGCACTTCTGCCCGTCTGCAGAATGATTCTTGTCTCTTCTGCTCACAAGTCCTAGCCTCAGCCTCGCTCCTGTGTGACCCTTTAGCCAGTCAGCTTTGACCACTTCTGTGCTTAGCTCTGCTCTCAGAATGAAGACCACAGTTCACAGCGCCTGACTTGCACTTTCATTCCTATAACCTGTATTTATTGTGCACCAATTACGTGCAGAGCCCAGGCAGGAATTCTGCCTTCAAATAATTTACAGTAGTTGGGGAGATAAGATGCGGGCATGCCTAAGTCTGCTTCAAGGCTCAAGTATTACATGCCATAAGAGCCATAAGTTAAATTCAGAGGGAGAAAACACTTCTAGAAGGACCCAGAGAGATTGCATGAAGGAGACTGTGTTCCCCAAAGCACAGCTTTTTTCCACCCGTGTGATGGGACTCACATACAGGTAATTAAATAGCCATCTCCTCAGCTATGGGCCTGCCAGAAGTGCTTGGCTGGCTTGGAGGTTTACCTGGGAGCTTCATTTTCTCTGTGTGTCCATGTGTGTCTGTGTGTCTGTGTGAAACTGGTAAGAACACTCTCTTAAAGAGGGGTTAGATTTGGACATTGGGACTGTGTGCATGAGGAGGGGTTAGAAGGGAAACAAGGTTAGAAGGAGGAACAAAGACTGTCTCTGTGTGTGTGTGTGTGTGTGTGTGTGTGTGTGTGTGTTGGGGGCCACAAGCAGTCAAGTAAATTGCAAATAAGCAATAAATAAGAAAAGTGGGTTGCAGTGCCATCACACAGGGTCTTACATGTCAGGCTAATAGCTTGAATTTTATTCTGAAGTTGGAGGAGTCAGTGGAGGTTTGTTCACAGAATGACATAATCTAAGCAAAGCTTATGTGCTTTTATGCACGTCTCAGGTTAAAAAAGGGGAGAGAGGCTGGAGATGAGAAAACCTTGGGGAAGGGTTTTGAAATTTTATGTGAAAGAAATAATGAACCAGGAACTAAAACAGTGGCAGTGAGATCATGAGGTTGGGTAGGTGCCGGAGGTATTTGGGGAGACAGTCAAAGGCGCTTGACTTCTGCTTGGGGACAGCCAGTGTGCGAGTCAAGGGTGGAGGTGGGGTGAGAGAAGGGAAGAGTCGGGGATGATGTCAGAGTCTAGAGCCTGGGGACTGGATGATGCTCATGGCTGCAGCCATTGTCCAGCCATGCCCCCGTCTCTCTTGCTGAGAAAAAGCTATCCCCAGTCCCAGGGAATGACTCACGATTGGCCTGAAGTCAGCCAAGGCCATTTGTTTCGCTTTGCTAGTGATGGTCTGGCCATAGATTTATGACCAGGTCTGGTGGACAAACTAAATAAAAAGGAAAAATCAGCCAGGGCTCTCTGCCCAAAGAGAGCAGCTGAGGGGTGGCCCTTTTGCTCTCTGCCCTCCCTATTTTGTTCAGATGTTGTGTTCTATCATGATACCTGGAGCAGGGGCAGGCAGCGTTGGACTATGAAGTGGAAACGGGGAGACCAAGAGCATCTTGGAGAAGACGATCTAGAGTCCCAACATTGTTGAGCTTAGAACCAAGTGTGGAACTGTGGATCTTCAGACTTTTTGCTAAGCGAGATCATACATATCTGTACTGTTAGAATTTTGTTACTTTCAGCCAAACATATCTGAACTGATAAAATGATTAACAAGAACCTAGTCTAACTCTCACCTTGCCGGATAAAGCCAAGATGGGAAGAAGTCAAATTATTAGGTGAGTTACTGAGATCACTTAACTTGGGTATTAAATCACTCAGTTATTTACTAGGGGAACTGGCTGGGAATCTGGTTTTCCTAACTCTGGTCTTAATTCTTTTGAGAAGGTAAAAGTATAGATACAGGGAAATGTTGCTGCTCGTAAACAGCTTGGTGAATCTGAGCTTCCTCAGTGCTGCCTTCCGTGCCCAGAGCCTCACCCCACAGGTCAGCACGCTAAAGCCCGACTCCTAGCCTATTTTTAAATAGCTCACAAACTAAGCATTTTTAAAGGGTCATGAAAGAAAAAAAACAACAACAAAAACAAAGATGAATATGTGCCAAAGACTATATGTGGCCTTCAATGCCTGAAATATTGATTATCTGGCTTTTTACAGAAAAAGTGTGCTGACCCCTAAGGCACTGTGGCAAACTGAGGTAACTCCACATCCAGTCCCAGCCTTGCTTCTGTTCCAGGCAGCAGAGTGCCCAGCTCCAGATAGTGGGTTAAAACCAGTCTTGATAATCCTGTTCCATACTCCTCACCTTGCTTTGCTGTGAAGGGTAGCCATGGGACTTAGTTCTGACCTGTGAGACCTAAGTGGAAGTCTTCTGACTGGGGGCAGGGGGAGGTTTAGGGGAAGCTTTTGCTTTTCTGATGTATTCATTTGGCAGTGCCAATCTCACTTCTTTGAATGTGATATGATGGCTGGAGTTGCAGCAGCTCTCTTGCTAACATGAGGAAATGGCCAAGAGGATTGCAGTGTCATTGGACCTAACGTTATTGAACCACTACCAGAAACCACTTATCTCAAGATGTCTTGCCGTGTGTAAGAATATTAAACCCCTGCTTACTTAAGCCACTGTAGTTGTTAGAGGTACTATTCAGCCCCCAAAATTCCAATTGCTTCCATTTTTCCCCCCGAGGAAATATTTTTGGGTCAACCAAGAATTACTAAACTTTTTCTGATCTATGTTTTTGTTCATAATTGCCCCATCTCCTCATTATGTACTCTGACATAGATTTAATCTTTGTAACTAGTCTGATTCTTACATATTTTAGATAAACCTTATAACCATGGAAAATTACCCAATCCGTTTCCAGATTCCTAAAATGGAATAATAATAGTATCTACCTTGTAAGGGCCTTTTGGGAGTTAAATGAAAAAAATAAGGCATTTAAAGCACTTAGCATAGTATCTGACACATGAACAGGGCTCAAAATTGTACCTTGTGTTGCTGTTTTTCTGTTGATATTCTGCTCTCTTCCTCCTCTTTCTTTCTCTAGGTCTTTACTAAAGGAATAAGTATTTTAGGTTATATATGGAACCCCATCCCTTTCTAATGTCACAAAGGCAATGGTCTTGGCACCAGTCAGGAAATACTTAGCTAAGGAGGAGAGGCTTTAACTTTTAAATTCGATGTTGGAAATAACCTGAAGATTTCTCATTCCTAAGAAATTCTTTTTTTTTAAACCTCATATGCAGCAGAAAGGAGAGAAATTTTAATTTGAATATTGATCTGGGCAGATTTGGAATACAGAAGATGGCAGAGGAAGCACTTCTTTTTCTTTCTGTGTTTCAAAAGTTACCTGGGTAAACTGGATAAAAATATTGAAGAAAGCACCTCCCAACCACCTGAAGGCCTTTGCAGGGTTGAATGCAGTCTGATGGTTTTAGATGTCCAGTGTGGTTGTCACCAAGTGATATACATTTTGTGTAGGAATTTTTTTATCATACCAATTTATATTTCCTCATAAGGAACGCTGGAGGTTTTGACAGGAGAGAGAATCTATTTAGCAAAATTAGGAACTGGGGGGGAAAAAGTGTCTTCTTTTTTAAAACGATGCTTCAAAAGGAGGAATATTGCTATCGCAATAAATTATTTTTTGATTGCCTCTATACCTCTTCCTGCTCCCCATCCCCTTCTGAATGGCATCATTACCCAGCGCCCGATGTGAATATTAATGCAAGTCAGGAGAAGTCTGCCAGCCACACACGACGCATTCAAATGTTGGCTTTACATAATTATCCTTCCTTTTCCCTGTGTTTTTTATGATGCCCAGTCTAGATTTTGCAGTGCTCTCTGGTAATTCTGCAGTGAAAATTTCTCTGTATTTGGATGACAGCCTAAAGTATTGCCTGCCTTATACCTGGATGAAATTTGTTTCAAAAGAAAGCAAGCTACTGGCAAAGATGAAATTTTATTAGAGTTTTAAAAACACTATTTACAATCCACCGATATTCTACTTTATCTTTGTACAGATGTTCCCTGCCAGTAGATTATTGTTCCACATCTCTGTGTGCAAAAGGATTAATAATACAGACCATTGTATTCCAGGGCCTGGGATTTGTTCAAAATAGTTACTGAACACTCAATGAAAGGCCTAGTAAATATTTTCAGTCTGTGAAAACATATAGTTCCTCACAAATGAAAATATTATAGTTGTGGTCCAACAAATACTGCTGGTAGATTTGCTTGCTGTTTATTTTCCCTAATGTTGATGAAGGGTCTTTAGTCCCTGGCCTTAGCTAAGGGAGAAGGAGGCCCCAAATAGAGGGGATAAGAGAGCCTCTGTTTCCATCAAACAACTCAGGATGACTTAATTTACAATCTAACATACTGAAAGAATTTGAAAATCATATTTCCAGATCATTAGTGACTATTTCTAAGGATTTGTGGTTAAAAAAATATAATTTTTAAAATTCTATGGTTTGGCAAATGTAGCCCTGGTTTTCAAAAGTGATAAACTTTATGCCCATTCCAACCCCAGTGTAAGACAGATTCTTAAACATACTTTGAGAGTTAAAAAAAAAAAAAAAAAAAAAAAGCAGCAGATCACAGAAGCCAGCATGGATTTGCTAAGACTACCTGCTTTGATGATAGGATTGCTGGAATGATAGCAAAGGAAAGGTCAGTACAGTCTGTCTGGACTTCAAAGGTATTTGTCCAAGGATCTCATGATATTCTCATGGTAGAAAGAGAAATTTGGCTTAAATCAATGCTTTTCAATGATTCGTTGAGCACAAAGGAATTTTTTCAAACATAAGATCATAAGGAAATGTACTATGCCCGCCCCCCCCCAAAAAAAAAAAAAGAAAAGAAAAAGAGCTGTGTTGGGAACAGGGAGAAGGGCCCTCACTCTGCTCCTTTATCCTGCAGCCCAGGGACCCCAGGCGGAGCCCATGTAGAGAAGAGATGGAAAACCACTGGCCTGTACGATAGCCTCTTTGCTCGGGTTCATAACAGATTGAATGACCACACCCAAAGAACGCTCTTTAGCATATTGATGTCGATCTAGAATGCATGCTTCAGCGGAATGTCACAGGTCTTCAAGCTCTATTTCTCATAAGCATTTCTCAAGCTTCCTATTTTTAAAATTTCCTGGGTAGATAAAGATATTAGTGATCAATTCCTGAATATGAAGCTGGGGGAAACAGTCATGCATTGGAAGGCAAAATCAAACTCTAAAAAGGTCTGAAAAGGGTAGAATGACGAGTAAATCCAATAGGATGAAATTCAGTGAGGATGGGTGAAAAGCTTGGGTTTAGGTTAATAGGATCAATGATGTACATACAAGACAGAGGATATAATTTAGCAGCATTGTATGAGAAAGGTTTGGGGTTTTCAGTAGATATTAAAGGGAATACTAGTTGAAAGTAGTAGAAGGATGATGTCTAGTTCAGGGCAACAGATGATCATATGATGTTTGGTGGTGAGAATGCCCCGAACTGTTGTGCTCAGCATGGTAATAACAACTGTTAAGCACTTCCTCTGTGTCAGAGGTAGTTTTTTTTTTTCTTTCTTTTTACTTTATATGAACTGCTATCCGTGCATTCCTGACCATGTGGTTTCTTCTTGTGGGGGTGCGTTGAGGATCTCCAGTCTGTGTCACTTCTTCCTCACAGCACTGAGGAAAGGAAGGAAAGCATCGTGACTGCCGTGTCACCATCAGCAGTGACGTGTTCTGGAGGACCTGAGTCCAACAATGACCTATCGAAGAGTTTTCTAAGAGTCATGATGCCTGAGTTTTCTTACAACAAAATAATTCTAGTTTTTCATCTATTCATTACAAAGAATGGATCAAAGGATCAGGGGTGATTCAGACCACAGGATTAAGGCAGGTCTTGTGACCAAAGACTGTGGATTGACTATTTGTTCACTTCTAGCCTATTATTGAGTAATAAAATTTGAAAGTGTGTGTAAGTGGTTAATGTTCTTTTAAAAATAATAACCAACCTACCTTCCTTCCTTCCTTCCTTCCTTCCTCCCTCCCTTCCTTCCTCCCTTCCTTCCTTCCTTTCTTCCTCCCTCCTTCCCTTCCTTCCTTCCTTCCTTCCTTCCTTCCTTCCCTCCCTCTCTCCCTCCCTCCCTCCCTCCTTCCCTCCCTCCCTCCCTCCTTCCTTCCTTCCTTCGTCTTTATTAAGTACCTTCTATGCCATAGGTGCTATAGAACAACAACAAAAAAAAGAATAAAATTTGGTCCGTCAGCATTCAGATGTAACCTTTGAATGAAGAGATAAATTGAATCAAATGACAGAAATAAATACAGACAGTTTTAGTGTTTTGGATGCTTTCTTAAGGAGTTATGCCGAAATGAGAGATCACCTTATTCAATGTTAATGTCCAAGACTTGATGAAGTTTGTTCCAAAATAAACCAAATATAGCATTTTGGATGCAAAATGCCTAGTTCTTTTGTTTTAAAACTGCAGTAATTACGATAGACAAACTTTCACTAGGATTGCAGGCCACTTGCTTTGAAAAGATGAAAAACTCCAGCTGGCACCTCCCGCGATTGCTCCTCTTTGTGAAGTTTCCTGACCCGAGGGCTCCTTCAGCCTGTGGTTTCTTACTCCTCTGTTGCCAAGGGGAAAGATAGCCGATGACATTATTAGCTTTGCTGACTGCTGAATGGATTGGGAGTGACCAGGGACAGCTCCTGCTCACACTCACAGTCTGGCGTTGTGTGGAGATAGCCTTCGGGAGGACCCTCCCCCCACCACAGGCTGACAACCGCTACTTCTCCAAATAAAGGAAACAACTGATATTAGTGTGGAAGTAATTTCCTCTGGAGGCCAAGCCACAACGGCTTCAATGCAAAGCATTGAACTCGATCTGGCAATTTGCATGTATTTCTAAAATTTCAGATAATGATTTTTTTACAGCCATCCAGCAAGTTAGGATGTTGATTCTTCCCCTTCCTTTTCTTCTCCTCTTCCTTCATTCTTTCATTTTGTGTGTGTGTGTGCTCAAAAAACTGTATTCATTTTCTCTTTTTGTTTTACTGAGATATAATTCACATGCCATACCATTCACCCGTTTAAAGAGTACAGTTTAATGGTTTAATATATTCACAGAGTTGTGTAACCGTCACCACAACTGATTTTAGAACATTTTAATCACCTCAAAAAGAAACTCTGTATCCCTCAGTAGTCGCTCCCTGTTTCCCTCCAACCCCTCCCCGCCTCCACCCCCACCCCCAGCAGCTTTCTGTCTCTATAAATTTGCCTACTATGGCCATTTAATATAAATGGAAAACATACAATATGTGGTCTTTCGTGTCTGCTTTCTTTCACTTAGCATAATGTGTTGAAGGTCCATCTATGTTGTAGCATGTGTCTGTACTTATTCCTTTTTACGATTGAATAATATTCCATTATATGGATATACCACATTTTGGTTCTTTCATTTTCTTAAGGCATTGAAGTTTTATCTCTCCTACTAGATTATAACTATTTTGAGGGGAGGGATGTTTTTTCCCTAGTAGGGAAAAAAAATATTTCTACAACATAGCATGCAGCAGCTGCAACATAATACACGGTCAATATTGTTGAATCGATGCTATGGAAGTAAGTGTGGAAAAAGTGAGTCCAGTGCCTTTTTGCCTTTGACAGAGTAGAGGCTGTTTAGGGAAGATATGAAAGGGAAAGTGAGAGAAATGGTTTGACGTAACAGATTGAGAGAGTATAAAATAAAACAGGGCAAAATAAACAAGAGACACAAAGCCCCCTGTGGAGCATGGAGGACCCTGACCAGGGGAAAACTCATGGATGGAGTGGGAACGGCCAAATGGAGACATCCGTAGGCACACACTGGCAGTCTGAGGCAGAGCCACAATTTTAGAGTGCCCATCACAGACTATATTGAAAATTTTGGCACAGACAACTGTGCACATAGTTTTGTTTGTTTAATTGTGAAATTGTTGAAATTTGACTCAACCATTTGAATGAAAGTTCATTTATGAATAATTGAAATTTGTAACTTGTCACTACCCTCATCCTCATCCTCACTGTAGCTACCACCACCACCACCATCATCATAATCATGAACATTTATCAAACACATATTAAAATGTCATGAAAAATAGCCATTTCTTGGTGCTCAGAACACTGTGCTAAAACATTTTATGTTGACTATTTTATTAGTCTTCTTAATAATCCTATGAAGTAGGACCTGTTAATATTCCCAGTTTTACATATGAGAAATGTGAGGTTGGAATTTGAACTAAATTTTACTGACTCTGATGTCTATACATTTTTCTAAAGTAATTTTTAGTTGCATCTCCCAAACTTCTAGTTTTATTTCTCCTCCAGTCTATTTTGGCTTCATGATGATTTCGTAGTTGGGCTGGTTTGGATAATTGTTATCAAATATTCCTACCTCACCTACTCCCACTGTGATTTCTTTCCACCCCATTAATTTGGGCTTATGTGACTGGCTTTAGCCGATGAAATAGTAGGAGACATGATGGTAGCAGAGGCCTTAAATGTGTTTGCACTCTTTGGTTTGCCTTTCATGCATTGATGACCCACCATGAGAAGAGGATACCCAAATAGCCACTGACCCTTCAGTTTGGGCCCTAGAATGAGTATATATGGAGCAACTTGAGCCAACCTGCCTGAAGCCAACACAGCTGACTTTCAGCTTGAATCTCATTCTGGTCAGCTAAACTATGCAAATCTGTGAGCATGATAATAAATGTTTGATATTGCAGACTGCTGGGTTGGGGTGGTTTGTTACGCAGACTTATTGTGGCAAGACTGACTATTACAATAGTCTCTACTTGTTCTTTCATTCATTTATTCAACCATGACCAGTTTGATTGTGTTTCATGTGCCAGTCACTATGGTAGGTGTTGGGCAAATAAAGATGCATATGGTGAAGTCTTTGTTGTCTTGATGTTTAGTGTTTGGTCAGGAAAGACAATGCATCCATACATTACTGGAAGACAGAATAAAATTCAGTAAGTGCCCTAGCTGGCAACTGTACTGATGCTCTGGGAGTTCTCAGAAGAGGATATTATGACTGATTCAAGGTATTCAGAAAGGCCGAGGAGCTATGAGAATGTAAGGTAATTATGTAATAAGTAGAAGAATTTAACGGCCCTGAACACCAAGAAATGGCATTTTTGTAAGGTTGTTCTGTCATACTTTTAGCAAACAGAGATGATTTCCTCATCAAAAATTGAAAAATTGTACTCTGTCCTGGTAATTCAATGGTATGAGCATGTGGTCAAGACACTTGCATGAAACTATAAGAATGAAACTACAAAGTCCCTTCATTTATTTTTAAATGTCACTTGGCCTGGATTGTTAAAATAAGATATCTGTTATTGGATTTCTGCATCTGTCACTTTTTACTAATTTTTTTGTGGCTAGTGCCTGTCATGATAGCTACAGGTGGTGTTGCCCTATGGTTAATCATTTGGCCTCTAGGGTCAGATAAACCTGAATGAAGAGTCAACTTTTCAAGTTATTTAATTTTTCTATACCTAATAATCTTGTAAAGGGTCAGTCATGTGATAAATCATTACTAAATGTTAAATTTTATTTCCAGTGTGGTCTAAACCCTTGATGAACAACTCAAGAGTCACCTGTTGCTACTTAATGTTGTATTATGGTTACCAGACTAATTTCAAATACCTTTCAGTTCAGACCAAACAACAGACATAGGGGAAATTTTTTTTTAAAAAGTCATTGTCTTGGATGAAGAGAGGAATGTGTCTTAGACTCACTCATCTCAGGCAATAATGCTCTAGCTATGCGAGAACAAAGAGTGGAGAAGTGACAACTCCATAGGAGTGGTAGCAGCCCCCAGCAGGCTGAGATCTGGGAGCTGGAAGCCCATGGAGCTCATATGGAGTTCACATGGCACAGGACAGCCCAAGTGCTAGACAGCCATCGCTCTCTGGGACCAGCCAAAACTCTCCAGGCAACAGGGCTCCATCTGCCAAGCCCTCCCCATGTCAAGCACAGAGGCGATCCCAGGGCTATAACAACATTTAATGGAATAAGCTCATTTCAGCTCCAGATCCTTAGTGAACTTGTGGACAAGTACGACTTCATCTGTTTGAGCCTCAGCCTTCCTATCTGGAAAGTGAGGATGATCATACCTGCTTATCAGCCTTCAGGGTATTTCAAGGATGGAATGAAATACTGTATATAAAGAGACTTTAACCCAAATGTGCTTATTAGATGTAAGGGACAAAAGGCTAGAAAGCTATTACCATCTTGTGACTTCCCAAATATGCCCAAGTATTTATATCTTAGCAGAGCTAGAAAAGCATACAGTCTAACTGTCAAGACTTAGCTGAAGCTTGTACAGCTTTTTATTTTGAAAAAAGAAAAAGAACCCCTCCATCTCAGGAACATTTTTAGGTTTTCTAAATCCACCCTTGTGTGGTAAAATGGTGTTCACCATGATGGGGACATGAGGACTTATGGGTTCATTCTCACTCTTTTGCACAGCAGCTATCAGGGAAATGAATGGTAGGCTGTCATCAGAGCACTTTCCTGAGTATGATTTAAGCATCTTCCTTTTCATAAGCAAGTTCTGCTTTTTTTTTTTTTCATTTTAAACCAATTTAATATTTTTGTTCAGTACCAGCCATTATTAATTTCTCTCATGCACATATTTCAAACTCCTCACATGACAGTTTTGAGAAACTAATGAAAATTAGAGTGTGTTAGCATATCACATTCCTACAGAGACCTGCTAATACATTCAATTACACTTAGTAATGGTAATGGAGACTACAGAGGAAAGCCTTGCCATTTATACCTGCCTGCTTGAGTGCCGTCTCTCGCATGTGCGCACTCTCTCTCCACCAAATATTTGGAAAAAGAATAGCATAATGCAAAGGAAGTCATTTTTGATGCTATTTTAAAAAGTGGCTATTTCTGAAAATGCACTGCTTCTTGATAAGAAACAGGATGGTGATGGCGCATGTAACTTACTTACTATTTGTCAGTTAGGAACATTAGTCCATTTACCTACACTACTGAAAATTTTCCCTTTGCTCACCAAAGGCTTCAAAGGAATTATATAAAGATATTTTTTCTCCCTAGATATATACTTTGGCAATTTGATTTTGTTTTAAAGTAGCATAATTACATTTTCTCCATCCATTCTGTGAATCACAATCCCTTTGGGAATTCCTTTGAAAACCCTGATTAGGAATGGAAGATGTGAGTGACTGGTGTGTGATCGTGTTGATGTTTGCTCGTCTCCTGAGCCTGGTTTGAAATTCAGGTCTGCCGAGCAGGGCTTGCCCTGAGCTTTGCGGCATTACTTTGAGACGTTCAGGCTTGAGTAGCTCTGTGTGTGTGGCCGGCAGGTTGGCCAATTCATCTTCTGGCCAATAAATGTGGGGGACCGCAATCCTTGATGCCAGACACTTTTATAGCCTATTATGGAATAGATTAAATGCACATTTCTTCTTCATAAGTTTGTCAATTTCATTATTTTCTGTTTTAGATTATGACCTTCTGGAATTCAGGGACAGTACTGTTAAATTTATTTTGTGTTATCTGTATATGCATTTTGACAAAAAATGTAATAATACATTTGTTTACTAGAGAGTAATTTAGTAAGCTTGTACTTTCAAATATGTTCATTAATTTGTTTGTGTCAGATCTAATACTGGCTTATTTTTCCCAGTAAGATAGAATAGTTAGGACAAATTATATAGACATCAGTTGACCTGGGCAAGTTCTGTGCCATGCATGTGCTGTGTGTTACGGTTCTAAAGATAGATAAGACTGAGTTAATTATTTAAGCTGTAAATTGCAAGTATTTGGCAAATGCAAGTTATTCAGTTTCTAATCTTTTTTGAATTTTTCTAGTCTTGGAATCCATGCCAAGAAACCAGAATTTCTAGCTTTGATGTGGTTACAATTTGATGTGATATAAGCATAAAACTGTAATTGTATGAATTTAAAAAACACAAAAGCACAATGAATGAAGTTGCTAATTGGAAAAATGCTAAGCATTAGCCATTATTTGATTTATGAAAATACATGTATGTTCAAGATAAGGATGTGGAAGTTTTATTCTAGATAGCCAATGTCTATGTTTATGCACGTGAATGGTATTTTCAGTATGGAACCAACCTTCATGTACAGCTGTGTTGTTCATGTTCCTCAAAGCACAGCCCACGATGGGTCCAGAAGAATTTAGCTGCTGCTCTAGGGTCCCCAAGGAGCTAGGTTTATCCCCATCTCAGTGGGCTCCAGTTCCAAAGTGCGGGTGCTACATCTCCATCTTCCCAACCTCAGCTGCGTTCTCCCCTCTTGTTAGCTGTATGTTCTGGAGGACGTAGCAGAGGGTAGCATAAGGCTTGCGTTCCCTTATAACTGCAGCCCTTCTGACAAAGAAGGGTTAAAAAAGGTACCTGTAAATGTTTCCTCCACCTCATTCTTTGGGAGAATTTTTATATGGAAATCATGAAATAAGAATTCTTCAGATTTATCAATTTGAACATCCGTTCTGTCTTGTTCGGCAGCTCACATACTAAAAGCTTCAGTGTGGATAATTTTTATTAACTGTGCAGGAACAGGGACAACTTCTAATTGAGAGATTTTTTTTTTCTATGAGGAAAGGTTGCTGCTGACTGTAAAGGGCAAGAATATTGCAGGTTGTTTTGTAAGGGTAGAGATGGGAGAAAAGAATAATTGACAATCTGAATGGTTCTGCTGAGGCCACACACATTACAGTTAAAAGGCTTAATGGTAAAACATAGCAAACATAAAATTAAGCAGAACTCTGCAAAATCTAGCCAAGTTCCAAGAAGGAATCCTAAAATATGGTTAAATGCTAAAATTATTCTCACAGATTGAAGACATTATTAATGTAAAGATTTTCCCAAATAAACCAGTATTATTGTGTCCCATCCCATTTAAAACAGGTTCAATGGGAAGTGTATTTTTAAAATAAATAAAATTTTATGATGTTATTTCCTTAATACCAAAATGGAAAACCACCTAGAAAAGTTGCCAAGCCAAACAGTCAGTGGCTCTGTAGGATTGTGCATCAGTCCTGTGACCTGAAAGTTGGACCTGAGGACTGTGTCTTTAAGATCACATGGATGCTTATCTTGTTGCTTAGCAATTAAGTATTTTTTAATTTAATGTTAGCTTCCCTGTTCTGCCGCCTCACCTCCTCAAAAATCCCTTTGAAGATTCACTGAACTCTTGTAGGAACTTTAAAGTAGCATAAGAGTAAGTTTGGCTCCTTAATCCTCTGTAAACCTGCTTCGACATCCAGTAGACGTTAACAACGGCTGGGTGGAGATGGATGGTGGTTGCTTTGTTGGATGGAGGGGGACACAGAATCTGAGAAGCCCACCCTTTTAACCTGATCCCTAAATTCTTCTGCCTGTGACAGCCTCCTCTATGCTCAGCTCCAGCAGTTAAGATATTTGATTCAAATACAGAGGTCCAACATTGGAGGATTTCCTCCCAAGAATTTCCGTTCCTACATTCTTCCATTAAAATGGGCTTCAGCAGCACATGGTGAAATTCTCTGCCCAGTTGCTGGGGAGACCCGTTTAGGGCTCTGATGCATTGGCTACAGTGATGTCAAAGGGCCCTCATGACAATGTGTGTGATGGAGCAAGTGACTCTTATTTGGAAGATGGACCCTCTGTACACAGGGAAAGGAATAAAACATTTCAGACCTTCTGCCCGCCAGGCCAGCCTTTCCAACTTGGTTTTTGCCTTTTGAAACTTACTAACTCTTGCTCTGTCTTTTTAAATTTTTTCTGCTCAAAAATTTAATGGTTGGATGACTATATTCCCATCATAAAATTTCAAAATGTCTATAAAGAGTGTGTGTGTTTTTAAATGATGATTCAGATCCTAAATTTTTAAGAGTTTTGTACATGATTAACATTCAGCTGTCTAAAAACCCTGCCACTGTGAGCTCTCCTTCGCTGTTGCTAAGACTTTTGTGGTTATATTTATAGTGTTTGGTGGGAGGCAAACAATACAGAATCTATTAATTTTACCTATAAACTTTGAATAAGTTAACTCTTAAAGTTTTAGAAGTAACCTTGTTTATTTCACTGGAGTTTGAATTCATGTTTCCCTAAAATCATCTTTCCCTTAATTTATTTATAAAATGCTTAGAAGGAAATCTTCTTCTTAGAATATTTGTTGGTTTTTTTTGCTATCTTATAACAATGACAGTCTAACAGGATGATATTTGATTTATTTTCCTATTTTATTGTTCTGTTGTACTTCATACAGATCAGGAAGTAATGAATTATACCTTTTGTTAAGACTTTCCCTTTTGTTTAATGCAAAAGTGAACAATGGGGTTATTATACACACATTACCCAATGTTTTTTCTTTTTCTTTGTAAGAACATAATGAGTTAGATTGCAGTGCACTGTAAGAATGTATGTGGCACTTGTAATTAATTCTTAGAGTAAAAAAAGCCCATTTCCTTTAAAACCTCTTACTTTAAAAATTTGATGAAAGTTTTTATTTTCTAGCTCTTCTAATTCCACTTGTTGTTGATCTTAGTGTATTTGATTCCGTACATCATGGGCTGTGAAAACGAACCTGAATAATATACCCATTGGTAGGAATGTCACCTTTCTGGGCCTCAGTTTCCTTATCTGTAAAATGGGAGAATTACACGAGACGATCCCAGAGATCATGTGAAGCTCCAGTTGAGATGACACTGTCATCATGGCTGTGAGAAAGGTGAATAAGTCATTTCAGTGGCTAAATTATCCTGCTCTTGTACCATATTCTTGAAATGTGACCTTTATATTCAAACTCCTAGGCCCTCTTTCTGAGTGTTCCCTGAAAGACATTCATTCTTAAAGATGTTTCTGCCAGCAGCATGTAGCCCAACTCTTTCATTTTACAGATAAGGAAAATGAGACAGTGTTTTATTGAAACATCAATATGAAAGCAAATAAACTGACTTTTTGTTTTCTTTCTAATAGCTATGAAATCCCAGTCTTATTATAAATAATTCCAAACCAAGGCTATAAAACCTCAAAGCTAATTCTGGAGACATGCTAAGGTCAAAACCTATCCCGTGCCCATAGGGGAGCCCTTCTAGCCTGTCTAGGGTGCAGGGCCTCAGTGCTAATGTGACTGGGATCCCAGTGGTTAGCTGGCTGCCATCTGCACTACTGTCATCCCAGAATGAAGTCGCTGAAAAGAATTAGAAAGCACACACCATGTAGGTGCGCTTAATTCTGTGAAGATAATTTTTACTTCCCCAGATCCAAGAGCTCTTACAAGCAACCTTATCATGCTGTAATAACAATTTTATTCATTATTAATTCTGGTGAGGAACAGTTAGCTGTTTCATGTTTAGTTCACAGTCTTCACTTTGACCCTATATTTGATATTGCAAATCCTCATGTTGAAGGATATGTGAAATTATTGGTAAGTCAAAAAGACCATATTTCATTCCATTTGTTAATGCTTCTTTTGTAAATTAAAAATTTATTTTTATTTGTAGTTAACTCAAATATACTTTTTTATGGGCCTCACCATTCCATTAACTTTTTGAAGGAATTAAGTGTTTGCTTAGATGTGCTGTCCACAGTTCTTTCAATCATGAGGTAGATTTTTTTCCTTAATTATCTATGATAATAGGGATGAGATCAACTAAAACCCGCAGGAAAGAAGCCAGTTTTATCCAACTGTGTAGTAGTCCTAGTCCTTCATTTGACTTTGACATAGTAAAAAAGTGGACCACTGGTATGATTTAAATTTTACTTCTTTTATCCTGTGGCAACATTTAGAGGGAAGAGGAATAAAATTTCCAACCAGAAAATTATCCCAAATTCCTTAGACTCATCACTTGTTTACCAATAAGAAACTATTTTAAGTTGTGTTTTCCTGCTCCAATAAAGTGCATAGTCTAAAGTATTTTGTTACCCAGAATTTGGTAAGTATTATGGAAGGCTTTACTAGGACGAAAAGAAAAGAGAAGAAAAAAAGAAAAGAAAAGGAAGAGAAATTACGATTTCTTGATACATGAGCAAGAGTTTGTTTGGGATCTTAACTTGCCTGAGGTTAACGAGTGTTGTAGGTCCAAAGTAACTGGGTTTAAATGTCACACATAATGACAAGTAGGAAAATTGGGACGTTGTTTGCATGCGAATGGGGATAGAGGTGACTGGATGTTGATTTATTGTGTGATGAATGTTTGCCCTTGGTGAAATGTTTTACCTTCCGTGAAATTATAAACAATATTTCTTACTGACTGTAAAATGTAGACACCAAGCCTGGAAGTGTTTGCTCCTAAAATGCCACTCCAATTAGAAACCTGTTTTTTAAAAAACAAAATAAAACCCAATCGGAAGAGGTAAGGAATCTTGGAATTCTATACTTTGGAGGTGATGACTTCCATTACTGTACCTCTTTAGGGTTAGGAGAGGTGGGAACGGACCTGGGATACGTATCCCAAGAAGCAGTAGAGATTAGTAGAGAAAGACATTTCAATCATATTCCTTGGGAAATATTTTTGAAGTCTCTAGAAGAAATTAGATTTATTTTTCTTATTTTATGTTGTTAAAATTACTCTATATATTGACCTAATGTCCTTTTTTTATTTATAAAGTTAATATTTCTGCAGGAATAAACACAATCTCAGCTGTGAAAGTATTAAGGAGAAGTTTTTTTAGACTATGTCAGTATCTCTTTAAGAATTATAATTAGAAAGTCTTAGAACTTGATCAAAAAAAACTTTCTTAATTTTTTTGTAGAAACATGATCAAATACTTCTATTGATTGAAAACATTGATTTTTTCCCCAAGGTTACTTTACTTCGTAGTTCTTTCATTCAATTAGATTATAGTTAAAACATAATTTTGCAATGTGTATATTAATAAATCACTTTATATGCACATATGTGTATATATGTATTCTACATTTTAAGCTAATAATTCTTCAAATCATCACAAGAGAAATGGGATTCGTGGAAGCCCTGGATTAGCCCAGGGTCAAACAATAAATTAAAATCAGGGTCAGGATTAGAGTTTACTAGCAACCCTGAATTTTGAGTTTGTTGTTGAAGCGTGCTGGCTGTGGTTTGATCTGCATAGAATCAGAGGTCAGGATGCTCACAGATAGGTTTTTGTACTTTGTGAAAAGACACTACAAAACCGAACATCAGAGAGCACGCGGGAAGCCCCCTTCTTAAGATGTGGAACCCCAGCGTCCCAAGACTTTAACAAGGAGATGCCATAATCAGAGGCTCTGTGGGGCTTCCAGGCTGGGGCACCCCCACACGACAGGACACCTCACTGATTTGAAGAAATGCCACTAGCAGTTGATGGCATGTGCAAGGAGGGATGACAGTCCCCACTTGGGGGTCACGGGGCCTGACATCTTTCTTTCAAGAAATGGAGCAAAGGCCAGCTCCCCTGGGCTGTGTGAGGTAAACATTCCAATCAGCACCACCCGCGGCAGCTGATTTGAAAATCAGTCTCAGGAAACACTCTCCAGGTTCATTTCTGCAAGCTCATGCAATATGTTTTTAAAACAAAAAGAACATTGACCCTTCCTCTGCCTGAGGTGATAATGCTGATTCTGGTGTTAGACTCGTAAAATTTTTCTATAGCTCCTGTATTTGCTGTAAACACATAGGCCTTCTAGGCAAGGAAAGAGCCAAGTTGCGTTGAATTCTAATGTATTATATATGCTCTTGCTCACGTGTGTGAACACTTTTCGTCTCAAAGGAGCTCCCATAATTTTGTATGGGAGTGCATAATCGTGAATTAGAGTGAGCAGGCCAGGGACAAGAGCACAGGACTTGACGACGTCTGTGATAGACCAGGGCGCCTCAGCCTCACCCAGGGTGAGCTGGTCCTCCCCGGCTCTCGCTGCCTGTTGTGTGAGGAATACAGGCCAGTGCTGTCAGACCCTAGAACTTGCTTTCACAATAACTTAAAACTCCAGGTTTTTAGGTGAAACTTCTCCATCTTCAATAACACTTTGAGGCTGATGAAACACATCCACAGGCCAGAACTGGCCCTTGGGTCATCAGTCTATAGTACACTAGGGTCATTGCCAATGGCTTACTATATGACAAGCTCTGAGCCACCTGCTTTATATATAAATATGTATGTACAAATATATGTCTGTATATACGTATGTATATATACATACACACAGTTGGCCCTTGAACAACATGGGAGTTAGGGGTGCCAGTTCATCTGTGTTTACAGCCGCTCCCCATCACTGGCATCACTGCCTGAGCTCCGCCTCCTGTCAGATCAGTGGCGGCGTTAGATTCTGCATTATGGTGAGTTGTATGATTATTTCATTATATAATACAATGTAATAATAATAGAAATAAAAGGCACAATGAATGTAATGTGCTTGAATAATCCTGAACGCACCACACACACTCCATGGAGAAATTGTCTTCCATGAAACCAGTCCCTGGTGCCCAGAAGGTTGGGGACTACTGTTCTACATTTTCTTCCTCATTGTCTGGCACTGGTTCAGAAGCCCTCATCTACATCAAGTTGTCTTCTGTTAATCCCTCTGGGGTGGTGTCTGTTAGCGCTTGACTTTCTCCAAGATCCATATCTTGAAACCTTTCACTTCCCATCCTTTTTTCCATTTCCACAATCTCTTTCGTGATTTCCTTGATTGGCCTTGTCATAAATCCTATGAAGTCACACAGAACCTCTGGACACAGTTTCCTCCAGCAGGAATTTATTATTTTGGGCTTGATGGCCTTCATGGCTTTTTCTATAACAATGATGACACCATCACTGGTATAATTCTTCCAGACTTTCATGATGTTCTCTCTATCATGGTTCTCTTCTATAACCGACAAACCTTTCCATGGAGCACCGTGTGTAATGAGCCTTAAAGGATTTTATGACCCCCTGATTTAGAGGCTGAGTTAGGGACATTGTGTTTGGGGGCAAGCAGACCACTTCGATGCCTTTGATGTTGAATTCATGGGGTTCTGGGTGGCCAGGGGCATTTTCAACCTGTATGGAACTGGAGAACATTCTTAGTGAAGCATTGCAAGAATGGAAAAACAAACACCACATGTACTCAGTACTAAATTAGAACTAATCAATCAGCACTTATATGCACCTATGGAAGTAAAACTCAAGGGAAATCAAGAAGGTGGGAGGAGGAGGAGGGGACGGGTAAATTCACACCTAACAGATACAATGCACACTAACTAGGTGAAGGGAACACTTATAACTTTTACTCAAACTGTACAAACGCAAATTAGGTAACCAAAGTGTGTGTACCCCTGTAAAATTCTGAAATAAAAAAAAAGGCAGGTCCTACTGGCAAGGTACTTCCTGACTTTAGGGACAAAGTATCGGTGAAACCAATCCAGAAAAAGGGTTCTCATTGTCCAGGCCTTCTTATTGTACAACCAAAAGATTGGAAGCTGCTGTTTAGCTTTTCCCTTAAAGGGTTGAGGGTTAGCAGCTTTATAGTTAAGGGTAGTTCTGATAATAAACCCGACTGCATTTTCACAAACCCATAGAGTTAGCGTATCCCTTCCTGCCTTACATCCTGGTGCTTGCTTCTCTTCCTTACTAATAATTGTCCTTCATGGCTTTTTTTTCCCTTCCAAATAGGACATGTTCATTGCACTAAAAGCCTTTTCAGGCAGGTAGCCTTTCTCCTCAGTGATTTTCTTAATGGTGTCTGGGAACTCATCTGCTACCTCTTGGTTGGCAGAAGCTGCTTTTCCTGTTATCTTGACATTTTTAAGCTAAACCTCTTTATAAAATTATCAAACCATCCTTTGCTGGTCTTAAATTCTCCAGATTTATATCTTTTACCTTCATTTTGATTGAAGTTGTCATATAGTGATTTTACATTTTCTCAAATCATATTAGAGTCTATAGGTATGCCTTTCCTATAGCAATCCTGAACCTACAAGCTGAATTTTCAATACAAGATTTAAAAAAGTGCAAGATTTTTGCCCTTGCCGGAATAGCTGCAGTAACAGCTTCATGAATTTCCTTTACTTTTTTTTTTAATAATGGTCCTTATGTTGGATTCATTTATCTTGAAATGGTAGGCAACCGCAGCTGCAGACCTCAGTCCACAGTACATAGCAAGCGATTCGACTTTTTCTTGTAATGTCATGACTTCTCTGTTTTTGGGGAGCACTAGGTGGCACTTCATATGGATCCCATGATGTTATTCAAGATTTATGGTATTTTACTAAAGACAGTGAAAATGCACGAGAACTGCCAGATCACTTTCTACCGCGATACACAATTTACCAGAGATAGTCACACGCAGATGATTAGCAGATATTTGCAACCCTTGAATTCACCAAAATAGCAATAGGAGGTGGCTAGGAAATTATTACAGAAGTGCAGTGTGTACTACAGTTAATTTTATGCAGTTATGATTTAATACTGCATTTTATGTTTGTTTACATTTCTCTCAACTTCAAATGGTGCCATATGGTCTGTATTTGTGTAAATTTTGATAAATTTTAACTTTTTATAATTGATTTGTGTATATTTTATGGTAGTAAGTGATAAAATAGACTAGTATCTACATATATTTTATTCATTCATGACATACCTTTTCTTTAATTTTGTCACTATTTCTAGGCTATGCAGTTCATTTATGAGTTTTTTCACACTGTTGCAAATCTCCAAAACTTTTTCCAATATATTTTTTAAAAAGCCATGTAAAAGTGGATCTGCATGGTTAAAACCTGTTGTTGTTCATATATATGCTCTTTAATCGTCACCACAACCTTGTGAAATAGGTATTATTATCTTGTTTCACTAATAAGGATACTGAGGTTCAGTGTGGTTAGGTAACTTGCAAAGCATTTAGTAGCTAGTATCTAGGAGGAAAAGGGTCCTAATACCAAGCTCAAAATTTAATTTAGCAAATATTTATTGAATATAGAGTATCTGTCAGAGACCTGCGAGGCCCTGCGGATCCAGTAAAGAATGAGGTGAATGCACAAGGCTTGAAGTTCATGCAAATTAAATAACAGGAGATGAGGGCAAAGCTAAGATGCTTTTGGGGAACATGAGAAGGCTCCCAGGAGATGATGCTGGGCTGGGACTCAAGGTATGAACAGGAGTTGACCAAATGAAGAAGGTGGTAGTGAGGAATACGGCCTTGCAGGCATAAATGGGAGGAATCTCTGAAGTGAGAAAGGATGTGGATTCCTCTGTGAAGTGACAGATGTTTGGTGCCACTGGAGATCACTATTTCTAGGCTATGCAGTTCAGATAGCTAGCCTTAGAGGGATGTCTCCCCTCTAACCAGGATCAAGATAAATAGCTGATTGTGGGGTAAAATCAAGACCCGAGACCTGGGTTCAAATCCTATCTAGGCATTGATCTAGGCATCAGGAATGCCAAGAGAAGATAAAACTGGAGAGATACAGCGGAGGGGGAACAAAGAGTTTTAAACTGAGGGATGACTTAATAGTTTGAGTTTTAGGATGATTACTGTGGTTACAATCTTGAACAGATTGGTCACCAGTTATGGGAGTGATAAGAGAGGCAGAGATACTTTTAGGAAGCTAATTGGAGTAATCCAGGAGAGAAGATAGTGCCTTGAAACAAGGTAGTGACTGTGGTATTGATATGTGGTTCACTGATGCAAGAAACTTTTAAGATGTAGAACAGTCCAGCAGTGGTGACTGAGTAGATTCAGGGAGTGAGGGAGAGAGAGGATAATCAAAGATGAGGGTTTCATGCAGATGGTGAAACCATTCACAAGGATTTGGAGTTTGAAATAGCTGGGTTGAGGTAGGTGGCAGATACAGTGATCAGGTTTGGTGGGTTGAATCTGAGTTTAGGTGCCAGTGGGACGTGAAGTGGTAATGTCCAGAAGTCAGTTGGAGAGTATTTGACACTCCAGGGAGCAACCTGGGCTGCACAGATAGATTGTGAGTGGTAGATAGTGATGGGAAGTATGGACGAGGATGAGTTGGCCACAGCAGGATATGCATTAACAAAAGCACAATTGCTCTTAGAGTATTAGTATAGTTCCAGACACTGTGAGTTGCTCAAGGCAGCCCTCATCAGGGTTTCTTGGTTCCCTGGCAAGATTTCAGTCTGTACAGATGGAATATCACCACCATGGTTCAGAATTCATCTCCCAAGAGGAAATTTAGGCAAGTTGAGAAGCATTGCTCCCTAAATAACCCACACTCTCTTCTGAAAATGTATCCTTTGAGCTTATCTCAATAAAAGGTAATGCCTCCACAATTTAGGTGACAGAGTGTTCATATTCAAATGCAGTATTCTGTTGGACCACTTCAAGAGATTAAGTAAATTCATCAAGGTTATGTGATAGAATTCGAACCCTAGTCTCTGGGTCTTGATTTTATCCCACAATCAGCTGTGTATCTTGATCCTGGTGAAGGGGGAGACATCCTCTAAGGCCAGCTATCTGTATAGAAGAGCAGATTTATGGAGTGCATCGGTGCATAACCTAGTCCACGGCCAACAAAGGAGGTCAAGGCCTCTGGCTGACTGAGGTGCACCCACATCATCTTCCTTTCACTTGACGTTTTCTCTGTTAGGAATAAAAAACTCTGATAGAGATGTAAGCAATAGTCTGAACTTCGGATCCTCAGAATTGGAGTTGATTTATCTTAAACATCCCTGTTTAAGTGGGACAAATGCGCTTGTACTCTTAAGGAGCATCTGCAAGTCAGCGAGAAAAACAGAGAAAGTAACTAAAAGTAATTGATCCAAAACTTTATGTGAATTGTAAATCAATCAAAAATTTACTTCTAACTTCTGCATTTAAGTACCAGTTAAAAAGTACTGGACGATAATGCTTCACTATATACACTTAATTACTGTAAAAACTGGATAGGAAACATGATTACTTTTCTCCCATACTGACATTCCATTAAGCTTTAGCTATTTGAACTGATAAAAGCCATCGCCTTGCAAAGAAGAGTTGATTGTGGAAGCACATGCACACGAGAGGACATTTTTTAGATTACCTCTGTTGGGTTCTTATTAGCAATGTTTATGTTCCATTTAACGTTTTCCATATGCTGTTGCTGTTTGAAAGTTGGGTCTGTGCGTTTATTCTCATCACCAGCTGTGGAAGTTTAGACCTCAGGCAGGAGCTTCAAACCAAATGTCTGGATATTCTGGCATCCTGACCACCAGAACTATTTATTTTATTTTGTTTTAGTTTCATTTTTCATCGAATGAAGGTTTGGGTGACATGTTTGTGAATATAATAACCAGCTTCAGATGTCTTTTTTCTTTATGATGGGGCCATCTTGTCATATGCTTAGCTGACTTCCAATCTGAAGAATGTTGGTATGTTTCATAACTCTAAAGACAATGCTAAATATTCTAGAAAATTCCCATGAAATGAATTATACTGTGACTTTTTCAAAATAGCTTCATTATTTTTGTAAAAGTGATGTGTGCCCAATGAATGAAAGGAAAGTCAATTAATAAAAGTATGAACAGGTAAAAAAAAAAAAAGTCACCTGAAATTTTATCACCTGAGCAAAAACATAGGTCAATGACCATCCTTCCCAGATCTCTCTCTGTGAATATATTGCCATGTCTTTTGAATGATATTGGTTATTAATAAGGCTGTAAGCATACCTTGCATGTTGACTCATAGATAGCGACAAAGTAATTTATTGTCCACACCTGGACACGTTGAAGAGTACTGTGAACTATCAGGCTGGGACCGCAGATGTGTACCTGGACTGACCCAGGCACCTTGAACCAGGGTTACTTTCCTCACAGACCTTTTACCATATACATAGGAGTTCATTTATTACACATTCATTGAACATTTATCATATGCCAGGCATTAAACAATAAAGTAAGCAAAACACAGACTGCTTTCAAGGGCTCCTGGTCTAGCAATAGTTAAAATGCCACACACTGGGGAGTCTGGTAGAAAGGCGCTTGTCCCATCGTGAGAACACATGTGGACCTTCAGTGAAGGTGGAGGTAAGTTTCAAGGATTAGTGGGTTAGCCTGGCAAAGGAGGAAGCAAGGGACATTCCTCCTAAGAAGGAGTGATTTGTGCAAAGACTAGAGGGAACAAAGCCTGTGGGATTTGGGGAAACTGCAGAAGGTTCAGGGTGATTAGAATGTTTGGTGGGAAGAAGGGCATTGGCTGAAGACGAGGCTGGGGGTGAAGGCACAGACCGGATGATGAACCACATTGTGTGAAATGCTAGCGAGCCTGGGTGTTACCCTAACAGCACCAGCATATTTTAAGCAGGAAAGTCATCAGACTATGATTTTAAATTCTGGATGAAAATGCTATTCATGGGAAAGATTGAGGTGCATCGGATGAAATTAAGGAGTTTGTATCAGCGGTGTTTGGAGCAAGGGAGGGAGCTCATTGTGGAGTCACATTCAGGGACTGGGAATGGAAACATTCACAGAAACACAGATGCTCAGGGAGGAGCTGGCCCGGGTGAAAGGGCAGAGGGTGATGTGGCTTCAGTGTGTTCAGTTCGAGGCCCCAGTAGCACTCGCAGGTGGATATGTCTACCTGTGTGATCTTGGCTGGAACTCAGTAGAGAGATCTAGGTTGGGGAGAGAGATTTTGGAGTTGGTAGTTTATAGGCGGTATTCGAAGCCATGGGAATTTGAGGCCAGTTGGATTTTTATTACTTATCATGAATTTCTATTAACTCTGGTTCAAGGTTATTGAATTTGTAATAAAGTAGAATAAATGGTAGCTAAAGTTATGACATTTTGAAACTTATTCATCCTCACCCATTTTCATGAAAGAAACATTTGGCTGGGAGATATAAAATACTACTATTCAGAATTTATCATCCAAAGGAATTGGCAAAGAGATTTTTTAGCCAAAAATCAAATTTAGAAAAGTTCCCATTCTTTTCTGTTCATAATAAAGAGAAGTGATTAAAGCTCTCCAGTTGAAAATAGCAAATGATGACAGTCCAGCCTGTATTGCAGGAACAGGAAGCCTTTGGTTCACTGAAGGCTCCAAACAATCCTCACACATTGATTGTAGCCACGCAGCTTTCTCCACTGCTAACTCTTTAACGTGATTTTCCCTCAGAGAGTTGCTTGTCTTGCTAGTTGCTATGGTCTCAGTGTTTGTGTCCCCTCCAAGTTCATATGTTGAAATCCCAACCCCAAGGTGCTGGTATTAAGAGGGGGGACATTTGGGGAGGTGATTAGGTCATGAGGGCAGAGCCCTAATGAATGGGATCACTGCCCTTATAAAAGGCCCAAGGGAGTTCATCACCCTTTCCATCATGCGAGGACACGGCAAGAAGGTGGCCGTCTGCAACCTGGAAGCAGAGGCCCTCACCATGCTGGCACCCTGGTCTCTAACCTCTCAGTCTTCAGATCCATGAGAAACACATTTCTTTTGTTTATAAGCCACCTAGTCTAAGGTATTTTGTTATAGCCGCCCAAACAAAGACACTAGTATACAACTTTTACATAAAGAACAAAATCAAATGAGAGTGAGAATAATCAGAGACTATGGCAGCTGTGTGTCACCTTAGAGATTACCCAACTGTGTCATTTTTTAAGACAAGGCAGCTGAAGACAAGAGCGATCCAGTGCCTTCTGCCAAGACCATACCGGAGCCGGGCAAGGCGGGGGTGGAGGAAGTCCTGTGGCTCCACTGGCCTGTCCGTCCCCTCCCAGCCAGGGGCCCTGTGGACATGTTTTTGTCATTTAAAAGTCATTGTGTGTTTTGAAATACTGATAAATGAAAATGTGTAATGACGACATCTTAATTGGCCAAAATGCAGAGACATGAAATGAATGGAAACAAAGGAGAATTTCTTACACAGGCGACTTGCCATGTTTCCCCTTAATTGTGCATGTGCAAAGTGTACGTCTTTCTGGTTACATGTCCTTTACTTAATTGCACTAAAGGCTGTGTGGTTTCATCAGAGGGTCCAAATATTGCCTCTGGTTTAATAAGTAAGGTTTTTCTTTTTTGAAAGTGGCTTTTCAAGCCATATTGTAAACGTTTTATAATAATTGCCATTCTCCTCTCAACCTAGCAGAAACGTATAGATATAAAAGGAGAGTGAAGGAGAGATTCTGAGGTCCTCTGTTATTTTCTCCCATTAATTTTCTAAAATGCTATTGAACAAAAGCTCAAGGACGGCGAGACACGGGGGTTCAGCAGCTATAGTGCAGGAGGCAGGACACTGGACCGGCTGGCCAAGTGGCTTTCTAGGGCCCCTCAGCTCCCTGACCCCGATGTACTTGCTCCAGAATACATGAGTGTCAGACTGTATTGTTTTTAAGACTCCTCACAACTCGAACGGTTTATTATCCTACAGTCAAGACATACATTTTCATTTTCTCACTGTTTTTGACTCTTCACATTTTTTTTCTTATCCTGTCTAATGAATGTGTTGCTGAATCCTGTCACTTTACTCGGTCAACCTTAATTTACTATTTATTATTTATTGGCTTGGTGCCAGCAACTGCCTTAGATGCCTTTTTTCGCCTGTCATCTCTTACATTCATTAGACCTTCCTCCCCTGAGCGCTGAGAACACCCAATTGCAGCAACTTCTGTTTGGTAGCTCCCCAAAGATTACGCATGCCTTCCTATTTACACAGAGAGCACTCCTACTTAAACGCATGCCCTGCCATATTCCTTTCGAAAGTATAAATGCACCTTCTGCGTAGTCCAAGATGTTAATGTTTTGTCATCTTGATTTAGACTTAGAGAATGACAAGCAAGTTGAACAAATTATGACCCATGTTTACAATCCACGTTTCCTAGAAATGTATCACATTTTGGTCTAAATAGGTAGTAAGGTGGTTTCAGAAATAAATAAATAATACTCCAAAAGGTAGTTTAATAGACTTGCCCTATACTTAAAAATTCAAATGAGAAAATTATCTAAAGCTTGGTTTCATTATTATGTGTTCTTAATTCCATTTTCATTTGATTGGGCTCTTTTACAAAATGGCAGCCAAAGGCATTTAGGAGAGTGGAAGTGTGTGTCTCCACGGTGCATATCACAGATATAAAGTGTGTACATGTGAAGACTTCACACATCCATATGCATGTTATCCATGGCTCCATCGAGCATCCTCTTAATTACGCTTTATATATGCTTTGTGCAGCCAGGCATTGATCTTTCAAGTACTGTTGTCTGGTTCAAAGACTTGTAATTAGGCAGAAAGATCTGGTAAAATGGATTCTATGGAGTTATTCAAATGCTCTGTGTGTATGAAATTGTTCATCTAGAATTATTTATCTGGAAAAAGACACTTTCAGATATGCACGAAGCCTATTTTAAATTTTTTATTCCTTTTCATTATTTACTGATATTTCGTGCACTTCTTGGACATTTGCAAATTGCAGGGCTTCTTTTCTGTTTTGATATGAAACTGCTTTGTTCTTTCCTGTGGGCCTGTTAATTGGTGAGCTCTTTATCCAGGAGATCAAGAATCAGGGGCTTCTTTATTAACCCATTGTGAGAGCTGAGATATTCCCATGGGTGTGGAGAAAGGGAGAAGTTGCCTTTGAGACTTCATGCTTCTCCTATTCTTTTACAACACTGGTCACAGTCTGGAAGATGCGATCAAGAATGACAAGAAGAATTTAATCAACTGTTTAGAATTAGAATCCCCCGATACTGGGGATTCTATAATGAGCCTTTTTGTCTTTTTTCCTTTTTTGTTAGCATTTACGATTCCTTTTACTTGTGCAAGCTTTCTCCTGCAGGATAAAATCCTGTTAGGGATTTTAAAATAAATAATTGAATTCTGCATTCCAGTTCTGAAAACCATGAAAAGAACAATGTTTATTTTTCTGGAAGGCATTGTCCTGATTCGTAGGTGGTGATGTGAAAATTCTTAGAATTTTCTCCCTTGAAAATGGAGAGACTGGTAGATTCCTCTTTCCTCTTTCGCACATAAATGCACCATCATCACATACTTTTCTGTCTATGTAGTCTGAGAAATTATCGCTGCACAAAGAGCTCCCTTGGGGATTCACAAGGTGTGGAACTGAGGGAGCGAGGAAACACAGCCTCCGAACAATTTCAGTGACCCTTAGGAATTTAAATTCTCCGTTGCTACATGGCTTATTTTTTGACCGAAACATGTGATACCCCTTTCTAGGACACTACTGTTGCCCCATTTTAGCATTTTCAAAGAATGGTTTTTCTTCCTTTTGATTAGCCTCTTTTTTCTGCTGCTGCTGCTGCTGCTATTCTGATGTAAGTGCCTATGAGTAAGCAGCAAGCTTCAGTGTGCAGGGCAGATTTTTTTTCTTCTCTGTGATTCTTAACAGATTTTATACTAGAATGATTTTCTGCCTGGCCGGTTTGACTATTTTTTTTTTAAATCATAGATATATAAAATTATATACATATGTATGTGTGTGTGTGTGTGTGTGTGTGTGAATATATATATATATATCTCCTAAACCAAAGTCCAAAAGCGTCAGGAGACCCCCATATACCTTCCTAACACTTTAGAACCTGCCTGTTGTTAGTTTGCTCTCTATCTTCCTGCCTAAGTCAGTAAGAACATGTGTGTCAGCCTGGGCATTGGTGGCAGTCACATCCCTGCTCCTTTCGGTTGACAAGTGCAACAATCCCAAGTGACCAGGACCATGAGTGACCACTCATCATGTGTGTGTTTAGGCATCATTATTGTAGGCACCTAGCAATTTTACTTTCAGGGACACAAATCTATTTTTACTCTTTCCCTCTGTCTTTTCCTTGCTCTTCCCACATTTTTTTTCCTGAAGAATATGTTGGTTTTCTTTAATGTTTCATTTCTCGTATAAATGGCCTGTGGAGAAAAGGATAAAGCAAGTGCATTGTGTGTCACATAGACTTGTTTGAGCACATAAGTTTTCTATTTCCCAAGGTAGTCTCAAAGTGAAGAAGACACTCTGGTGTACACACAGAAATAGGCTTAACATGTAAGTGTGAAAAGAACACTTGACTGGCCATTACACAACCTATGTGGTAGGAGTGATTTTGTACTAACTTGCTATCTGACTTTAGTCCCTTTACCTCACTGGCCTTCATTTTTGTCATATATATGTCTTTTCCAAAATGAAAAATTATATTATTTTTATTTATATAAATTTTATCTTCTGAAACAATAATTAATCATGCATAACTACTTTGTCCTAGTTCTCTCATAATGTCTTTAAGTGTCTCACAACTAGAATGTTACCAAATGGACAGAATAACAAATCTCCACACAAAGACATTCAGAGTGACTTTATTAACCAGAATCTGTGTAACAGAATCAGCTCTTGCGGTACATAATTATAGCCAGCACAACAAATGCTAAAGAACATTTGTGTAATTTATTAATTGCAATATTTGCTTCATTCTTTGGAATTGCCATGTCAGGTAAACAGAGAGGTTGCAAACTCTCCCCATCTTACATCCAATTACTTTTCATTGTACTTTTCTAGTACAAAGCTGTGCTGGTCATGGAAAAAAGTGTGATAATCATAGAATACAATAAATGTGACATTTAAAATCATGTAAATGCAAAAATCATATAGGTTTTTAGAAAAAATGGACCCAAGCCAAAAAGCATTAAATAAGAGAAAGAATAATATTAACATTAGAAACATGGTACAGTCTACAATGAAGTTGTAACAGTTATGAATATCTATTAGCTTGGTGAAAAAGTAATTGTGGTTTTAGCATTGTTGACATTTGCCCTTTGATATTGGAATATATTCTTACATAAATATGGTTACATTATACATCATTTTAATGTGCATTTCTCACTTTATGTTCTTTTGCTAATGACTTACTACTTGCTGTTTATGTTATATTTGTTTTAGACTATGAAAATGATGTTAGACAAAAAGCAAATTCGAGCGATTTTCTTATTTGAGTTCAAAATGGGTCATAAAGCAGCGGAGACAACTCGCAACACCAACAATGCATTTCGCCCAGGAACTGCTAATGAACATTCAGTGCAGTGGTGGTTCAAGATGTTTTGCAAAGGCGACGAGAGCCTTGAAGATGAGGAGCGCAGTGGCCTGCCATCGGAAGTTGACAATGACCAATTGAGAGCAATCATCAAGCTGAGCCTCTTACAGCTACACGAGAAGTTGCCAAAGACCTCAGTCAACCATTCTATGGTTGTTCAGCATTTGAAGCAAATTGGAAAGGTGAAAAAGCTTGATAAGTGGGTGCCTCGTGAGCTGACCGAAAATCAAAAAAATTGTCATTTTGAAGTGTAGTCTTCTCTTGTTATACACAACAACGAACCATTTCTCTATGGGATTGTGATATGCGACGAAAAGTGGATTTTATACAACAACCGGCAATGACCAACTCAGTGGTTGGACAGAGAAGCAGCTCCAAAGCACTTCCCAAAGCCAAACTTGCACCAAAAAAGGTCATGGTCACTGTTTGGTGGTCTGCTGCTGGTCTGATCCACTACAGCTTTCTGAATCCCAGCGAAACCATTACATCTGAGAAGTGTCCTCAGCAAATCAATGAGATGCACCGAAAACTGCAATGCCTGCAGGCAGCATTGGTCAACAGAAAGGGCCCGATTCTTCTGCATGACAATGCCCGACCGCAGGTTGCTCAACCAGTGCTTCAGAAGTTGAACGAATTGGGCCACAGAGTTTTGCCTCATCCGCCATATTTACTTGACCTCTCGCCAACCAACTACTACTTCTTCAAGCATCTCGACAACTTTTTGCAGGAAAAACACTTCCACAACCAGCAGAGTGCAGAAAATGCTTTCAAAGAGTTTGTTGAATCCCAAAGTACGAATTTTTACGCTACAGAAATAAACAAACTTATTTCTCGTTGGCAAAAATGTGTTGATTGTAATGGTTCCTATTTTGATTAATAAAGATAGATGTGTTTGAGCCTAGTTATAATGATTTAAAATTCACTGTCTGAAACTGCAATTACTTTTGCACCAACCTAATATGTACCAATGACACAGCAACCATCTACATAAAACACAAATGAATGGAATTGAATGCAAACTCCAGAGTAATCCAATTATATATAAAAATCCAGTAAAATATAAAGATAATATCTCAAAGCACAAGATAGAGATGGTCTTTTTATAAGAAGTGGTGTTGGGACAACTGTAAAGCAATTTTGAAAAAGGTAAAATTAGATCCATTCCTCACACCACATACAAAAATAGACTCCAAATGCATCAGAGACCTAAAGTGAAAAAATAAAAGTATACAGACTGGAAGAAAACATGACCGAATCTCTCTGTACTCAAGCACAGAGAAAGGCTTTCTAATTATTAAAAATCCTGATACAACGAAACAAAAGATAAATTTGGCTACAGAAAAATAAAACTTTTGCTTGTTTAAAGCAAAAACCAAACCCAACAAACACATAAACCACTCAAAGAGGTAAACACTGTAAGCAAAGATGTTAAAAGACAAATGACCATTGGGAGAAAATATCTTTCAGCAGTCCTTGTCAATAAAGAGCTGGTACCCCTAAGCTGTAAGCATCTTTTAAAAATTAAGAGAAAAATGAGCAAAAATCCTGTAGACAAGTGGGCAAAGACATGAAGCAACAATTCACAAAAAGAGAAGCGATGAAAAGATGTTCACATCCACTGGTCATAAGAGAAATGCAAATTGAAACAACACTGATCGTATTTCTCATCCGTCAGATGGGCAAACTTAAAAGTTTGACAATACATTCTGTTGGAGAGGCTGTAGGGAAATAGATACTCTCCTACATTGCTGGTGGGAATAACAAACAGTACCATCCCTGTGGAGGAGGATTTGGCAATATGTAACAAAACTGCACATGCATTTGCTTTAATCCTGGCAGTCCCACTTCTAAGAATTTACTCTTAGTTGGAGATAAACCTCCAATAATACTATATGTGTGTGTGTGTGTGTGTGTGTGTGTGTATGTAATGCAGAAAGTGTTCACTGAAGTATTTGTTGTAATTGCAAAATATTAGAAACTACTTAAATGTCCAAGGATAGAGACTGATTGCATAAATTATAGTATGTAAACACACTATGTATTATGCAGCTATAAAAAATTATGAGGAATTTTCACCCCTATAATGGAGTGACTTATAGGATATACACTTAAGTGAAAAAAAACTATGTGTAAGAGAATGTATTATATGCTTCCTTATATGTACAAAATAAAGAAAAATTAGAGAATATATATATGCTTATTTTTACTAAAAGATATGCAGGAAGAATAAACCAGAAAACAATGAAATCGTTTACCTATAAGGAGTGGGTGGAGAATAGAGTAGAAGGGATATGAAAGGGTGAGACAGTTCTCTAAATCTATCTTTGTGCATATTTTTGACTTTTGAAAGCACGTTTATGTGCACAAATTAAAAAAAAATATGATTAGATCAATAAGAATGGGAAGCAAACTGAAACAAATGAACTGTATTAGGAAGGAAGGAAGGAAGGAAGGGAGGGAGGGAGGGAGGGAGGGAGGGAGGGAAGGAGGGAGGGAGGAAGGAAGGGCGGAAGGTAGGTCAATCCATGTAACACAGAATTTGTATCCTCAGTGTGAGGAAGGGTGGAGTGAGAGTTGCAAACAAATTCTTAAGTCCCTTTAGTAGGTTTGTTTATGGACTGAGAAAAGAAATTTTCAAGCTATTTTAGATATAGAATGGAATTGAGCAAATAAGTAAATGTGTTGATGTTGTTGGAATACAGAGTTCTCACTGTGAAGCAGACACATCAATCATGGAATGGGAGAAAGCAAGAAAGAACCCTATGATGAGACAGAGGAACTGGAGGTGTTTGGGTGAACTCATGATGGATAGAATATAAGCATTTTTGTATATGCATGTATATGTGCATATGTGTATATGTATAGTTATGCTTGTGTATGTATGTGTATATATCTTCTTATATTTCTAAGCTCTGTTTACTGAACAGGCCAAGAAGGAACGACACCTGATAGCAATGACTCTCCCTAGCATCTGTATCTTGGTCTCTCATACCATACACCATTCTAAAAGGAACCAGCGATCCCCCGAAAAAATGACTGAGTTCAGGACAGGGGCAGGGTAGGTGAAAGGTCCTGGACCTTCTTGTTATGCCACAAATAAAGAAGGTACTAAAAAAAGGAAAAATGATGGGAGCATGCTGCAAGGACACAGAAGTCAGCATGAAGGGGCTTCTCCTGGCCGAATCTTGAGCAGTTGAAGCACCGAAATAATTAGTTGCAGTAATGAGTTATAATCCATTGAAAACAATATGAATTCATGAGTCCACATCAGTTAACAGAAAGGTAAAATGATAATAAATTGGGGGAAAGGAGGGCCTTGCCTCCAGGAGAATGCTGATGGCTGACGGGAGAATGTGGAGGGTGGAGGGTGGTGCAGGAGTCGGAAAAGTTACAGCGAAGATTGGATCAGGCAGGAATCATCAATCGATGCTGAATCTGGAGGGAAATATTGATGATAATGAGTAGGATATCTGGATGGTCTTAAAGTGTTTCCCCCATGCACTGTTTATCAGTGGTGAGGGAGAAAATCTATAGCAATTTCACAGTGAGAAAATTGGGCCACACCTTGGCCAGATGATGAAAAGTGACATCACTGACGAGGGATGGATAAACGTGGTGTACCCCCTGTGTTACCCTGAGAGGGACACGTGACCTGTGCAGTGTTCTGGCCTGAAATGATCCCTGAATCTAATCACGGGGAACTTCAGGCAAACTGGAAATGAGAAATGTTCTATTAAAATAAAAAATAAATGAGGATGTGGGAAACTATATTCTTCAAAAATGTCAGTTTTGTAAAAGACACTGAAAGCTACTATAAAAGACTGTGGAATGTTCCAGATTAAAGGCTGTATAGACCATGGCATGTAAAGAAAACAACTGAATCAGACCAGATCCTGTGCTAGAGGGTAGAAAAAAACACATTTGGGTGTCTTTTATACACATGGTATAAAAGACACATTTAGGATAACTGATGAAAATTGAAATACTAATTGCAGAGTAGATAAAAGTGCTGCATTAATGTTACATTTACTGAAGTTGGTATCTATACTGTGGCCATGTAAGAGAATACACTATTCTTGGAGGATGAAGAGCTTGATTATATAACTTATTTTATGGATAGGAGGTAATAAGGTATGTAACCTACTTTCAAATAGTCCAGGAAAAAATGAGAGAGAGAGAGAGAGAGATAAATGATAAAGCAATAGGGTAAAATGTTAAAAATAGGTGAATCTGGTTATCTTTGTCAGCTTAGGCTGCTATCACAAAATACCATGAACTGGGTGGCTTATAAACAACAGAAATTTATTTCTCTCAGTTCTGGAGGCTGGGAAGTCCAAGATCAAGGACTTTCCAGCAGATTTGGTGTCTGGCGAGGGCATCTTGCTGGTTCATGGATTGTACCTTCTTGTTGTGTCCTCACATGGTAGAAGGGGCAAGGCAGCTCTTTGAAGTCTCTTGTTTCTGTTTTGTTTTGTTTTGTTTTGTAAGAGATGGGGTCTTGCTTTGTCATCCAGACTGGACAGCTCACTGAAGCCTCAAATTCCTGGGCTCAAGCAGTCCTCCTGCCTCAGCCTCCCAAGCAGCTGGGATTATAGGCACACAGAGCCATGCCCAGCTAATTTTTATTTTATTTTATTTTTTGTAGAGATGGGGTCATGCTACATTGCCCAGGCTGGTCTTGAACACCTTGCCTCGGGCCATCTTCCTGCCTCAGCCTCCCAAAGTGCTGGGATGACAGGCGTGAGCCACAGCACCCAGCCTGGAGTGTTTTTTATAAGGACACCAGTCCCATTCATGAGGACTCCACCCTTATTTCCTATTCATCACCCAAAAGTGCTACCTGCTAATATCATCACTTTGGCTGTTAGGATTCCAAAATATGAATTTGGGGGGGACACAAACATTCAGTCTATAGCACTGGCAAAAGATAGATGAGCATTCTTTGTATTTATTTTTGCATTGTTTTTCAAGTTTGAAATTATTTCCAAATAACAGGTCTTTTAAAATGGGGGAAAAAAATACATTTTTCACACTGCGGTTAAAAGAAGATTCTTGTCACCTTGTTCAAAGGCATCATATAAACCTTTCAGGTTGGTCCTGTGACCTCTGTGGTTAGTTCAGGGCTCCTTCCAGAAGCCTCTCTGGTGCCCCAGCTCAGTCTAGATAGAAGATGTTAATAAAATAGTCTGGGAATCAGTATTATTTCAGAGTTCTTTTCGTAAGCTGCAGAGGCAGTAAGCTCTACTTAAAGCTGCCAAAACCAGCAGTGGCCAAGAGGAAAGCCCACAGTTAGATGTGGAGTTGTCTCTATACGACTGTTTCCCACAAGATGATGGTTGGTTTAGCCACTGAGGTAATTGATACGATTCATCTCAAAATGTAGAAAACCTTAGTGAGAAGGTGAAAACAGTGATTATTAAAGGACTTAGCGTTTCTGCCTATATACGTACTTAAAAATTATTTGCTAATTGAGATGATATGAGAAGCATTAAAGAAATTAGGGCCAGATTGTTATCTCCTACTGGGTTTTTTTCCACTTTTGAGTCAGAATATGGGTGGAAGCGAGAGTTCTTTAAGGAAATGGAATTAAGGTAAGAATTGGGCTAAAGATGAATGAGGATCATGTTTATTTTGTGAGGATTGATTTCAATTTTGCTTGCATATGTAATAATGATACTAGTAATGATAGCTAACATTTATTGAGTGTTCTGGGACCACATTGTGCTAAACCCTGTATGGATCAGCTAATTTGATCTGTGTTCATTTTAGAGATGAGGAAACAGGCACAGAGATACAATTTACTCAGTTAATGAGTGGTAATTACTCCTGAACAACAAAAGCCGATTGACTCTGAGATTAAGGGCATTTAATGCAGAGTAAAAGAATGAGTTTAGAAGATAATCTTCTCAAAGGTAAACTTTCTTATACCAGACTCTGAAGATTATGGCTCTGTAACAGAATGGGATGAAACATTTAGACCACTGTGTTCCTAACAGCTTTATAATTGGCAGGTGACAGTTGGTGTGCTGTGAGTTGTTAATAGGTTAATCGGTATTCTTTGGGGAAATGAGCTTCCTAATCAAATAAAACTGCAAAACAGAGCATGTTCTCAGACCATTTAAAAAATAACTTCCACATTATTGAACATGGCTGGGAATTTTTTTTCCCATCTCCCTGGTTCTGTGATTTTCTTTACCAGTGATTGTTTTGCTATCAGCAAAGCTTATCAATGATGGCCTATAAAGTTCCCTAAAGGATCATGCAATCAGGAGAAGAGAACAAATACAACAGGATTTGTGTTGGTATTTGTATTTTTGGACATCAACTTCAGTCTTCTATACTAGCTCCATTTCTGCCTGATCAAATGAAATGGTTTGGATGGTGGAGAAGTTGTTCATTAGAAAGATAACAGATTCTTCGATGTTATCAGGAAAAGAAGGAAGGGTAATTTTACCTGATGTTCTTGCAAAGTATAGAAGAATGAGTGTATTACATTTAGGAATTTCTCTTACATTGCTTTCATTAAACAAAAATGTGAGAAGTAGCAGCTAGAGTATAAATGATAAGCTATATCAAGTAATTGTTTGGAAATATTTAGCAATAGGGTATATATTTGTGGCGTTAAGGTGCATTTTCCATTCCACCCCCTCCCCTGTGTTAGATTTTCATAACTTGTAGTGGCTGGAAATAGAACTAGGAGAAGCTATAGTACATCTCCTGTAGTTCACCACCCTGTTGTGCTTGTGGAAAGAAAGCAGCTCTGTGGGGAGGGGAGGGAGATGGCCAGGACGTCCTAATAGGCCATTTTCTGTCTTCTCTCTCTGATTGTTCTCAATCACTTGGCAATCACGATGCTATTAGGAGCACCCTGACTGAAGACACTCACGTGCTTAGCTTTGCCATTAACAACATTGACAGGAAGCTTTGAGGTTGCTGCAGAGCTGATGGGTCTTGAGAGCCTTGAGTTAGAAGTCTGCCTGTCCTTATGACGTGCCAAAATGGCCCAGTTCCTTCTGCAGAAGGATGCTCAAGCAGGAATTGGCACTGTACAAGTGTGAATGTCTAGATTATTCCATCTCCTGTGTCTCTTCATATTCTACAATTTATTGCATGGAAGCACAGTAAGTCATGGAGGTTGTCTGTAATTATGGTAATGGCTTCTATTAAAACAGAAGTTCAGCATGCCCCAGGAAACAGGATTTATAGAGTGACTTGCAGAACTCCTTCCCCAGACCTTGCCCTCTGGCCACTCTACTTCTCTACCATGGTGAGCCAGTGTTGGGCAAGACAGACATCGCCAGGGTTTAACTCCTCATCATGGTTCTTTAGGCTCTTTAGAGTTCATGATCTGGTAGGAACTGGGAAGTGAGGTGCAGGTTTCTTTGAGACAATGTTTCAACACTGATCTCCCAAGTTTCATTTTTAGAGCACCCTTCCTTCCTGCCAAGGTGCTCCATGAGATTGTGGACAGCTTTATCCCTAACATATGGGACCAGGAGGATATAAATCTCCAGATCAGCCACCAGTGCTAAAGTTCTGGCTGGCGGTAGACAGTTATATGTATATATTCCCTTTACGAACAAAATTTGCCAATCTTTTTTTTCTTTTCCTGGGAAAAGAACAATCATGAAAAAGAAAATAGAACCTTGAGATTCCTAATAATTGTCGCCCTTAAAAGGCATTTGCATTTGAGATTTCACCTTTAGACTTTGAATCAAAAAATATAATTTAAAAATATATCAAATAAAAAATGAAAGTGCTGTTTTTCAGTTGGAAGAAGTAAGTGCATAAAATATTTGGGAAAACACACCTGCTATAATTACAGAATAAAATCAGGCATCATAATGGGATGCGAAGAACAATATCTTTTAAATTATAAGATGAGGATTTTCTCTAAAAGTTCTCTTACAGAAACATCTTGGAAGTGTGGGAGAATCATATGATCTCTAAAGAAATTGTCAGTCCCCAAATTATTAATATTAATCACTCTAAAATGAATACCTATCATGTAGGAAACTGACTTGCTGGAAGGAGCAATGCTAAGATTAACCACAGCATGCTCATTCCGTAGGAGGACCTTGATCACTTTAAAACTGTATGTTTTAACTAAGATGCATGCCACCCATTTAAGTTTATAGTTGCCCAATTCTCTAGCCCACAATTGGCCTTCATTGACTTATTAAGGAAACAACTTCCCCTTCTTTATGCCCACATTCTCAAAGAATAGGAAGAAACAGCCTCAAAAAGTGGATGCTGCATGTGCTATTCGGAGGGGAAGAGAATAGCTAACAGCTAACCATGCTTATTGGTGACCATGTTTCTTTGCTGTAATGATCTGAATTAAGTACAAGATGTAAGAAGCATAATAGTATTTTATGGACTTACGCACCTTTCTCACTCACACAGCTGAAGTTCACCCCATTTGTAGGCTGTCAAACTTTGGGAGCAGATAGCAAATGAGGTTGTAAGTCTCCCCCTTCAGAGATGGATGCTCCAGGCAGACCTCTGGGGATACCCTAGTCCTCTTGGCAATTACCATTCTAAGCTAGTAAACTGGTGCTCTGGTTTATTTTAGAAACGGAAATGAATGAGGAAGCAAACTCTTAGAAACAGAGAAAAAAAGGCTAATTTCCATTTCAATACGTAAGAAAATTATGTGAATTAGGGAAGGATTTAAAAGTTAAATATGAAACTGAGGAATCTGGTCACTGAATTGTGCAGTAAATTGCAGAATAAATGAAATCCCTCTGGGAATACTGGTATCCTTCACTTTGTTGATGAATGAACATCAATGTTTCAGGACCCCTCATTCCAGGATCTCTACTGTGGGTGAGGATGTGCAGGTGAAAGGGCTTGGGTTAAATATCACTGATGGAGTATTTCCAGTTTGGGGCTCATTCTATTGTCTTTGATTCTCCTGGAACAATAATTCCAGAGAATTCTCCTCTTTTGCTACATCACTCTTTTGCATGCATTTAATCATTTCAATCTGCTGTCAGATCCTCTCTAAACCATGTGCATAATTGGATACATGTTCTACAACAAAAAGATCCACTTTGACACCTGCCACTTCAAAAAACAAGTGCAAGTAAAGAAACAAGGACATTATAATAGACAAATGTATTTATTTTGACAAGTGTGATTTGTTTTTAATTATTAATATTTCACAGTATACTAGTAGCTGTCTTGTAGGGTATTTTGCAAAAGCAATGACATCTGATAATATGTCATTACAACATTAGCATACCTCTATGCAATTAAGGCTTTAGTCACAAGAGGGGTTGACTTTCATTTTTAGTGTGAATTACCATGAAGCTAGAGAAAAATATGAATACGAGAATTAATAATAGTTCTGCATTTATGTTAAGCTTTTCATCAGTAACTTGAAAAAAATACTTCATTGTTTCAGCCACTGTGAAATCCTGAAACCTTAATACAAGAATCTCTGATACTTGGTATAAAATTCTACAATTGTTACAGTTGTCCATTTGTCTGAGTTTTTTACATGTGAAATTCTTCTTTTTTTAGAAATTTGCACAGTCTTTTGAAAATCTGTAACAGAACATCACATTTTTAATTCTAATAGATTAAGTTGTGAGAACAAATTTATGCTGAGAAGGACTAGAGTTGATCTTTTTTGTTTTTGTAATGGTTAGAGAAATCTTAAGGACCTTTGGCGATTTCTCAGTAGTGATTGTCTCATTCTACCTTCACTCCACAAAAACCTGCCCCATTCAGTCTGTATGATCTCGATTTAAATTTTCTGGTGCTGAGTTTCCTTGATAAACTTGAAATAGTCAGAACAAAGATAAGGAAGGAAAGATTCTGCCCCTCCTCCATTTCCACCACTCTTTCAGAGACTAAAAAAATCTGATTTTGCTTTAATTTGTACTCAGCAGTGTCAACTCTGTTAGAGGAAAGGGCATCCCTGCTGACAGTAATCATTATAACTCCGGGAGACCAGCAGAGATAAATATACTATAAGCCATCTTCTGAGTGGGTCAAACTTGTCTTTACACTTTTGAGGTCCAGGTACTTTGCAGAGAGATTTCCTCCATCAGAACAGTTTCTGAGTGATGCCCAAAGTTGTGGTTGTTTTTGATCCTTTCATAGAAAAATGTTAATATGTTACACATCAAAATATGCCAGTTGTGTTTGATTGAAGGACTATTTTTTATGTGAGAATTTATGCTAATATTCAGCATATAACAATCTCCATAAAATGAAAATAAGTAAAAACACAAATCTGGAAACACTGAACACCATATGTAAATTTAACTGGCATTTCTTTCTAATCTCTCATGATGAAATTGGATATTTACAGAATTAATTGAAAATCAAATACATGTTTGCTATGTATATCAAATTCAGAAGCATGAAATATCTAGGTTTTTGGTTGTTTTTTACAATTAGAAAGAAATTCCTAAATCCTGCAAAAGGTAAAATAAATAGCACCAAGCAAGCATCTGCTGGGGGAATTAAACTATGTTGCTTTTCACTGCTGCTTTGAATATTATTGTTATTTTTCCCCTTTGTTCTCTGTGTTTGGCCTACTGTAACCTTTATAAAATTTACTTAGGTAGCAATTTCTTTATCCTGTCCCAAGATTATAGAGAAACAAGTAGGGAACCACTCAACCTTGTTTAACTAGAATGGGCATTTGCTCTGTAACGGTGGAACATGTTTCTGGAAATGAAGATCTTCCCTTGAAAGAACGTTTTTATTGTATTTTCTACTGTATTGCCTTTAGAGTTAAAATGTAAGCAACTGAATCTACAAATAAGTTTAATGTAGTTTATGTGATTCTGCAAGGGTGCTGCTTTTTTCATTTTTGCATGGAGAGGTCTCTTTCCTTTTTATATACATCAGTCTGATAAATCCTCTGAGCTACCTTATCAGTGGATGTTGTGAAAGTGTTGGAATAAGAGGAAAAACAGAGGAACATCAAAATGAAAAGTTATATCTACATGGTATGATTATAGATGAGTTTAATTTTCTTTTGAGTTTTTTCTGTACCTTATAAAAATTTACCATTGACAATTAAGTATTTCTTATAATCAGAAGAGAAAAAGAACCCTGTTTTAGAAAGAATGGACGGCAGATCAGTGAAGACCAGGCTGCCAACAAGCGCTTGTGGAATTCCTACCGTGCACCTTTCACTAATCAACTCCATGGTCAAGATTTATGCCTGACATAATTAGAGGGTGACTTCCCACAGCTTTTGGAATCTGCCCCTCCAACCAGCCACAAAAACCACTTTCACAACTGGAGCCCCTGAAATGTCAACTGACATAATTTTTGCCATGGCCATCCTTCATGTGATACCATCTTTCCATGAAGGAGACGTCTCTGGTGTGACAGCCTTTGCAAAATCCAGTGAGACAGTTGTTAGTTCTTTTTCTTTTTCTGTGAAAGCCTTAGAAATTAATTCAACAGTGTTTTTAACATTCTGTATTGTTTTTGTCCTCCGAGGCTGCTTATTTAAGCAAATATGAAAAGATTATCATTTTTCCTCGTTTAAGAAATACCTTATTGCTCTCAATGATTGTATGTTTGTTTTTTATTTTTGCTTTCATTGCAAAATGATTTGATAAATATGTCTTACTGTGACAAAAAAGCAAAGACTCATGTAGGATGTATTCGTAGCAGCTCATTACAATACATATGTGTATTTTGAGAAGAAGGCTTTAAATAAAAATATTTTTCA
>CM052441.1:14388082-14466987 GCA_028533085.1 Varecia variegata | reverse complement strand
AATCTAAAAAGGGCCAAGAAAAAGCCATGAGTGGAGCAGTTTCCCCTTGTCCTGCCTGCATCTCCCACGTGCAAGGAAGGCTGTTAGGGGCTTTTCATTCATTGGTCCCTGCACCAACTCAAATTCCTGTCTGTTTTGTTTGTTTGTTTGTTTTGCATGGGGTGTTTTCCGGTGGAAAGTGGAAAACCTACTAGACAAATTCTGAAAGAGCTGTAGCACTCCTATCTGTTTTTATTGATAATAAAAGGGCTATTTTTGAGGCTGTTAATGTTTTCTGTCAAGCTGAGGTAGGTGACTATCAACTTTATGACATCAGAATACAACTGGGCTGTTCACATATCTTCTGGAATTAGTCAGTTTTTCCTTATTTTCTTCTTCTTTCTGTCTCCTCTTCCTATTCTCTTTTTTTCCACAGAAACTTTAAATATCAGAGTGAAAAAAAGAGAAAAATAAAAGGTGATGAAATAATGACAAAACTGAAAATTAAACATATAATTTCAAATTTTGTATTGCTTGTAATTTTTTTTTCTTACAAAAAGACCAGGTGATAAAATTAATGTTTCAAGTTAAACATGAAATGATAAAAATATACTTGCCATAGGCTTTTCTTCTTTGGTAGACTAGTTTAAAACATTTTTAATATTACCTTATAAAAATTACGTCTAACTACAAATGGAATGCAAGAATTAACTGCCTGAAGCAAAAATCTCAAATTTATACTAGAATATATGAAGTAAAATGTGAATTTCTACCTTTATCTTTTTGCTCAATCTCACTCTCTTTTTCAGAAGGAAACTTTGTTAAACATTTTATATATATTCTTGCAAACCTTCTATGCATCTATACATATATGCACATACATATATAGATCAAAAATAACTTATTCCATACTATACATATTTCCCTGCAATTTGCTTTTCTCACTTTGACTGTAACTTTGGAGATCTTTCCATATCAAAATATAAGCCTTTACCATGTTGTTTTTATGGCCACATAGTTTGTGATCTTTTCCATAATGATTGACACTTAGGTAATTTTCAGGGTTTTTTGGCAGTAAATTTTATTTTACATATACAGGAGTACCTTGGAGTTATTGCAACCCAGATTTGGTTCCAGACCATTACAATAAAAGTGATAATTGCAAAAGTCACATGTATTATTTGATTTTCTGGAACATATAAAAGTTATGTTTATACCATACTGTAGTCTATTAAGTTTGCAATAGCATAATGTCTAAAAAAATATATGCAGATCTTAATGAAAAATACTTTATGTCTAAAAAATGCTAACAATTATTTGAGCCCTCAGCAAATCATAATATTTTTGCTGGTGGAGGGTCTTGTCTTGATGTTGATGGCTGCTGACTGATCAGGGTGGTGGTTGCTGATGGTTGGGGTGGCTGTGGCAATTTCTTAAAATAAGACAATGAAGTTTGCCATGTCAATTGCCTTTTCCTTTTACAAAAGACTTCTCTGCATTTTACCCACAGTAGAACTTCTTTCAAAATTGGAGTGAGTCCTCTCCAACCTTGCTGCTGCTTTATCAACTATAAGTGTATGGAATATTCTACATCCTTTGTTGTCATTTCAACAATGTCCACAGCATCTTCACCAGGGGTAGATTCCATCTCAAGAAACTACTCTTTTTGCTCATCTGTAAGAAGCAACTCCTCCTCATCCATTCAAGTTTGATCATGAGATTGCAGCAATTCAGTCACATCTTCAGGCTCCACCTTTTCCACCACATCTGCAGTTAATTCTTCCACTGAAGTCTTGAACCCCTCAAAGTCATTCATAAGTGTTGGAATCAACTTCTTTGAAACTTCTGTCCATGTTGATGTTTTGACCTCCTCCCATGAATCACAAATGTTCTTAGTGGCATCTAGAATGGTAAATCCTTTCCAGAAGGTTTTCAATATACTTTGCCAAGATCCATCAGAAGAACCACTGTTTATGGCAGCTGTAGCCTTATGAAATGTATTTCTTAAAAAATAAGACCTGAAAGTAGAAATGATTCCTCAATCCATGGGCTGCAGAATGTATCTTATCTTAGCAGGCATGAAAACAGCATTCATCTCCATCAGAGCTCTTGGGTGAACAGGTGCATTGTCAAGAAGCAGTAATATTTTGAAAAGAAACGTTTTTTTTTTCCTGAGCAGAGGGTCTCAACAGTGGGCTTAAAATATTCAGTAAATCATGCTGTAAACAAATGTGCTGTCATCCAGGCTTTGTTCTATTTATAGAGCACAGGCAGGGTAGATTTGACATACTCTTTAAGGGCCCTAAGGATCTTTGGAATGATAAATGAGCATTGGCTTCCTCTAAAGTCAGCAACTACATTAGCCCATAGCAAGAGTTAGCCTGTCCTTTGGAGCTTGAAGCCAGGCATTGATTTCTCCTCTCTGGCTATGAAAGTCCTAGATGTCATCTTCTTCCAGTTGAAGTATGTTCCATCTACATGCAAAATCTGTTGCTTAGTGGAGCCACCTTCATCAGTGATCTTAGCTAGATCTTCTGGGTAACTTGCTGCAGCTCCTCCCTCAGCACTTGCTGCTTCACCTTGCCCTGTTATAGTATGGAAATGGCTTCTTTCCTTTAAACGCCATGAACCAACCTCTGCTAACTTCAAACTTTTCTTCTGGAGGTTCCTCACCTTTCCTAGCCTTCCCAGAGTTGAAGAGAGGTAGAACTTTGCTCTGCACTAGGCTTTGGAAATGTTGTGGCTGATGTGATCTTTTATCCACACCACTCAAACTTTTTCCACATCTGCAATCAGGCTGTTTCACTTTCTTATCATCTGTGTGCTCACTTTCTAATTTCCTTTAACAACTTTCCCTTTGCATTCACAACTTGGCTAACTATTTGGCACAAAAGGCCCAGCTTGTGTCCTGTCTTGGCTTTTGACATAACTTCCTCAGAAAGCTTAATCATTTCTAGCTTTGGATTTAAAGAAATGTGCAACTCTTCCTTTCGCTTGAACAGTTAGAGACCATTCCAGAGTTACTAGTTGGCCTACTTTCAATATTGTCGTGTCTCAGGAGATAGAGTGCCCAGAGGACAGGGAGAGAGACAGGGGAATGGCTGGTTGGTGGAGCAGTCAGAACACAGAACACAACAAATTTATTGATTAAGTTCACTGTCTTACATGGGTGCGGACTGTGGCACCCCAAAGCAATTACAATGGTAATGTCAAAAATCACTTAGATCACCATAACAGATATAATAATAACAAAAAGTTTGAAATATTGGGATAATTACCACAATGTGACACAGAGGCACGAAGTGATCTCATGCTGTTGGAAAAAGGGCGCCAACAGACTTGCGTGATGCAGGGTTGCCACATACTTTCAATCTGTAAAAAAGGCAATATCTCCAAAACACAATCAAGTAAAGCACAATCGAATGCAGTATGCTGTATATTTTTTTCATATATATGAATACATCTCTAGGATAGAGTTCCAAAAGTAGAATTGCTTGGGCAAAGTTTAAGCATATTTAATATGTAGAATTCCTACCAAATTGTCCCTAGAATGGCTGAAGCAAGTTGCCAATACCAATAACATAAGAGAACATGGTTTCCCCCGTGTCTTGTACCATTGGGTGTTATTAATTTTTTTCTTAACATCTTCAGCAAATTGGACAACAGGTAGCTCATTGCTTGTTGTTTCTCCTATTATCAGAAAACTTTGGCATCTTTTCTTATGTCCCTCGTATTTTTTGAATGTGAATTGCTTATCTTTTCTCACATTTCCATTTATCTTCTTGTTTATTCTTGCTCTAATGACACATTTTGAAAATTATTGGAAATTCGTAATACATTTTATATATAGTAGAACAAGGTCCTTCTTATTTTTCTCTGCCAGAATTTTTTTTTTAGCTCATCTTGCATATTTACTCTTCCAGATGTATTTTACAATCAACCTGACAAATTCTATAGAAAATTCTCTTTGGGATTTTGTTGCAGTCTGCATTGAATCTATAAATTAATTTTAGGAGAGGTTACATATTTACAAGATTGAGTTTTCCAGCCAAGAATATGGTTAACCTCTCTGCTTACAGGTTTTTATTTGTAGCTTTCTATTAAATCTTATTGCATGTGTACATTTTTTTGTTTGTATTAATGCTGGTATGTTGTACTTTTTGCCACCATTGTGAATGGGAAATTTTCCCACTATGTTCTAATGATTATTAAAGGTACATGGGAAAGCTATTGGTTTTTTTTTTTTTTTACCTTGTTCGAGACACTTTATGGTATACTTTCATTAATTCTTGTGTATGTTCTTTGGATTTTCTTAGATTAAGAATTTCTTTCTTTAATTACAAAATAATACATATTGTAGTAAAATTTCTAAAGTCTAAATTTATAAAATAAAAAGAGAAAATACTCCTTCATCATTTTTAACAGTTCTGCAATGTGAATGGTTTTTTAACTTACAATGTTGTAGACTTATTTTCATGTTAGTACATATGAATGTACTTTATTCTTTTGAAAAGCTGCTTATTTGTAGTATAGATAATTATGATTTACTTTTATCTAAGAGATGCATATGTGCATAGCTAAATAAGTCAATAGCAAATAAGACTGAAGGGCTTATAATGAAAAACATCAATATCCTTCTCACAGCCCTTTCCATACTCCATCCACCTTCGCCAGAGGACACAACTTTAAGCATTTTTTAATTTTTTTCTTACATTTATCTTCATTTTTCTAAATGCTCATTCTACTGCTCTTTCTTGATATATCAACCTCTATTGATATTCTAGGTGAGAATTTTCTTTTTTAAATTCCTTTCTTTGGACAGGTAGGAGGGGGAAGAGGGATGGGTATATTCACACCTAATGGGTACGGTGCACACCATCTGGGGGATGGACACGCTTGAAGCTCTGACTTGGGTGAGGCACATTTGTACCCCCATCACATGCTGAAATTAAAAAATTCCTTTCTTTTGTTCCTTCAGTTCCCCCCAAATAACACATATCACAATTTGCTTTTTTAAATCAATAGCCACTATTTACATTATAACTGTTTAATTTAGTTTACGGCTAGACCAAATAGTATACCATGATTTGATTTTTGTCTTGAATTTTCTAGGTGAGTAATCCCTTTGATTCTTCTCTTCCTACAATTATGCTACTCTTATCTTTTTCTTATGTTATCTCATTGGCTAAGACTTTTAGAATAATGTTGAATAATAACAATAACATTGGTTATTCTTATCTTGTCCCCAGCTTTTACAGAAATGCTTTGCATGCTGATTAATTGTTTAGAAACCTACATTTAAATGTCTCAACCCAGAATGTTTTTGATACTCAAAAACAAAATAGTTTTTTGAAATAATGTTTTTAGCCTACTCCTTTGGAAAATGACACTTGTGTGGATACCTCTATTATTGATGGTCTCAATTTTTTTTCTGGCTTAGTGAAAGCCGGATACAGTAACGAAACTGTCATGAAATGCTGATTTAAAAAAAAAAAAAACTCAGATGTATGAAATCCATGAAAAACAAAATTAAAAGAAAAAATAAAAACCTTAAACATAATTCCTCAGTAATGAGATCGCTGTGAAGCTCACCTACGTCTCCAGGATTGTGCGTAAGAGCAACAGGAATGAAAGATGGGAGGTGAGGGCAAGGTTTAATCTATGCAGGAACAGGGTATTAAAAGAAAGTGGAGGTCAGTCTGTCAGGAAAAAAGGATAATGGGGTAGAAGTCTTCAAGTACTTAGATAATGAATAAAAATAATAATACTGTACAAGGTAATTTTAAGACCTGTGATTATTAGGAAAGATTAACAGTAAGTATAACTTGGTATTTAACCACAATTGTTCAATGAGTACGCTAATGGCAAAACATCCTATCCGTATAAACTAAAAATTACTCTTTCCTGTCCTTTTGTGTCTTTTTTGGGTAAGAATGAAAAAGGGGACAATGGCTGTGATAAATTGTCATTTTCTAAGTGCTACATGTTCCTGGGGACCCTTGTAGTGTGTGGTAGGAAAAACAAGACAATCTAAGCTTTTCCTAGGTAATGAGGAAGGAGCAAGCTGGAGGGTGGAGGGTGGCCGCTGACCACAGGCTGCTTGTCACAGCAGCATGTGCCTCAGGGATGCTGGTGTGCAGAACCTGTGCCTACCTGGGGCTCAGCAGTTCTCTCAGGCTTAACAGTCACCTGTTTCCCGCCTCTCTTTCCCACTCCCTAACACCAACCTGAAAGCTTCTATTAGTAGCATAAAACACTATATCCCTGGTGCACACCCAACTCAGTTTTTCCTCTTTAAAGGTCTGGCAGGCAGTCTCTACTCCAGAGTCCTTCTTGATGCACTCCATCCAGGGCTTGAGGGTGGCACAGAGACACCATGGCATTCTGCCTGTAGGAATCCCTTCCATTGTGTTCTGCTACAGAGCCCTGGATAAGATCTCCTCCTGCCTGGAATACCTGGAGTGGGTTCTGCTTTCCTGTCCAAACCCTGCCAGATGCAGTATCATTCTCTCATTATTTAATGTCCTGAGAGGTAGCTAGTTTGTACTCTGGGAATGAGTTACCTGCCTTATTAAAACAAAAGACATAAATCCAAGATTTTCATGAAAGGAGGATCTGCAAGGGAAGAGGGACAGCTGAACAAAGCAACTGCCTGCTCTTTTCCTGCTGCTTCCCCTTTCTTTTCAGGTCTCGAGCTAGATTTTTCTTCTGTCACCATGCGTTCTCCATGCATTAATGTATTATCACCCTTTGAAGCCAAGAGCAGCATATGAGAAAACACTAACCCTTGCCCATGGCAGACATCAATAATTGATCACAGCAGTCCTGCCTGCTGATCGCCGATTTGGCCCACATTCTTCTAGTGCGGTGTGATCTGGCCCCTGTGAATCGATTGAAAGAGGCATGTGAAAAAAAAAAAAAACACTGTATGTATTGCCTCACAGCTTTGACCAAAAACCCTCAAAGAGATAAAAGCTATAATGTTTATACAAAAACAATTGTATTCAGAGAGTAATAGGGGGATCACACATCTTTTTCTCTTAGGTTTTATAGATAATCTATTGTTCCAACAGGGAGACTAAATTATGACTAAAGTGCATTTCCAGCCTCTGCTCATGGGCTTCCTTTCGAATTATAACCACAGGTTCTGAAATGCGAAGGGCCCATCCTGAACGTGTTCCCTCTGCTTTGCTATTTTTTTTTTTTTTTTGAGACAGAGTCTCGCTCTATTGCCCGGGCTAGAGTGAGTGCCATGGCGTCAGCCTAGCTCACAGCAACCTCAAACTCCTGGTCTCAAGCGATCCTCCTGCCTCAGCCTCCCAAGTAGCTGGGACTACAGGCATGTGCCACCATGCCCGCCTAATTTTTCTGTATATATTTTTAGTTGGCCAGATAATTTCTTTCTATTTTTAGTAGAGACGGAGTCTCGCTCTTGCTCAGGTTGGTCTCGAACTCCTGAGCTCAAACAATCCGCCCGCCTCGGCCTCCCAGAGTGCTAGGATTACAGGCGTGAGCCACCGCGCCCGGCCCCTCTGCTTTGCTATTGAGGTCATCTTGCCAAGCGAGTACCTAATACACAACCATACTATAAAATATGACTGTTTCCCCAACAACATAATTGAAACAGATGTTCTAAGAGATAGTTTTACTCTTCAGTGATGTCATCTCATTAGGGATAAATCCTTCTTTGTTCTCTTTTATGAGTCACTTCAACTCATTCTATGAGAGTTTTGAATGTGTAAAAGTTGTTGCCAGTTGGTTGCTAGCTTCTGATTTATTTTGATTGAGACTTCTACATGATATATGTCATTGAGTTTTCCCTTTTAAATTTCCTATATGTGATACAGTATTGTAGCCATTTATTGGTCCAGTAACATAATTTAAATATATATTTTAGGATATATTTTGTACAAGGCAGAAATTGTAATACCTTCATGGAATCCATTTAAAATGAACTGACAGTGATTTTCCATTAGTGTAGCACTTCAGTGAATCACTGTAGTTCAAGGGTAATGCATTGCATGTAACTTTTGGTCATTTACATTAATAAAATGCCACGCAAAAGAAGTAAACTTTCTTTGCATTTTATTGCACACTTATAAATATGTTGGAGAATGCCAAGAATTTAGCTTTAAGGTTCAATATATCAACACCAAGGACTGTTACTTTTTAACTGTTTATTTTACAATGAGCGCTGAAAGCATGGAGTGTGTTGCTTTTATGGTAATTGAAGTTTGTCATCTTTCACTCGGTTGCCTATTTGTAATGTTACTCCCGAGAAAAATCACCTGAAAATGTGAAATGTACCCAGACAGGGGTAAGCAGAGCATGTTGTAGGTATTAAGTTCAATTCAAACATTATTTTTTATCAACCCCTGCAAGGTGCTGGGAGCCATTCTGGAAGCTGGAGGTGCAAACATGCATAAGAAATAGTTTCTGCCCTGACAGAACTGACAATCTAACTCTGGACAACAAAGTATTGGCAATGAACATTGATCTTGTAGTTATTCAGCTGCAGGCTCACTTCCTCAGCTCCTTCAGATGTTTGCTCAAAGGTCGTCTACTCAGTGGGGCTTTCTTAGACCACCCTATGTTAGCACTGCACTTTCCATCCAACTCTCCGCACTCATTATTCTTCTACCTGGTTTATAGGACTTATTAATAGGTATGTTAGTAGTAGATAAAATCCATCCTTCAAGTTTATTATCAATTTCCTCCCATTGGAAGGTGAATTCCACAAGAGTTGGGATTTTCATCGGTTCTGTTCATTGATGAATCCCTCCTTGAACATGCCTGGCGCAGAATCGGCAGTCAATAAATACTAAATACATGAATAGGGCTGAATCATCCCAAGAGGGCTGGGGAAGGATTCAAAGAGAAAGTAACATTTGAACTAGACCTTGAAGAAGGCACAGAAGTCTCCAGGGGAGATGCAGCTTTCCAGGTGAGATCACCATGCTCAAGGCTCATGTCCAGGGCAGAGAGAGTGGCCTGGGGGTGTCCAAAGAGCCAGGGTTGTGGGATTGAGGGAGAGTGGGTGGGAAGAGGAAATGAAAGAAGTTGGGGCCAGATGGTGAAGGTCCAGATAAAAATAAAAATTAGCATATAAATGGACTTGCTTTGCTCAATCAGAAGGAGAATGTTGTTCCTTAAACACAGCGGCTGTTTTCCTGATTTTTATGACTTCAGCTCATAAATCAAATCTTCAGAGCTACTAATGATGTCAGCCTGCTGAGGTTAGCAGCAGAGGGTGGCTGAGGAAAGTGGTGGTCTGTGGATAGTCACGTGATTGGCAAGGGACACCTCAGAGTCTGCAAACCTGGACCTGCCTATACAGGACAAGGCTAAGGAAAGACTTTGGGAAGGACTGGGTGTTAGAGGGGTCATCCTCGTGAACCAGGGGGAGGTGCGTTCTTAGAATAAAGGCAGAGCCCGCTCTAAGTTTCTGAATGAGGACGAAGGGGAGAAAGCAGTGGCGCAGAGGCCATGGACTTCAGTGGCGAAGCGGCAGGGGGAGCTGGGAAAGCAGTGACCTGGGACCACCTATGAGAAGCAAGAGATCAAGACCCTCCTGCCCGCCCCCCTCCCAGCCCTGGTGTTGGAAAAGGAGCGACCACTACTAGGAAAGTTTCGAGGATAAAGTTTTGAGCTTGAGGAAAACTAAGTTACCTTTAATGTGAGAAAACAGAAGAAAAAAATTGATTCTATAGTTGAGTGTCTAACACAGAGAATGGGATTTTAAAAAACCCAAGAGGATGAAGCCTTCGGAGTGGCCGAGATGCACCGGCCATGGGAGAGTTCCGGGCCCAGGCGGTCACTGTGGCCAGGCAGGGAGGGCCTGGTGACCGTCCAGGGCTTGGGAGCGAGGCCACGGGGACCTCAGCACCAAAGAGGCACAGACAGGGTGTGTGGCGGGTGGATCCTAGTTAATAGGGAGCCATGTGAATTGTCACCCCGTAGGGCCAACCAAAAAGTAAGCAGGCCAACCCCTTCCAGGCTAAGCCACTTTCCAATAATTGAAACCCACCTGGCATGTCCCAAGTGTCATCTTATATTACCCTGAAAATAGCTGCTCCATTTAGGGTTGCATTTAACAGGGCTTACGCAGAGAAGATAAAGAACGGTGCAATCTGTTCTCATCCTACATCTTTGGTTAAGGGCATTTACTCCTCTGAGGGGTGTGGGTGAGGACAGGATAATGTGTAATTTATGGCAAATTATCACAGATATTTATAGATACATTTTACCCATAAGATTGTCTTATTGTTATTTTATATGCCTTATTTACACTTCTGAAAGAAGTCAAGACAACTCTTATTTTTTCACATGCACATACATTAAAGCACACATATTCATTTATATTAGAATAACATTGATAGCATTTTGTATCTTGTCACTATTAAAAATAAAACAATAGAATTTACAAAGAATAACAAAATTTGTTAATGCAAAGCACCACAGTCTCTCATTGTTACGCTGTTATAGCATCTCCATATTTTAAGGAATTTGCAATCATGTAAAATGTATTGAATTTGATAGACTCCCACTATAAAACAGCTGAATGCTTCATAACAACCAACAAAGGGGTTGCATTTTTTCTGCTTGGCAGATTAACTGCTAGTTTTGTTTCCTGCCAGATCACTTGCTGTAACGCAAGTAATAAATCAGGATTATTTTCTTCCTTTTTAGGGTTTGTTTTTTTTTCCTTTTTTCAAGTCTACCAAACTCTCTTTTGTGGTGGGCAGAAAGATGGGGACCTAATCTATACCTGTGCCCTCCTGTCATCAGTAATCTTATTCAAATTCAAACACTTAAAGATGAATTGGATGTAAGGATGTCCCAGCATGGAGAAAGAAACCATGAAAAAAGTCTTGAGAAATAGGAGTTCATGGAAAGGGGACTGGCATTCCCACCAATGTTGCTTTGGTGTGCTCTTGTGTGTTCTTGGCATTGATGTCTGAGCTTAAAGTATACTTTATGAGTATACTTGATATACAATAAACTGCACGTATTTAGAGAGTACTGCTGTATAAGTTTTGACATATGTGTATACCCATGAAACCATCTCCACAATCAAGAGAATGAACATATTCATCACCCCCAAAAGTGTATTGTTGTGTGTCTCAATAGTTCATTGCATTTTGTCTGTTATTCAGCAGTATAATTGTATATTAATGTATGACTATATATATCAAAATTTGCTTATCCATTCACCTGTTGATGGACATTTGGGTCACTTCCATTTTTTGATTATTACAAATAAAGCTGTTGGGATGTGGTGGTGCACACCTGTAGTCCTAGCTACTCGGGAGGCTGAGGCAGGAGGATCGCTTGAGCCCAGGAGTTTGAGGTTGCTGTGATCTATGATCATGCCATGGCACTCCAGCCTGGGCAACAGAGAAAAACTCTGTCTCAAAAACAAACAAACAAAAATAAAAATAAAGCTGTTATGAATGTTTATGTACACATTTTTGTAAGGTCACATGCCCTCCTTTCTCTGTGAGTGGAATGGCTGGATCAAATAGTGGATAACATTTTAAGAAATTGTGGCAATGTTTTCCAAAGTGGTTGCACCATTTTATATTCACACTTGCAGTATGTGACAGTTTCAGTTGCATCATATCCCAGCCCACATTTAGTATGGTCAGACATTTTAGTTTTAGAAACTCAAATAGGTTTGTAGTAGGATGTCATTATAGTTGGAATTTGTATTTCCCTAATGATGAATGATGAGTCATGTTGAGCATCTCTTCATGTGCTAATTTGCATTTGTATCTATTCTTTAAAGTGTACAAATATTTTGTCCATTTTTAACTTGGTTTTGTTTTCAAATAACTGAGTTTGGAGAATTCTTTATGTATTCTGAATTAAAGTCCTTTATCAAATAGGTGATTTGCATTTATTTTTCCTAGTCCATGGCTTATTTTTTCCTTCAGATAGTAATGAGTTTCTAAGAGCAGAGTTTTTAAATCTTGTTGAAGTTCAATGTATCTTTTCTTTTATTGATCATCATTTTGGTGTCATATCCAAGAGATCTTTGCCTAACCCAATATAGATAATTTTCCTATGTTTCCTCCAGGAAGTTTTATTTTGAATTAATTATTGTATATCATGTAGGAGATGGATGAATTAAAACTATTTTTTGCATATGGATATCCAATTGTTTCAGCACCATTTGTTGAAAAGACATATTTTTGTCTCCCAAATTGTCTTTTAGTCCTTTTCAAAAATCTATCTGGACTCTCTATTTTGTTCCATTAATTTTTTTATCTAGCTTGATGTCAGTACCATGCTATCTTGATTACTCTAGATTTATAATAAATCTTGAAATCAGGTAGTATAACTCGAACATTGTTCTCCTTTTTAAAGTTGCTTTGGATTTTCTAGGTCCTTTGCATTTTCGTATAAATTTTAATTGAGACTGCAAAGAATTTATAGATTAATTTGGAAAGAGTTTATGACAATGACAAGTCTCTTCATCCATAACTATATCTCTGTTTATATCCATCTTCATAACTTTCCCAGCAATACGTTGTATATTTAAGCATGCAGGTCTTGCTCATTTTTTATCAGAATCATCTCTTAGACTTTCATATTTTGATGTTATCATAAATGGTATTTTTATTTCAATTTCCAATTGGTCACTTATTGATAGTATATGGAAATACAAATAATTTTTATATATTGCTTTTGTGTCCTGCAAACTTGCCAAATTCATATATTAGTTGTAGTAGACTTGTTATTAATATTATCCTGTAAACTTTTACACATAGATGAACATGTGCACTGCAAATAATTGCGATCTTACTTCTTCCTTTCCAAGCCAGATGTCTTTATTTCTTTTGCTTACTGCACTGGTTAGAACCTCCATTACAATGTTGAATATATGTGGTGAGGACAGACGTTGTCACTTTGTTCTTAATCTTAGGTTTAGGTAAAGAGCATCATTCAGCCTTTCATCATTAAGTAAGGTATTAGCTCTAGGTTCTTTTAGATGACCTTTATCAGGTTGAGGAAGTTTCCTTCTATCCCTAGTTTGCTTAGAGATTGTATCAGTAATGGAACTGGATTTTGTCAAACCGTTTTTCTGAATCTGTTGTGATAATCATGTGGTTTTTCGTTCCTAGTCTGTTAATATGGTGAGTTACATTGATTGGAATTTGTATGTGAAAGCAATCTTGCCTTCTTGGCACAAACACCACATGGTCATGCTGTATTACCATTTTTATATGTTTTTGGATTTTATTAGCTAAAGTTTTGTCAAGGATTTTTGCATCTGTGTTCATGAAGGATATTGGTCTGTAGTTTTCTTTTCCTGTAATCATTTATTATGGTTTTGGTAGGGGTAAAGCTTGTCTCATAGAATGAATTTGGAAATATTCTTGTCTCTTCAATTTTCTGCAAGACTTTGTATAGAATTGGTATTATTTCTTTCCTTAATGTTTGGTACAATTTACCAGTGAAGCAATTTGGGCATTGAATTTTATTTATTAATTTTTTAGGAAGGCTACAGATTCATTTTTTAAGCTAGTCTGCTTAAAGTTGCCACACAGCCAACTGATGTACTTTTGATTTTTTAAAAAATCCTTTGTATCTCTATGTTTCATTTTAGATAGTTCCTACTGTTATGTCTCCAAGTTTGCTCATATTTTCTTCTGTAGTAACTAATCAGCTGTTAATTGCATCCAGCGTGTTTTTCATCTCAGACACCATATTTTTTTATCATTAAAAGTTTGTTTTGGACCTTTTTTATATCCTCCATGTCTCTATTTAATCTGCTCAGCTGTGCCTTATTTATTATATTGAATTCAGTGATACTGTTTTTCATGTCTTGTGTACTAATTCTATCGTCTATATCATTTCTGTGTTGATTTTGATTATTTTTACTCCTCTTCATGGATCTTATTGTCTTGCTTCCTTGCATGCCTTGTAAGTATTATATTTAATCGAATGCTAGCCATTGTGGATTTTAACTTGTTGCATGCTGGATATTCTTCTATTTCTGTAAATATTCTTTTGTTCTGATGTGCAATTAAGTTACTTGGAAACAGCTTAAAATCTTCAGTCCTTGGTTTTAAGGTTTGTTAGCCCTAGTCTGGACGCAGACTGTGTTTATTCTAGGGCTAATTTTACTCCACCACCTAGGCAAAACTCTTCCAAGCACTAAACCCTACACCCCCACGAATTATAAGGTGTTCCTCTCTGTCTGGTGAGAATAGGGCCTACTCCCAACCCTGTGTGAGTCGAGGACTGGCTCCTTTCCATCTGCCCCTTCCATGACTTTATTTCCCTGGCTTTGGGTAATTGGATTACATACATGTGCTAATCAATACTCAGCGAAAGAGTGCACAGGGACCCTGCAAATCTCTGCAAATCTCCAGAGCTCTCTTTCTGTGCCAATATTTCCACTGTGGCACTCTCCTGCAAGCTCTGGCTGCCTCTGTGGACCCTCATCTCTGTCTCCTCCAATTAGGGTGTCACTGTGCACTGCCTGGGTTCTCCTTCTTCAGGTCGTGGCCTGGAAATTCTTACTACATAGTAAGCTGGAGCATTTGTAGGCCTCATCTTGTTTGTTTACCATCTTGCAGGGATCATATCACTGTCCTTCATTGTCTAATGTCCAGTGTTAGAAAACTGTTGTTTCATATACTGTGTCCAATTTTTAGTTGTTTCAAGTGGGAGGGTAAATGGGGTAACTTTTAGTGTATCTTGGCCAGAATTAGAAGTCTATTTTTTTGGTCAAAATTAGAAGTCTCTGTGAGCTTTGGTTGGTCCAGCATTGGTTCATAGACCTTCTTCTGGTCACTCTTAATCTCTGATCATTCCAACATGCACCCCAGGGGATCCGGAGCCCTCACAAAAGTTGCCACGCTTGCCCAACATTAGCTCTGTGTATGGTAAAGAGGACATTGCTTTCATTTCCAAATTTACACCTGAGGAAACCTAAGCTGTGAAACTTTATTTTTTAATGAATGGACATATTTTTTTAATCAGAATTATTGCCTGGCTTATTATTTAGTTTACAGCTTTCTAATCTCAGTATTAGGTAACAGGTTCTGAATTACATGCTTAGAATAGCCAGATAATTATCCTTATTGGTCTTTACGTTCTTTAACCTTATCTTTGTATATTATAGTTTTCTTACCAGGTCTTAGAGTTGATGTAAAGTTGATATGTCTTTTGAGACATTGAGTAAATTCTTATTAAATCATACCTTCTTACAGATATACCTCACTTTACATAATACTTCTGCCCTACAACTATTGGTCAAAATCAAATGGAAAATGTATTTTTGGTTTTGTTCTTCAATGAAATTCTGTGGTAATCAAAGATACTTATTTTTGAATGACAAGTAACCACTTCCTTTTCTCTGCATGCTATAGAACCATATTTTCATTCATCGAATAAATTGACTGAAGGTAACTTTACCCCATCCCCTGCTCTGCCTCCTCACTGGGAAATTTTGACCATTGGGGCAGAGATTAGGCAGAACGTTAACACTGAGTGCCATTTGAGGTGTTTGCCTAAGTAAATAAAACTTTCAAACATAATTGATTATATGATGAGTATTTTAACTACTTTCAAAGTTTATGAGATATCACTTATCTCCAGTGAGAATGGCCTTTATCAAAAAGTCCCAAAACAATAAATGTTGGCATGGATGCGGAGAGATAGGAACACTCATACACTGCTGGTGGGACTGCATTACCTCTATGGAAAGTAATATGGAGAATACCTCAAAGAGCTAAAAGTAGAGCTACCATTTGATCCAGCAATCCCATTACTGGGCATCTACCCAAAGGAACAAAAGACATTCTGTGAAAAAGACATTTGTACTCGAATGTTTATAGCAGCACAATTCACAATTGCAAAGATGTGGAAACAACCCAAGTGCCCATCAATACATGAGTGGATTAATAAAATGCGGTATGTGTATACCATGGAGTACTACTCAGCTATAACAAACAATGGTGATCTAGCACCTCTTGTATTTTCCTGGATAGAGCTGGAACCCATTCTACTAAGTGAAGTATCCCAAGAATGGAAAAATAAGCACCATATGTGCTCACCATCAAATTGGTTTCACTGATCATCACCTAAGTGCACATATAGGAATAACATTAATTGGTTGTCGGGCAGATGCGGGGGGAAGGGGATGGGTGTATACATACATGATGAGTGCAATGAGCACTGTCTGGGGGATGGACACACTTGAAGTTCTGACTCAGGAAGGGGGAGGGAGGAGCAAGGGCAATATACGTAACCTAAACTTTTGTACCCCCATAATATGCTGAAATAACAAAAAACGTTTTTAAATACTTGAAAAGGGGCTTATTTACATATGAGTGAGACAATTACAAAGTAATCAGAGACCCTATATTTCCTAAGAGTGATTCTCAAACTCTTTGGTCTCAGGATTCCTTTTTCCTCTTAAAAATTATTAAGGACTCTAAATAACTTTTGTTCCTGACACTCATATCTATTAGTATTTATCACATTTGAAATTAAAACTCAGAAGTATATAAAATTTGTATTTATTCATTTGAAAATTACAAATACATGTTAATTTTTTACTCCTTCATCATTTATTCTTAAGTGGAACTAGTTCTTCTTCCTCCTCCTCCTCCTGCTCCTCCTCTTCCTCTTCCTCCTCATTGTTTTCTCCCACAGTGAGTGAGTACGTGATAGAGAAGTGTAGGATAACAGCTAGTACAGTTTGGTAGCCCTGCTTGATTCTTGCTAAGGAATCTGCAGTTTTCTAGCCATTGCTTTTACATGATTAGTACAAATGACAACATAACAGAAAAGACACATTATGTCTTAGTATTATTTTATTATTCTTTAAATAATTTTGACTTCATGGACACCAGAAAGCACTTTAAGAATCTTAAGGGTTTCCCAAACTATTTCAGAACTACTCCTGAGCTAATGCTTTGATGAAATGATTACAGATATTTATACCATATATTAAAAACCACCTTCTCTGCTTTAATTTAAAAAAAAATTTTATTAAAGTATAACAGTCCTTCATAAAAGTGTGCAAATCATAAACATACATCATGATTAGTTATCCCAAAGTGAACACCACCATGTCAGCCGCACCCAGATCATAAAATAAAACGTGACCAGCATCCCAGAAGCCCCCGTGTGTTCCCCTCCCAATCACAACCTCCCCGATCCTCCCCAGAGGTAATCATTTCCTCACAATTAGTTCTTCCTGTTATTGAACTTTATAAAAATGAAATAGAATGGCATGTGTTCTTTTATATCTGGCTTCTTCACTCAACATTATGCTTGTAAGTTTCCTTCATGTTACTACTTGGAACCTGTTCATTTTATTTCTGTACATAATTATGTTTATATATATTTATGGTATGAATATGCCATGGTTTCTATATCCCTTCTACTGTTGATAGTCATTTATGTTTCTTGGTTTTGATTATTATGCATAAGGCTACTATGCACAGTGTTGTATATAAACTTTTGGGGTATACACCTGCATATGCCTTTCTATGGGGCTTAGACTAGGGGTAGTTAGGCTGGGTCATAGAGTCATAAGTTTTACATTTGTGCAGTACTAGTGGGTGCTGCTAAATAGTTTACCAAATGTTTTAAACCAATCTATACTCCCTCCAACAGTGTCTGAGAATTCAAATGTCTTTGTATCCTGGCTAACATTTAACTTTTTCTTTTTTTTTTTTGGTTGAGCATTCTGCTGGGATGTATGCAGTGGTGTTTTACTTTTCATTTCCCAGATGACTAATAAAATGGAACATCTTTTTCCTATGCAGGCAGTCTTCACTTTGCACAGGATTGCAAGGGTTGTAAAAATGACCATGTAAGATGAAATTGTGCAAAGCTAACTTAATCAATGGAGAAAATTATAATTGTTCTGGGCCTTTAAAACTCTTTGTCAAAAAAAAATTTTTAAAGAAGTCTCTCTCACTGCAAGTTATAAATATATAGGGAAATGAAAAAGAATAGTAAAACTGAAATTTGTTTAGTTCGCCATAATTTAAAATGTTAGGAATATTGAGAATTATCTTATTTCCTTGTGAAAAATGGAATAAGAGTAGTTTGGACAGCGCTTGCTTTCTTCTTGTTGTATAACTTACAATACAGAGCAAGCATCTTTTCTATGTCTTGGCAGATTGTCATACTCCTTTCTAAGTTTGGCTCAGCTTCCTACAGTTTATCCCTCACACTTCCAATGTTGTGAAATATCTCTGAGAATTCCTTTAATTTGAAGGCTTTTGCTGGAGTCACTGCCTCTGGGACATCTTAATCCTGTTCATCACAAGCACTTTCCTCATTTATGTGGATGAGTTTGCCTTCATTGAGTCCCTCTGGCTGCATGTGCAGAGTCTCTCCAATGGCAGCTATGTCAACATTCCCATCGTCAGTTATTTCTTCTCTAACTCCAGTTACATTAACCTTTAATTCCACTTCCAACACCGTCATCCTTTTTTTTCTTTCTCCTTTTTTGGCTTCACTTCCTCTTTGTTGACCAATTCCTTCTGTTAATTATCCATTTTCTTAGAACGTGGGTTTATTACTGGGATACAAAGAGGCAACACAATCACATGTTTTGCTGTCTGTGCATGAACTAAATAACAGATGTGCAGTGACCAATCACTGACAGATTTTGAAAGAAGCAACATGATAGGTCACTGATCGTGATACACAACCATTATTTACCTAGTGATTTGTGTACTAAAGAGCTACCAGTAAAACTTTCATTTCATGCGATTACAGTTAATAAACTTTGGCAACTGAAATTTGCATTGTGTTATGTGACTGGTAATATTTATGTTTATCAGAACCATGCAACATAAGGGCTGCCTGTGCTTATTGATCATATGTATATACTCTTTTGTGAGCTATCTATTCATTTCTTTTGCCCTTTTTAAACAGCAAATTGTCTGGCTTTTTCTTATTTCTTATAGGGAATTCTTTATATACTGGGAATTAGTATTTCTTTGGTTGTGTATTACAGATATGTTCTCTAACTCTGACTTGCCTCTTCAGTACTTTATGTAACGCATCTTTTAATGTTTTGTAGTCTAATTTATCAAATGTTCCCTTTATAGCTAGTGCTTTTTATGTTGTGTTTAAGAAATCTTTGCCAATTCTAAGATCACAAGGAATTATGTTATCTTTCGAATCTTGTATTGTTGTGCCTTTCATACTCAGAATTATCATCATATGAAATTGATTTTTCCAGTGAGCTAAGGTTGGGGACAAGATGTACTTTTCCCCCACATGGATACCCAGTTGATCTGGCCTTATGTTATTAAAAAGATCATCCTATCCCCACTGCTGTGCAGTATCACTTTTGCTATAAATCACATGCCTGTGTAAGTGTGGGTCTGTTTCTTGTTCTCTATTCTGTCCATTGGTACTTTTGTCTATCCTTGCACCAATACCATACTATTTTAATTAAATAGCTTTTAAAGCAGTTTTGGTATCCAGTATAATAAGTCTTTCTTCACAATATCTTTGGCTCCTTGTAATTCCATATAAATTTGGAAACAGCTTGTCGATTTAATAGAAACATACTGGATTTTACATACTGGATTTAAACATACTGGAATTTTTTATAAGTTTGTATTGAATTTATAGATAAAGTCTGAGAAAAATAGCATCTTTACTTACATAGGTATGTACACATATGTGTACATGCACACATGCACGTTTTTAAACCCCCCATCTTTGGTTTTTATTCATTCAGTCTTGTTTTCTAATGTTCTTGGTAATTTTTAAATTTGTTGCCAGAGCTAGTGTAGTAAAATGCAGAAATAATTTGAGATTCCCAGTGATAGTTATCTTCATCCAAAGAGGATGTACACATAGACACACATACCCACACAATTTTAAACCCAAGGTGTAACTGTTATTCATTTATATAATCAACATTTATTTAGACTTATTCTCATATTTAGAGATAGAGCTACGTAGAGATAATTTGAGATTCTTAATGATAATTATCTTTATGCAAAAAGTATGTACTTTTATTTCAGGCATCACTAGTGATAAGGGAGATCGCTTTAATCCAAAGAGGAATTAAGTTGATTTGGAATTTGGTTTTAGCTTTGTGAATGCTGGCCTATTTTTAGTTCACCCTTTTTCTTAGCCTAGAGCCTTTTTTGGGGGAGGGATTTTCAAGTGAAGGCCAGCGAGTCTTGAAATCCAATTCTTGTCATTCTTGCTTTAACAGAAGTTTTCTGCAGCTTCTCAATTTCTGCTCAAGTGGCCTAAGGGAAAAACCACGCCAGGTATCAGACTCACCTTTCCAAGCTTCCCTCATTTTAGGGATTTTGATTCTCAAGTCTGTACTGCTTCAGTAACTTCCCAATACTTAAAATGGAATTTTGGGGGGTCAAGCTTTTCAAGATGTTCCAAGTGGGAACAGATAAAACAGATAGTTTTTGTCTGTAAAAAGTTAGTCTGGAGGTTGAAATCCTGACTGGGTTTGTTGATAAGAAATCTACTTGATATCATTTGTGAGGCACCAAAAAGCTCTCTTGCTCAAGATGCCATCTTGGCTGACTTGAAACTCTAGAGATTTATCAATGTACTGGATTTAAGAGGTAGAGTTTATTGAAATACCTAGGGAGTTTTAGTAAGATTGGGGTCAGCAGGAAAGACCCCAGATCCATCCCTGGACCAATGAGACCTAGCATGAAGGTGGTGAGCAAGAGAGTACAAGCTGAGAAGCAAGGTATCCAAGGCATGGTGTGTGGCTTGGAAAGTGTTGAAAGCTAAATGCAAACTCTATTTACCACACTGTTATTCTAAATTAGTTTAGGACCAAAATGGAAGGAGTCAGTCCAGAAAGAATGGGCTTTAGTCATAGCTCCAAACCATATCAGATAATTAATTACCTCGTGAAGGTCTCTGAGCATCATTATCCTTATATGTAACATTATCCTTATATGTAACATCATTATCCTTGGTAGTAGGAGGATTAAATGGACAATATATATAAAACATACAACTATTAGGTCATTATATCTGTTAACTCTCTTTTCTTTCGCCTATCAAATTTAATGGAACTGAAAAGGAAGTGATCAAAGGGGTATGGTTTTTCTAGACAGTTAGATGTCTTTGCAAATGTATCTGTGTGGTAACCCATTAAAAATGGCAGTAATGCAATTTTGGAAAGAAAGATGCTATGTTGGTGCTTTAGGAGAATAATCATTTATTGTCAAAAATAATTGTTTCTTGATGCTACAAGACTTTCTAGGAAATAGACGTGGTGAATAACTTTACTCTCTGCTGAAACTTACTATCTGTAGGGTGGGATGTGGCAAACTGATAGGATTATGTTTATGAAGCTGAATCCAAAACCTTTAAATTTCTTTCATCTCTTAAAATAGTTCTATCTGGAAAATCAATGTAAAAAAGGAGTGCTATCTTGGGGAAAATTTGAAAGAGAATTCTATTTCCTTGATAGTTATTAGTTTGGCTAGGGTCTGCGAATTGGGTCCTATTTAGAGACATTTAAAAATATCTCTTTGTTTAAAAAATGTCCCAACCCACAATAAAAAACACATGAACAGTGTACTTTTGAATTAAAATGTTGTTGGATACATATTATAATATAAATAAATATATATTCTCATGTAACAATAAGTGAAATAATTTGATTATAAGGAAAATTAGGATTATCTATTTTTTGAAATCTAAATTGTAACTCTCCAACTATACAAACTGTATCTACATGATACTTCACTCTGGCATTTCACTTAGTGCATTTATTACTTTTTTTTGTAATCAATGACTTTAGCTATTTATTTAGCTATTTGTAAACTAATGCTGACCTATATCATACTTAATCTAAGGCATAAAAATTAAAAAGGAAAAATGGATTACCACATTTATAAATATGGCAATCCATATTTATATATATAAATAGTTCTTTCTGGTTTGGGAAGATATTTGTTTATATTTTTTTCATAGAAAATTTTATTGAACTTTTTGCATGAAAATTTCAAACCACTTTTTGGCAATTGATGAGTAAAAGCAACTTTTTCTATCTAAAATGACAATTATACATTTATAAAATTATAAATAAATTATGTGACTAAGGGGACTTTTCTTATGGGCTTTTCAGAAAATTCTCTCCCCTATAGGAAGTTGACAGCAGGACACCAGATTGCTCCAGGAACACTGCCTGGAGTGAAGAATTAGAATAAAAAGGAATAGGGGTAGGGCACAGTGGCTCATGACTATAATCCTAGCACTCTGGGAGGCTGAAGCAGGAGGATTTCTTGAGCTCAGGAGTTCAAGACCAGCCTGAGCAAGATCGAAACACCGTCTCCACTAAAAATAGAAAAATTAGCTGGGTGAGACAATGTCTCAAAAAAAAAAAAAAAAAAAAAAAAAGGGCTCTGGAAGCTCAGGATGTCCAGACATCTGCTTCTCCAGAGATACCCCTGACAGTAGGCTAATGTCATTATGTCATTGGTTTCTTGGTGCCAAAGGCATAGAGGTCTAAAGGTGTTTAAAGTGACATTTAGTTGTGTATTTAATAAAAAGTTTTAAAAAAATTTATATGTTTTCTTTGAATCCCATTTCCAAAACAACAAAGTACGGTGAAAATTTGGAATGAGAAGACATCAATCCAATTTTTTCATTCTTCTTGTCCCAGTCTGTGTGGTTGGGCAAAGCAGTTAACTTCTCTGAACTTGATGTTTCCTCTCTGGAAATGAGAGAATTGGTCTAGAACTCCAGATGTTGAAGTTCAACATTTGGTTTGAGTAATAATTGCTTTAAACCCTACGTGCAGAGGATGACCCAGAATAAATGCTGTTTTCTATAGCGCAGGATCTCCAGCTGGTCTCCGTGGCTCCTTCCAGCTCTCAGGTATCTGTTATTCAAAGACATCTTTAACTCTGTTCCCTAGCAGAACCCAACCACTCTTTTTTCTTAGTATTTTTTGATCTTAAGCTATCACTAATTAATAAAAAGTCTCTTCTCTTCTCCAACCGAACAAACATATATACTGAACATCTATTAACTTGTTTCAGCTGTAATAGGTTCAGATTTATTGAGAGCTTCTGTTTGTTACCTAAAAGAACAAGAATTGATTATAAAATAATGAAAATGTATATTTAACAAACTCCAGTGTCTGCATGGCCAAGTAAGTATTGCATTTTAATGTAGCCACACGGGAAGCTACATATTTACTCTGCCGGAGCTATCATTACTCAAACAATCTTGCAACTCCTCTTTTGGGGTTGCCTTTAGGCTTAGGCAGGAAGCTACCCAAGCAACTCTTTCCTTGATAGTGTATATCTCGATCTTGACCCCAAATGATAGTTTTTGACTCGCTTCTTTGAGATTCTTTTATTACTCTTGCTTCTGAATGACAACACTGTCCAGAAATCAAGGCCAATGCCACAGGAAGTTTTTCCAGTCTAAGACTGTTCTTTGCAGGTATTAAGTACTACATAAATCTTACTAAAGAAAATGTGCTGAAGGCTCTGAAAATAATTCAGAGGGAATTCAAAACACTTGCAATTTGAACAATTGCAGCTTCATTGGCCTTCAAATATGAGTAGAATGTATGTGATATATACATACTTGTGTGTATATATGTACATTCATATTTCATATTTCACTCACACACACACACATGCATGTACACTTCCTACTGAGTGCCAGGTACTGAACTTTATGATTTGCCTACATTATCTCTCTTGATTCTTGCAATAACTATTTGAGTGATTATTTGAAGTGGATGATAACTTATTGAAATATGGAAATTCTAGTGTAGCTGTATAAAAAGAGGAACTTTCCATACTTGAGAGCCACATCACATGTTTGTTCGTTCATTGTTCATGAAATTCTCTAGAGGAGAACAGCTATGACTTTGTTTAGTATGGTGTATTTCAACCCTGCACAACCCTTATAATAAGTAACTCCTTTGTGTTGTAAATCTTAAATCCCTCATGATGCATTTAAATAGAAATGTTCTTTTTATCCTGGTCTCGATATAAGCAACTGTTTCCTATCACACATACAATTCCCTATAGTGTGAGTTTTCTCTCCTTGCGGAGCCTTATTCTGTCATTGGCGTCATCATTTATTTAGCAGGTTTGTTAAAGAGAGAGGGATCTGTGTGTGGAGTCTTAGATAAGGCTAGATAAACACCAGGAAGATCTTACATCTGCATAACTAGGAGATGTTTCTGGTGATTCAGTGACATTAGGATTAAGACACGGATGATCATTACACTCATTTGCATAAGGGTGGGCCCAGGTCCATTCTCTAAACCATAACTACTTGTGACAAACACCTTTTAAGGTGGAATCAGCCAGTGACACAGGTGTGGTCCTGTGTTCCCTACAGTGGAATCAATGAGTTTTCAGAGAGGCTGCTCTCTAGGCAACAGGTAGAACGCTAGGGCCTTTTGCAATTCTGACCCACTAATAAATGTCTCTTGTTGACAAATAATTGGGGTTACAGGTTAGGTTCATAAACATACAGCTCAAATAATAATTATTTTAAAATATACATACAGAGATCGGCCCAGAATAAATGCTGTTTCCTTCGCACAGAATCTCCGAAAGTTCAGAAAAATCATCATATTAGGGGAGGGGGGGAGATGACAGAAAAACCTGTCGCCACTTACTAGAGCTTCATTTGGTTTTCAATCAATTGGAGGACTTTGCAGAAGATGGTACTTGTTAAATTGATCTCAATTAAAATCAGTCTGAGTGTGTGCTCTCCCCAACAATAGCGACACAGGCCCCGGGAGCAGAGTCTTGCGATTCTACCCCTACGAGAGCACCAGCACCTGTCTGGACTACCCTGGCACTTTTCCTTTTTTTAATTTTCACCTCAGCCTTTTCTTCGAAGCAGTCTTTGACCTCCGTGGCATCCCTAACGAAGTCCTTCGGATGTGCGGATGTGCGTGCCTCTCGCTCCCCGGCATTGTAATGGAAATGCGGCGAGGAAAGCAGAGGCTGCCTGCAGTCTTTCACCTCTGACAGCACCGCCCGCATCCAGCGTGCAGCTGTCAGGACACTGACAGGGCTGCCGTGGCAGGATAATTGGGTACTTGAGGAAGATTCATAAGGCAATATGCGGCAGAGCCCCGTGTCCTGCCCTGGGCAGTGAGGGGCAGGGGCGGGGAGGAAAGAAAAGAGAAGGCTTCCACGGGGAATAGAAATCTGGTCTTGATAACTAATAATCTACTTATAACAGGAAATGATGAAGACTTTGGTTCGCAATAAGGCCCACTACTCATGCAACTGGGGGAATGATTTTTGAAGATTGCAAGATTGAACTCCATGCCAGGTGAACCAACGCTAGGTTAGTGAGAGAATCAGAAAGATTGGGAAGGTCCCATCCAAGAGGAAGAAGTGAATGTCACATGCAGCAGGTCTTTTATACCAGGAAGTTGTTTTTGTTGTTGTTTTTAATCAAAGCAAGCCATCTGACAGCTCATTATTAAGAGACAACAAGAAGTGACTTTATTAATATAGTGCAGGGTTGGTTCTTCTGCAAATTAAAGTTCTTTGTTCACTGTGACAGTTTGCTTAGGAAGCATCTGTTCAAGGGTGCCAGGTGGGATAACATTTTTAAAATGTAATGTGATAACAATTAACCTATAATTCCATTTTCTAATATTCTCTCTTTTTAATTTTATTAGATAGATTTATCATGAAAAGTGATGAAGATAAAATCTTTCAAGTGATTTCCTTGTGAAGTGGCCCCTCATGACTGGCATAATCTGCCTCACACTTATTGGGGTTTATTTTCCCAAATCTTTATGATTTTGCTCATGGAATGTGATAGGTTGGTGGTTAGTTTGCCTACCTCCCTTGTGAAAGGGGAGAATTCTTCATCAAACATAAAATTCTAGTGGTAAAAATAATAATGCAGTTGATTTATTCAGTCAGCTTATGGTGTGTTATGAAATAGGAGATAGAAAATTCGGATAATAATCTATAATATCAGAACTATGAAATAAGACTTTTCCCCTGTAGTGATATCCTGTGAATTCTGAAACCTCGTGTCCATAAATAAAAGGTCTTTTGATTGTAAGAGTTTATATTTAATAATCTGGAAACTGATTTTGAAAGGCAGAAACTGGTGTCAGTAAATAATAACAGCCCATAATACAAAAGTTTCATACCTGCCTCAAAGTTCTATCATAGTCTAGATTTTGAAGGCTAGTAGCATCTCTCTTCCATCCCAAGTGCTTTCCTTTTATGGGGACTCCATGAAAATTGCCGATCATTTGACCCATGAAACACATATGACTACTGTAGGCATTTAAATAAAGAAGGATGTTGCATTCCTCTTACTTGGACAATGAACAGAAATTTCTGTGACTTGTTGAAGTATCTTCTTGTGGTTTAGTTAAATATTGTCAGAGATTTCCCCACTGGGATTTTTTTTTTTTTTTAATTAATGAGATCTCCTTTGAGTTTCTATGATTTTTCACCACAAAACCTCTAAAAAGCCTTAGTTATGCTTAGGCCAATTGTGCATATGTGTTTAATTGTTCCTTATTTGGGGTGATAATTTAGGTGTTACCAAAGCTTTTGCTTCCTGACAGCTAGAGAGTTCAGGGCTAGCATAATAAGTGGATCAGGACATTAAATGGGTAGATATTATACTGCTATTTAAAGTGCTTGCCAATTGAAATAAAGAATACGATAACTCCTTTCTTGCATACTGCCTTAAAAAAACTATAGGTGTTCTTTCATTCATTTATTCATCCAATATTTACTTAGATACTTACTCTTCTATGTGCCAGATACCGTGTTAACTACCTTAGTCTGCAAAGATGAATAAAACAGGGTCTTGCCCCAGGGGATTTAAGGCCAATAAGTACTCCAGCTGTAGTAAGGGCTAGGTGAGAGGTTTGCAAAGGGCACAGCACGGACCTTATGAAGACTGGGCTATGTATATTTAGTTTATATATATACACACATATGCTTTTATATATATGCTTCTTATAGTACTTCTCTTCTACATGTATAAGTAATACAACAGTGTTGGAAGAACAGAGAAAATTTCTTCTTCCCTTTCATTCGTCTCTTTCTCATCTTTCAGATCTTCTGAGAATTATCAAATTAACACCTCCCAGTTGAGAGAAACGAGGTAGAGTTTTCCTCATGACATGTCTGTGCAAAAGTCTGGTTTCAGCTAAAGATGACTGGACAGTTCACGTGGCAGAGGCAGGCCAGCCTGGCCCTGAGTCGGTCTGTGGTTTTCAAGGGGAAACTGGTTTTTCTGTGCTCTCTACCCCCACCTTGTCCCCTCAGGGCATGCTCCCTGGTTCCACACTTGACTCTGCCCCTTCCGCCCTCTGAACTTGTCTTCTCCGCCTCCTCCTTCACTCATTCTTTCCTGCCCTGCTCAGTGCGTATGTGTGCGGGGCGGGGGGCGGGGTCTCTAATTCAACAAGCTAATCGATACTAAATTCTTAATGTCTGATGATGGCTTAGACAGCCTGTCTCACCACTCTTCACAAGCTAGCAGACACAGAGAATGATGGCATTTGTTCAGGCATCCTGGGAGAGACACACAGGCGAGCAAGGTCTGAGGCAGTCATCCTGGGCTCCTGCCACCCAGGTCCCACTGGCCACCACCACTGATGGGGCCAGTGAGTCAGGCACACCTGTTACCCATGTGCACCGTGCCTGAGCCCAGCATACACATTGCGAGTTCCAGTGTTCATTCCCTCTGTGACATTCTGGCACTTGATTAGATCTGCCAATGCTCTAATACAAAAGAAAGGGGTGTCTAGCTTGGGAGTTCAGAGCTCTAGAGTTTTACTAAGCTGTGCTGGAAATCTGGCTCTCTTCTCTTAGCTGAGTGACTTTGGACAATTTATTTAACTTTTTGCATCTCAGTGCCTACTTCATGGGGTTGTAGAGTGGATTGGATTATATGAGTTAATGTACATAAAGCAATCAGCATGGAATTTTCAGAGAGCGAGAGTTCCAGTAAGCTGTCCCACCATTGTTTGTGAGTATTTTGGGCTGTAGCAAGGACAGTCAGGCAGAGATTAAGAGAGAAAAATATGTAGCATAAGTCTCTTATTTCAAAGCTAATAGCCTATGCACTTTCATGCTTTTATGTGTGAGTAAAATATATACTTGTATATATGTATTGGTCTTAGTTCAAGTGCTATTTGCTATGCTAACAAATGACCATAGATGGGGCGGCTAAAACAACATTTATTTGTCACAGTTCTGAAGCTGGGAAGTCCAAGATCAAGGTGTGGGCAAATCCTGTGTCTAGTGGGTCCTGCCTTGTGTTTTGCAGATGGCCATCTTCTTGTTGTGTCCTCACGTGGTGGCAAGAGCAGGGAGCTCTCTGAAGTCCCTTTTGGAAGGGCACTAATGCCATTTGTGAGGGTTCTATGTCATGACCTAATCACCTCCCAAAGCCCTACCTCCTAATACCCACCCAATACCTCCTAAAACCTTGGGGTTAAGATTCCAGCCTATGACTTTTGCTGAGTCACAGTCAGTCCATAACAACGCTGTTCTCTTTACTTGGAAAGCACTTGTTTTTCTCTTTTGTTGCCCAGCTCAGTCCTCCTTGCTTTCAACTGAGCTCAGGTGTGACATCCTCTGGAAACAATGTTCAGACTCAAAGTCTGACATTACCTGTTTCCTCAGTATCCGCAGTACTCTGAACACACTTCTGTCATAGGGTGAATTTGCCAACAGTAACCATTTCATTCTTTCATTCATCCCTTCACTTCAAAAATACCTTTACACGGAGTATCTACTATGTCCCCAGCAGACAGCTGAGTGGTTCTGGAATAGTGGCCCCTGCGCCTACCCAGTTTCTATTCCAATGGAAAGAGGCAGGCAGTCCACAGGTAAACAAATCAGCAAGATTGTTGAGAATCATGACGCGAAGGAGATTAAAAAGGATGCGCTATGGGGCTCCTGGGCAGGATTGGAGGAAACTCGGAGGCTGAGAATGGAAGGAAGGGGAAGAGCCAGGCTGGGACCCTCCGTGGAGGGGGCTCAAGTGCAAAGGCTCCGAGGTGGAAACCAACTGGGCAGGTGTGCGCCACAGAAAGGAGGCCAGTGTGGTGGTATGTGGTGAGCTCAGGGAAAAATATTATAGGAGGTTGGAGACTCAGGCCAGGCCAAGGGTTTTCTGACCTTTGCCACCCACTAGATGCTGGGCACCACATGCCTTGGAACTGATTTCTAACAACTCCCCGGTGGAGTCTTGTTTAGAGGACTCCTCTCCCCACCACCCCAATCCTGCCACTACAGGCTCCATGATCCATCCTTCAGCACCTAGCTCAATGCCTGGCACAGAACAGAGGCTCAATACATGTGACCTGCATGTTCGCATATTCACATAGATGAGCTGAATATTGGACACACATGGGAAAATGAACGATTGCCTTAAGAAGACATCACTTCTTGCAGAAGCAATGCCTTCTGTCTAAAAAGAGCCCTACAGTCTCCTGCCCCACCCACTTGTTCTGCAGCATTAGGAAGACTTTACAAGTTTTTTCTTTTGAGAATTCTTGAATGCAATTTAGCATTGAATAAAATGACTCCCCCACCCCCTTGCTAATTATAATCATACAAGCAGTGAACTAAACAGTTGGGGGTGAAAGAAATTCTGATGATGTTAAAAATGCAAATAGTTTTCACACCAGATTAATTCATTTAACTAACAGTCCTGATCTTTAAACGTTAAATGTTTGAGTGTGAAACGTTTTATTCACGGGGGAGATAGTCCACGTGAGTGAGTGTGTAGCCTGTTCCTCTATCAGGAGTGATTTTAAAATAAACAGGATGCATATTGTTAGCTAGTTATTAACTAGCAAGTTGCATGTTCTTTAAAACATTTCAGGATGTAATTTACATGACTCAAGATTAGCAAAACCCAGGGTATGCTGAAACTGTCTGAGGTTAGAAGAAGCAAACCATACAAGGATCTGAACGGATGTTTGTGTTATCTGTGTTTGACTAATATTTGAATTAAATGTTTTATATTTAATCAAAGCAAGATTGAAGTTCATTATTACTGCTGATATGCAGTACTAATTACAGGAAATAACCAGCCCTTCCAAGTTCAGTGCCAAATGCTGATAGTGTAGCAATCTATTCTCTGGAGGAGGAAATTGTAGGCCTTAGATCTGAAAGAGAATTTAGTCCACCTTTTCTTCATCTATTTTAAACCCCGGCACTCTTTTGATCAAAAAATAAATAAATCCCTTGCCTTTATTTTCCTCAACCTTTCTTTTCTTTTCTTTTTTATTCTTTTTTTTTTTTTGAGACAGAGTCTCGCTCTGTTGTCCTGGCTAGAGTGCCATGGCATCATCCTAGCTCACAGCAACCTCAAACTCCTGGGCTTAAGCGATCCTCTTGCCTCAGCCTCCCGAGTAGCTGGGACTACAGGCATGCGCCACCATGCCCGGCTAATTTTTTATATATATATTTTTAGTTGTCCAGATAATTTATTTCTATTTTTAGTAGAGACAGAGTCTTGCTCTTGCTCAGGCTGGTCTCGAATTCCTGAGCTCAAAGGATCCACCCGCCTCCGCCTTCCAGAGTGCTAGGATTACAGGTGTGATTCACTGCACCCAGCCCTTTATTTTCTTTAGTTTGTATTATTAAAGCACTTTTTCCAAATATAGTATAAAATTGTATTATAATGATAAATAGATGTTTTCAAACTGTACCTCTGCCCCATCCTACCTTGCATTGTCCCAGCTTGGAATCACTGTTCTAGCCTAATCTCCCACTTTAGAGATCAGAAAATTGAGGCTTCATGTAATTAGGTCCCAAGATTAAGCTCAGTCACTGAGCTTTATTTAATGAAAAGCAGGTACACAGTTGGGATTTTTTTTCTCTATGTGTTTTATATAAATCCCAGAAGAGTCCAGAAATCCACATTCAGGGTTTTTTCCTCCAGATATTCAGGCCTATTTCATCTGTCCCTGTGACATTCTGACTACCGTGCTGGGTAGGTTGTCCCACAGGAGCTGGCATCGCAGGTCTGCAGTTAGCAGTATCTCAGGCCCTGCGCACGTGTGTTTTACTTGCATAGCAGCGAGCATCTGGCCCTGAGTGATCATTCTGTTACACATGATGATCTCTGGAAGTAATAGCAAGTCAACATGAGAAATGTATACTTCATTCTTTTGTAAAAAGAACTTGTTTTCAGCCCTATTATTTTGCAGAGTAAAGAACTACCGGAATATTTTTAAAACAGTATTAGGAAGGATAATGGCAAATGTGATCTGCTGATGGGAAATTGAAATCACAGATTCAATTACATTCTTGACTAATAAATTCACTAGGAGAACAGACCGGAGCAAGTGCCAGCAGAACACAGCCCAAAGATATCGAATAAAAGTTATCTGATCGAAGAGGACGATAAGTCCGGGTGGAAGCAAGAGTCTTGTTAATGTGCCTGGTTGTAATTGTTTCTAGCTGGCAGAAAAGGATCCTTGACTCTTACATGTTCAGCTTAACAAAATGAGCTGGTGCCTTCCTGTAAACTACTCTGACACCGGCTTCCGGGGCCTCTACATGGGAAGTCAGAGGTTGCATAATGACAACAATCATTATTATAATAAACATTCAGCTATTATTTGAAGGGTTCTGGACACTAACATCCTCATTGAAGGGCAAGATTTTAAAAAAGTAGTTAGATTTATAAGTGCTGTACATATTGGTAAGTGCTGACATAACTAACCATAATATCTGATAGGTACAAAAAATTATATATGAGCATGTATATACACATTAGATAAAACACACAATTATGTAGAAAATATAAAATATTGTAAAAACCAAATTATAATGTATTAAAGTAGAAGAGTTCATTTTATTGTGGTTATGGGCACTGTATTTTTAGATAATCAAATTAAGATGTCCTTGGATATGCTTGTCAAAAACAAGCTAATCTTCCATACTGGCTTTAGATTAAACAGAGTTTGAGAGATAGAAAATAAAAACTCATTTAAAAGATAAGTAGGGAGAAAGTTCATATAGGAATGAATGGAAGAAATCTACAGTGAATTTTGTTTGCTTTTAAATTATGACTAGACTTGAGGACCCTGACTGAAGAATGGAAAACAGGAAGGTACCTCCAGGTAAGACTCAGTTGTGCAAAATTTTGAAACTCTAGATGCGAAGCTCTGGACCTTTTGGCGCAGTTGTTGAGCATTTGTGCAAGATCAGAATAATAGATAAGAGGTGACATATGTTGGAACTGATTTATAGAGGAAAGGCAATAGATACATTTGGTGCTAAAAGATTTTCTACGGAGTTAGGAATAAAGCATGCTAATGAAAGTCATGGTGTGCAAAGGTTATTGTTGAGAGACATTGAGGTTAGTAAAAATAATTTGGGAAACTAGAGTTCATGTACAAATGACGAGGAAAAATCCACTCTTTTTTTGTGGTCAGATGTTTAGTATTTAATGTCACAAGTTCATTTGGGTGCAAGTTCTCTTGCTGTTAATTGTGCTGAGTGCTCCTAATTTTGTTTCATTAAGTGGCCTCATTAATGATGGACCAATGGAACTATTGGCCTCCAGTATATTTTAAGGGTTAGAAAAACTGTATACTCTATTTGGGTATATGTATGTTTGTCTGTTTCCCAGAAAATCTGCATACAAATCTTTCCCATCTTAAATTATATTTGATAACTAGGCCCTAGAGAGCCTGTTCCCTTGGGCCAAGTATCCAGAAATTGAAGGTGGGGAATCCAATAGGACCTTAAAGAAATGTTGGTCCTTTGAGTTTTATATTTCTATTCTCTGTCTGTTACAATACCTTGTCTGTTGACTCACTTGTACTTTGAATATTTAATCTTAGACTTGGTTTTGATAGTCTATATTTCATTTTTTTTTCAATTGTTTGCAGAGCTAAAACAGTACTCTACTATTAAAGATGTTTGTTAATGATGAAACACATTTGCACACACAAGCACTTTTATCAAGCAAAACCTCAGAGCACAGATGACCTTAGTTTCCAAATGGCCTGGTTATTCCGACCTTGTTTTATTTGATAAATGTAGGTGGGCAAAGTATTTGAGCTACAGAATCCAAATCACCATCTCCTTTCTCTCAGCTAGAGATAACCAAAAATATCCAAGCAAATGTTTCAAGTGATACAATGTAGAGATTCTGAAGAAGAGTAAGTACATCCCACATGAGCACACCTATCTCTACCATGATGGGGTTGGAGTAGAAAGCATCATGTGGGCAGTGCTGATGTAAAAAGATGTAAATCTCCTTTGAAAACCCAGTATCTGTTACCTGTGTTAACATGGAAGTTCTACATTATTTTAACTCTTCAGGAACAGCTTAGTTTTAATATTTTACATGAGAAATTGGGAGATAGGAGAGGATCTGGCCTACAAAAAAGGGCATACAGAAACTCTGAACATCTAATTTTTTAGAAAAAAAAAATCCTTCTAATTACTGTCCAACCCCTTATAATTTTATTAGGCACAATTCCATCAAATTATGTTCTTCACTCATCATCTCTTTAATGAAAAAATTACATTTAAATACTCATGTCAAATAGAAACTGATGCAAAATAGATTGGACTACTGCAGTAATCCCGGAAGAGAGATTTAAATCCTATAGTTAATTTGTAGGCAATTACAAATTGTATTTCCAATGCAAATCAGGACAATGGGCTGTGACAGGTTGTGGGGGTGTGGAGTGGGGAAGGTTGGAAGAATATGTTGTTTTCTTGTGTGATAATGGCCTTGGAAAAAAGATAACCAGATCCCTTTAAGCTTGATATTAACAGTAATAAAGATCTAAAGACATTAGGTCCATACTTGCCAATGGTAGCCAACAGAGAGAGAAGGAAGCCTGTTGTTTAAAAAAAAATAAAAATAAAAATAAGGGATGAAATGGAAATGTCTAGCTCTGCCAAATACGCTTGGTTGAAGCTGTCCTGTTCCTCCTTGGGGATCAGCTTAGAGAGCTCAGGTCATCTCCCTGAATCGTGTTACCAGTCTGGTTAAGATAGCACATCAGTTAAACTCAAACTTATCATTCTCACGAGGCACCCAGTATGAAATGCCACATTTTGTCACCAGTAAGTAGGCTGTCGGCACTGAGCAAGTGAAATGGGAATTGTGAGCAGTGATTTAGGAGAAAAAGACTGGAACACTTGAGTATAAAAGATGCTAGAATACTCCCCACTAGACCAATAAGGTAGAGGCAAACCTTGTAAGACACAGAAAAACTAGAGTAGGAACAGGATTTCACTGCTTTGCAGTGAAATATGCTTTAATGTTCTGAATGTCCTTCTCATTTTTCTTCTCCTGTATAAAAACCATCCCCTCTGAAAGTTAATATCGTATGTACTGTCTCCGTAGAGAATATGTGTTTTCCATGCATGCATGTAGAACTAATGTAGATATCTCTAAAGTTAACTGTATACTTTATAGCCTCATATTTATACATCTCCAAGAATTGCCATCAAACTCTTGCTTTGATATAACAAAAGGAGTAATTTCATAGAAAATTCTTGATGCATCTATCCATTGAAATAGTCATCTTAGTTTAGGCTATTTTATTATTTGGAGATTATTGAAGTGAAGTCTTTTTAAAGATACAAAAGGAACTTCAAATTTCTGCTGTGTTTCTGAAAACAAAACTCCATTAGGAAATAGTAGGAGAATTCAACTGTGTCTTCTCATGTGTTACTAGCATTTTGCATTCCAAATAGAAAACATGCCAAGGTGCATTGTGTATTAATCAATCAAAATGCAAAAGTAACAGCAAAATTCACCATAACAACCGTGAATATTCCTTAGGGGAGCTTTCATTGAATTGCCTGGATTTTGACATAGAATAACCCAGCTGTCCGGCTATTGATTTGGGCATAATTATCTGCTGCTTAGTAATTATTTACATATGCATTGGAATTGTGTCACTGTTCTTTTCAGGGGGATTAGGAGAAATGGCAAAATGATATTACTGTTTGAGGGCAACACTATGGTTTCCAAAGATAAGGACCCATTGTTAGACCTTTTGGTGGGCTGAATTTTTCACTGGATAAAAGTCTCATCCAAAGTTACAGGAAAGATGGTTTCTGTATGTTTGTTTCTATATCTTATTTTTTAACAGTCCATGGTTGTGTATCATATTCCTTTACACACCTGAGCCTGAAGCCATTTCCTAGGTTTAAATGCATTAAAGTGTGTTTGTGTTTGCATTTGTGTGTATGGGTATGTGTGTCTGTGTGTGTGTCCTTGACAAGTTTTGCATTAGAAAAAATTTTTATTGTTTGGTAATGATTGTGTCTTGTACCAATAAGACTTACCTTTTGACAAATCTTTATGAAGGAAAGGGGAAAACACAGCAGTTGACTCTTGAACAACAAGGGTTTCACCTGTGTGGGTCTTTTACCAAACATGGATTGAAAATACAATATTCTCGGAATTTGAAATCTTCCTATACAGAAGGCAGACTACAGGCGGGTCCTGCTGAGCTAACTGCAGGACTTGAGGATGTGTGGATTTTGGTATACTGGAAGTCCTGGAAAGAACCCCCCACATGTACCAAAGGATGCCTATATTCAAATTCATTGTCACTAGAAATGGAAGCCAGAAACAGAGTCTCCAGTGTAAGTAACTCATGGGGACAATGCTAAAAGATGGCCTTCCTCTGGCCGCCCATAACTTATGCACATAATTCCATGGGGGGACTGATATTTTGGGTCCATACTACTCATAACTGAGGTTGAGATATATATCAGTTAGCTTTTAATTTTGCCCAGATTAACTTCTGATATAGGAAATGGACTAACAACTGATTATGTACCAACTTCAGTTAAAGCCAACTTCAGTTAAAGCCAATTTCTGCTAGGAAGTTGTGGCTAACGTTGTATCTTTTGAGGAACAGAAATTTTAATCATTAAAGATGTATTTGTCACATCCCTATCATGCTCAGAATAATCATTTTCTGAACATTTATATATTGGTAAGGATACTCAGATTTCTTTGGACTTGCTCTTAAAGGACTGAAAACCTTAGCAAGATGTCTTTACAGCTAATTTTGATGCTTTAATATAGAACCAAACTTTCGGAAGAAGTTGATGTTAGGCTTTGTTTTTAATGACTTGAGTAATTAAAATTTTCTGTGAATACAACATTTTGTTTAGAAGCATGTTTACAGAATTTGTAAGAGTAACACATTGCTTAAAGTGAAGGTGAACAAAATAGTATTTAAAAGCTATGTTGGTCTTAAAATAATGAATTGAAAAATTGAGCTGTTTTCTGAGGCCCCTGAAACTCTTCCCACAGTTGTTTTTGAATAATAGGAAGAGAAATGAAGATTATTTCCTTCAGATCAGCCTGCTTTGAATATGAAACACCCTCAACTTCCTTCCGGGCTGCTTATCTCTTTGCTCGTGTTTAATGTAAAACCTTTCATTAGTTAGTTAATAGAGACATTTATTCAGAGTTCACCATTTATCTTCAGAACTTGTTTGCTTTGGTGTTGTCCATCATTGATTGAAAGCTCCTAGATTACAGGGTCAAGTTCTCTTGTGTTCTGTGACTACCATCCCATAGTAAGCTTATTGCTTATTACCATCCCATAGTAAGCAGATACTGAATGAAAGCTCTCAGTGTGCCTTTGTTTACATTTCTCCTTACCTCTGGTGGAAAAGTATTTTTCTGCAATGTCACTGGTGAGGCCTGGGATGGGGGGTTGGGATATGGTATGATAATGGGTGGAGTCAGGGTCAGGGAGCAATTCAGGGTGGTGACTAAGAGCTCTTTGGAATCAGACAGACCAGAAGAACATTCATTTCACAACTTACTAACTTTCTGGCCTTGGGCCTTCCAAGCCCAAATTTCCTCATCTGTAAAGTGAGACTGTTAATACCTACACTATGGGATGATTATAGCACCTCAGAATGTGGCTGTTTTTAGAGACAGGGTCTTTACGGAGGGCATTTAAGTTAAAATGAGGCCATCAGGGTGGCCCTAATATTACTGTTGTCCTTATAAGAAGAGGAAATTTAGACATAGATATGGACAGAGGGAAGATATTTTAAAGTTACAGGGAAAAAATGTCCCTGTACAAGCCAAGAAGAAAGACCTGGAACAGTTCCTTCCCTCACAGCCCTCAGAAGAAACCAACCCTGCTGAAACCTTGATCTTGGACTTCTAGCCTCCAGAACTGTGAGGAATTTCGTTGTTTAAACCACCTAGTCTGTGGTACTTTGTTATGGCAGCCCTTGAACACTAATCCAACCTACCTCACAGTTTTGTTGTAAATAGATCAGACACTATTTATGAAGTGCTTATGGTGTGTAATGGCAGTCAACAAATGGTAGTTTAATCAAATGATCAGAAAAGAGAGAAGGGAACAAAAGTAGAAATGTTTTTAGAAATATGTTTGTATTCTTTCTTAAGGCCTGTGTAGACATGGAAGGTGAGCTAGAAATAAAATTCAAAGAAGTTTCTTTTTGTTTAAATTAGGCCCCCTGCAAACATGTGAGCATTTATAGATCGACTGTATTCAATTGCGTTTTCCTTTGTGGTTGTCCCTTTGGGATGATAAATGAGCCCAAATAGTAACAAATGAGCCTCACAGAAGGATTTATGAACTTAAACCATAGAGTTCCGATGGTGTCTGCATGTTGAATGCTTGGCAAAAATATGTAAGTGGTGGTGTCCCAATCTATCTGGTTTTGTTGGATTGGTTTCACACTTCATTGGTTTCTGGCAAAGAAGAATTGTGAGCCCAAATAATTTTAAAAATTGCCAGTGTTAAAATGATGCCTTCTGCTATTCAGTCACGCTCCTTTCTGAATAATCAGCAGTGTCTGTATTTACGTGGATCCAGAGTACATTCCTAAACTTCCGCTTTCCATGCCGAGTTATCCCTTTTAACTTTTAAAAAAAATCTTCTTTTATTTGCACGATTCTTTTCAAGATGAATAAATATTAAGATTTTTTTTCTTATTTTATATTTTCAAGGAATAATTCCTTCTCATTTGAAGTTTGGTAAAATTATAATTTCGAGTAGTTGCTTCTAAAATGCCTGGATTTCCTGTAAACATGTCAAGCTTGGCAAATATCTAAAGATATTAGGATTCTTCAACTACTTTGCTGCCACATATTTTGTTAAACACCAGTAGGTCTTCCCAAGTCATAGCAACAGTGTGAAAGTTCTATTGTGTAAAACATTCTCCCCCTCTACACAAACATAATATTAAACCATAATCAAATCCATTCTTTAGAAGGCTAATCAGAGAGTATTTTGGTCATTGCTTCGTTTGGTTTGGTTAGTTTGAAGGTAATTTTGTAAAGAAGGCTCTTCTCCCACAGAAACAAAACACTGGTCACCACCTAGGGAGGTAACTAACTCCACGGCAGACATCAGCTGCACAGCAACTCCAGCTTAAATGCCATGAGTCACAAAGGAAATATATAAGTGCTAATAGCAGGTACTTGTGCTTATAAACTGTTAACACCCAGCACAGTGGGAAAAGCAGTACGCCTATTTGACTAGCTAGAAACTTCACAGATGTTCCCCGGCCCTTCTCAGTTTCAAGAGGAGATAATAAAAATTCTAGCTGCTCTGATTCTGGTTTCCATCCTCTTTAATCCCTCAAAGAGGTGTAACAAAGGACTTCAAGATCTGGCCTCTGTCTAGTTCCAAATTCATTTCCTGCAACTTCGTTTTTGTGCCTGCCCTCCAGTCAGACACAGGTACCTGCAGTCCCAGGCGTTCTCTGGCCTCTGGGCCTTTGCACGTGACGTTCCCATTGTGAACAAGCTCTCTGTCATCTGTATGTCTTTATCTAGTCACCTACCGTTCTCCATCAGCTCAGCCTTGAGTCTCCCTGCTCTGGGACTGGGTTAAATCTTTCTTCCATGTGCTCCTCCCACCCTCTCAGCCCCCCACCCCTTTACTGACCATTGTATTAAAAGTACAGTAGCCCCCCCACCTCCCATTTGCACGTCAACTTTCCACGGTTTCAGTTACTCATGGTCAACCATGGTCTGAAAATATTGAATGGAAAATTCCAGAAATAAACAATTCATCAGTTTTCACTTGTGTGCCATTCTGAGAAGCGTGATGAAATCTCTTACTCTCCCACTCCATCCTGCTGGGGATGTGAATACAGCCACACCATAGACACTCCTTACCCATTAGTCACACAGTGGCCCACTCGGCAGATCAAGTGTCAAGGTATATTAGTGCTTGTGTTCAAGCACCCTTATTTGACTTACTCATGCCCCCAAAGAGCAAGAATAATGATGCTGGCATATTATTTTAATTGTTCTATTTTATTTTGGTTGTTGTTAATCTCATACTGTGCCTGATTTATAAATTAAACTTTATCATAGAGATGTATGGATAGGAAAAAAACATGGTGTACATACAATTTGGCACTATCCACGGTTTCAGGCATCCACTGGGGGTCTTAGAACATATCTATCCCCCGTGGATAAGGGGGGACCACTGTACTTATTACTTGTCTCCCCCACTGGACAGTAGGCACTTTGAGGACAGGAACAGCGTCTTGTTCCGGTTAAGGAAGGGAGGAACGAGCAACAGAAAGTACCAGAAGTGGGAAGGGAATGGGGAGGGAAGAGATCTGACATTAACCTAGAACTTACTATTTGTCCTACCAGTCTCCTTCATTCCATCTTCATGACAACTTTTTGAAGCAAGAATTATCATCTGTAATTACAGACGAGGAAAGAGAGCCTCAGCCCGCTCTCAGGGGGCTCAGGGCTAGGAAATTGTGGGACTGGGATTTGAATGCAGATCTACCAGCTCCCCAAGCCTGTGCTCCCCTCTCGTTTCTAGCCATGTCATGGGACAGATAGGGAAAGATGTCACCTACTCACCTGATGTGTTAGCAGGTCTTGATCAAGTCAGGCAGGTCTAATTCTCAGCTGCTGCTTGCTATCCAAGACTTCCTGTGCTGGAGGCTGAAATAGAAGAAGCCCCAAAACAAACCCACTGGCCTGTTTGTGTTAATCACTGTAAACTAGTGGCTGTAGCAGAGCTGATTCATTTAATTGAGGATGTAGAAGATATTGCAGAGAATAAGGAGAAAGCTAGGAATGCCAAATTAAATTCTTGGAAAACTGGCAGTTTGCATTCTTCAAAGGGATCGTTGCTGAATTTGTAATCAGATTGTAATGAATTTCAGCCGAAGTATTAAGTTTATGGTATCCAGGAAGCAGGAAATATGTTTGTGCTTTGAGTCCCTTGCATCATGGAGTGTCATGTGGGTAAGTACACTTAATTAGATACTCTGATGACATTAGTAACAGTGTCAAATGTCATGAATGGCTAATTGCTTGCCAATTGAAAGCCATATTTCTATAAACAACAGGGGCTCACTCTCAAGTCTATACCAACCATCTTTTAAGCTAAGACATATCTTTAATACCTTGGGAAATGATCATTTTCTTGCAGAAATTTAAGAGAAATTACTGTGACGACAAGGACATTTTTAAAGAAAATTTAATCTGATTGGTTAGAGATTGTAAACTATTCATATAAGAATTTTTTAAAATCCTAGTTATCAAAAGGCACAGTAACATTTCGTGGCCATTATATCTAACTAAAACACAATATTATCTTCTACGTCTTATATCTTCTGAGTGTACTTTGATTCTGAATGGAAGGTTTCAGCCAAGCAACTTAATTATATTTTGAAAGCAATTCTGGGGTGTTAGCTTTACAAAGTTAACCTCCCACTTCTGTACCACCACCCACACATGCTAGCATCGAATGGATGCAGGGCAACAAGCCATTCATTTTATCTGGGAATATCACTTGTGTCCTAGACTTGTAAAACAGAAAGAAATGTTTAAAAGATTCTCATTGAACTTTACTCATTTTACAGATGAGAAACTAAGCCCAGAGACTCCAGGTCACCTAGCTCAATGTTATTTCTACTCTCTCCTTATTATGGGCTGAATGTTTATGTTTTCCCCAATTCATGTGTTGAAGGTCTAGCCCCCAGTGTGATGGTATTTAATGGTGGGGCCTTCGGGAGGTGAAAAGGTTTAGATCAGATCATGAGGGTGGGACCCTTGTGATGGGATTAGTACCATTAAGAGGAAGAGAAAGGGATCTCTCTGGAGCATGCAAGGACTATGGAAGCACACAGGCAAGGCAGCTGTCTGCAAGTCAGGAAGAAGCCCCAACCAGACACCAGGTCTGCCATCTTGGACCCCCCAGCCTCTAGAACTGTCTGTTCTTTAAGCCACCCAGTCTATGATATTTAGTTATAACAGATTAAAACAACCCTACTCATATGAATAGGGTTGGAGCAGTTTTGTTAGTTCTTATAAATGATTATGATTCATTTTTATAAACGATTATTTAAACCAGCAGGAGTGCTAAGCATCTTTCTCAAAGTTAAGCAGTAAATTGATAGCAAAAATGACACAAAAGATCAGACCTCCCGATTCGTGGTCCAGAGCATGTGACTCTAAGCATGTTGCCACTTAATGGGAAAGTATGTTTGTAGTTGATAATCTCATAGTTTTTTAAAGCAGTACCTGCCTATTGACTGTATTTTTTCAGACTCTGTATTTGCTATCCTTGGTCTTTTGAAGAAGTTGCAAACTTTCTTGATGTGTGACAACTTTAGTATATAAACATTGTTCTGCTATATTCAAAGAAACATAGGAGTGCAAATGTTCTCTAACAATTGTGTGAGTTTAATGAGATAACACTCAGACTGCACTGAGGGACCCTGAAAGTGCTCTGCTCTTGGTTTATGTACCCTGGGCTCCACCTGGTTCACTGAGCCAAGTGCTGTAGAATATCCTGTTCCAAGAGGAATGAGGGCATAACCTGGGTAGTTTTGGACACCTCCTCATTATCTTAGGATGTTGCATTCTTGGCAAATTCTGCCTGAGAACTGTAAGCAAGAGGGGAAAGAGCTAGGCCAGCCAAGCTCACATGAAGACTTGTCCTTCTACAAAAGAGAATGACCCTTGTCCATGAAATCTCATGCACAAGCCAATAGGAGCAGGAAGAAGTTAGATGGGGGAAGAGATCATAGACAGCCTCTGGTCCAAGAGTTTTTTGGGGAAAACTAAGGCCCAAGTGTGAAAGGGTGTTAGGAGACTCATATACAGAATATGGGATAGCGATTGAACAGAAATGTCACCAAATTCAATGCTACTTCTATGTTGTTCTTAGCAAAAGTAGTATTTATGTCCAAGGACAGGGCAGGACCAGGGTAAGTTAGTCAGTTTCTCCCTTTTTCTTGACACCACCTGTTGCCAGGATGTACCTTCCTATTGTTGAACTGACTGACTTATGATGAGCTCTTTATTCAATTCCACCTCACCCCCTCCAGTCTGTTCTCTACACACCTCTCCATTGCATTTTAAAATGTAAACCATATCACATCACTCCTTTGCCTAAAAACTTCAATGATTTCCATTGCACTAAAATCCGGATTTCTCATTGCAATTTGCAAGGTCTTCCATGATCCAGCCCTGCTAAATGTCTTTGTCTCACTCATCTCTCTGTCCCCATGGCCTATACAGTATCTGGCATAAAGTAGATGCTCAATATATATTGGTGAATTAAAAAATGAATGGATGGATGCATATCCCTTCTAGAGAGCTTAAAATGTATGTCTTGTTGAATTCCCTTCCCAAACTAGTAACTGATCTTTCTCATTGGTGCTTATGACACTCCAAAGGCCAGATTCATTTCCCTTCCTAGTTTTATCCCTTCCCAGCTTGACAGTTCTTATTTCTTGTAGATCCTTAAAATCCAACTAAGTTCTTCTCAGACATTGAGGTGAAATGGCTTAGTTTACATGATACAGTGCAGTGATGGATGGACTCTGGCCAGGTCTCAGGATATTTGCCTTTCTAACTGGCTTAATAGTTTCCCAAATATTTTTGCTCAAGATTCACTCCATTAAAACAAGGGTCCAGCATGGCCACTGTCCTTCCACCCATTCTGGTTTGTTCAACAAAAAAATTCATTTTTCCACAATTAATTTAAAAAATAGGCATAAGCCTTTTTATATACCACCAACAAGATGACATTTTTTCCTTTTCATCGAATATTAGAAGATATGAAGATAAAAGACTATCATTTTCTACATAGTATGAGGAGTAAAAAAAAAATTGTTCTTGCTTCAAGATTTCCATTTGTGGTTTAGTTCACAAGAGAAAATTCCTCTTTTTGAAAAGTATTGGTTTTGATCCTGTAACAAAATTACTGTCAAGAAGTAGATTGCTTACTATATGAGGTGAATTAATTTTTACAGTGATGGAAATCAACTCTTACAGGGCACCAGGGTGTCGTTTAGTATATTGGAAGAGGTAATTTTCTGAAGAGTGGTTTATTTATCACCTACTAAACTGAGCATTGAGGGGAAGGGGCAGTGACGGGTGCACACCCCCACCGAGTGTGCTTGGAGAAACCGCCCGAATCAGGCCTTGCACGTGGAGACTGGTCACTTCTCAGGAGGCTTCTTTACAGTAGCAGAAATTCTTTCCGTAATTTTCCAGTCTGCTGAGCTAGAAGCAAGAAAGTTGGGAGAAAGAACAGGAAGGCTGTCAATGTGTCCTTTGCAGACATCTCTGAATGGTTTTCTGTCTTTACCAACTCATGGATTTTTATTTCAAGATGAAGCAATTCCCATAATTTACTGAGAAAGAGGAGAGCTCCATGAGGTTATGCAAAGTAAGTCCAGAAATACATACATAGAAACCGCAAGGAATTGATGGTTTAACCAGGTTTAGAAGCAGCGTTGGTGCTAGAAGCTGTGGCCTTGGTGCAAAGTTTTTGGAAGAGACTCTTCCTCTCATTTTAATTACAACAAAGTACAGCTACCTCATTAGTTATGTGTAATGCAGAGAACACTCGTGAGGCCCATTTATCTACAGAATAAAGCTGATGGTGAGTGTGGCATCTCTCTGATTTTGACCTCTGTGCCTTTGTCTTTTGTGAGTCCCGACACCAAAATAGTCCAGAGGGTAATTATCTCATAAAATAGCACAAATTCAGTGAGATTATCCAAAATAATTGTTGTTAAAAAGGGGGAGGGAGAGAGCTTATGGAGCCAGACGAGTCTCTCTTAATACTGTAAATTCTCTTGTGGAAACAAGCTAGAGTCCAATGATTCCTTCTGCTCAGCAGATGTTCAGGCGGATCCCACACGCTGACAGTCGGCACCACGTACCAGTTGTAGTGAGGGGTTGGTGCTGTGATGTCAGAGGGATGCTCTAAGAGCTATTCTAGAGACAAAGCTGACCTCCCTGGGAAAAGCCACAGCAGGGCCCAGAGCAAGAAGACAAACTCTTTGCTGGGTAGTTCATGGTAGCTGTGTTTTAAGCTCATTTCTTAACACTTGTGACCTCTTGAAGAAGTATATCATATCTCCCATTGAACCATTATTACTTCTTGTTGCCTACAACCATCCCTTCAGATTTCTATACTTCACATATTAACTCACAGTTTCTTACAATATCCACCATGGTACCTCTCATAGGAGGTATGAATTTACTTCAGTAAATTGTAGGAAGAGTATAAGCAGGAAACCTTGGAGGATCTGGGAAAGTATCTAGGGGCAAAGGTGAAGATGATTTTTAAAAAATTTCTTCTTTTAGTTCAAACCTATTCTAATTTGCATTTTAATTCATTTTATAACTATGTTTAGTTATAAAAAATATTTAAGAGAAATTAATGATCTAGGAAGATGCTCTATGCTTATCTCTAATGCTTGAACTCTCAAAATGCTATACAAGCCCTGGAGTACACCTGCCTGTCTGAGAAGCATGGGTGGTGCCCTGGCCTTGTTGCAGCCCATCTAGTCTTTCACAGATTTAGATAAAGAAATGCAGGATTGCAATGTACAAATGCACAAAAACCAGGTAGTTACAGTACCTGGACTGTCCAGTCCCTCCCAATCTAAGTGAAAAGTGGGAAGAACATCAGCGATACCAATGGAGATTTAAACCTTCCACAGTGGAACCCACACATTCTGCTCCAGCTTGTGTAGAGGCTACACCAAGGGAGTCATCTTTCTCATAGAGAAGATGGGGAGAGGAGTAAGGACTAATTACATAGCATTTGTGCAGCTTCCTGAACTTCTCAGTGGCAACCTATAACTAAACTGTGCTAACTATATATGAGTTTAAATTTCATAATGAAAAGAAGTTTAAGCCAATTGTATTGAAAGTTTTGTACAATTACATCATTTCCTCAATGTTTGTGTATCCAAAAGCTCTCGTAGTTTGAGTTTGTTGTCGGTGCTTTCCAAAAGGTTATAATTTTTATATCCCATTAAAACACATATGTAAGTAAATGTTTATGATGTTCAAATTAGAGAAACTAATTATCATTACTGAGAAACGTTACAAGTCATACAGTTCTCTTCAGTCAACTTTTTGATAAGGGAAAGAAAAGAAAAAATATGTTTGGTATTATTTCCTATAAATAGAGAAATGCAGGAAATTTATTTAAATTTATACTGATATGCCTTTGTTTTTTATATTCTGTCTTTGAGATACTCAATAGGCTTCATTGACAATAAGTGTTTTAAGAGTATCTTTTTAATGAAATATCAGTAATCACCAGTATCAAGAAAATCCAAGCTTGCCAATACCAGCTTATAAATGATCTCAGTGGTACTCAATAGGTAACTGGGGTAGCAAGTCACTTCGCCCCTAGTATGTAGTCATTTTGTTGTTGTTGTTGTTGTTTTTCAGAGAACAGTTAGCATTGTGTACTGATGCACATTGACATTCATAGACACCATGAAAAACACCAAACAATGAGAGAACTATTTTTTCCCCTAAGGCTCTATTGGCCCAACTGTCTGTTTGCCAATGTTTCATGTCCTCTTCATTCATCCAAACCTTTGCACAAGCAATTTCCTCTGCTGAAATACTTTTTCCACTTGTCCTCATGGCAAACTCTTATTTAACATCTCTTATTTGCTTTCCCTGGTACCTCCCCCCCCGCCCCCACAGGCAGAAATGATTGCTCATTCCGTTATATATGAAATATTTCTAATATAGCTCTTTATTATAATTTATTATAATATAGCTCTTTATTATAATAGCTATTGGCTAACAGGCCTCTACCCTAAACAGAAACTTAATGAAGACAAAGACTAGTTTAGCCATTTTTTTTTGCTTTTTATGTGCCTCGTTATTTTTGATTGAATGTCAGACATTGTGTATAAAAGGACAGAAGAGATGGCCACACTTCTTGCTCTGTGAGGCCATTATTGTAGGTGGTTGAGTCAGTCTAGTCTGTGGTTGCACTGGGTTTGGATTTTGTTGTTGCTATAATTAATATTCAGTGTACCATGTACTTCAACTTCCTCCAGTGGTGGGCTGCTCTTACCTGGGATGCTGCAGGATATTTCCTAGTGTTCCTCCTTCATCCTCAGATCTCAGCAGCCCCTGCACACCTGGGCCATTTTCAGCCCTCCTCCAGCTGTGGATTGCTATTGCTTGCTACTAAGTGCTAGGCTTTGGTGGGGCCGGGGGAGTGGGGAGTTCTTCAGCCTGGGGTTTGGGAATAGGCTTCCTCAGCATTCTTACCTCTCTTTCTCCTCCCCTTATCATGACAGCCAAACCTTGAATAAGAGAGAGTTTTCTGCCCCTTTTCCAGCAGTAGCAAATGTCTTCTTGGTTTCAGTGCAGGACTTGGGGCCCATGAGTGTTCCCTATTCCCCTTCGTCTAGGCACAAGGATTTTACTTTTATCCTTCCCTCAGAAGTGTTGGATCTTTGGCTCTGCCGTAGGGCAAGAGGATTTCCTACACTATCCCCAGCAGCTTAAGGCTTTTGCTTCACGTAAGAGAAGCATCTGGGGAAGTGGATGCCCTGTGGTGTTGCCCTGAGTGGCAGCCAGTCACCTCCCACACTGTTGTGCCACTACCCTCAGCCTTTTCCCCTGGGCTCAACCTTGTTCATAACCACACAGGGGAGAGCTGCAAGAGTGTGTGGCTCCTCCTCATGTCAGGGTCTCCCAATTTTTCTAAACTGTCATGCTAGCCCACACCCAGTTTTAGGAACTCATAAAACTTAAGCTTCTTTCTTCTTACCAGGTTTCCCCACACCCTGCCAGTGGCAGAACAGTTTGTGTATCCCACCTTCCCTTGGAGGGAGGGATTGTTTATTCTTTGGAGTTCAGTTTACTTGGTTGCCTTGTGACTTCAGGTCCCTGATAGACTCCAGAAAATTTATGATTTTGTAGATTATCTGCCTTTTTTCACTGTTAAAGTGGAAGTGATATTTTTTTGTGTCTTTCCACATCCCAAGTACCCTGGTGCCCAGCAGAAGACTGGGACATAGGAGACACTCCTTAACTATATTGAGCCACATTTCCTCTCGTTCACAAAATCCACATTTCATATTGCAGGGGAATATGTCAACGTTTCTCCTTAACATTGCTCCTCAATTTCTCCAATGGGAGTGAAATGGTATGGGAAAAATACTTTCTTTACTCTTGGCTTGACTTTTTTGGGGGGTGGGGGGTGCTTATAAATTAAATAGCAGAAGATTTTAAACTTTACCCAATTATTTTCAATTCTTCACTTCTCAGAGAGAAATGAGCCTGTCACAAATATATCGGGTTATTTTTAAGGCAGATCTGACTGAGCTAATCCGTTTTACATGTTGCCTGAAGCAAAAATTCAGGTAAAATTACTATGACAGCTTATAACAAAAGTACTATTGAACTATCTTTTTGCCAATAATAAAAAGAAGAAAAAATTTTTTTTTACTGTGCAACTGCAAAAGTCACCTGCTCCAGGTCCCCTGCGTAGATCATGCTGAAACAGGGGGCCGTGGGGCTGTTCACGGCCTTTGCATATTGTCCTGCCGGGGATTCCGGCGCTTCCTGGTGATGGAGGAAGGGACAGCCTATTTGCAGTGTTGAGAAAAATCAATTTCCATCTTCAAAAGATGAAACTGCCAACCAAGATATTGACTTAGAAATAAAGTGTTTCTTGAAGACTTCCCACATCCTATAAATGTCAGACCCAAACCTAAGAATTTGGTGATTTAAAGTTTATTGCTAATTTCAGACAAATATGCATATAGCTCTGCCTCAAAACAAGAGCGAGTTATATATAATTTTATTGCCAGAACATTTTGTTACATATATACAACTAGCATCAGAACCCTCAAAACCAGTCATATTTTTTATTGATGGGTATAAACTTGATCCCTTTCTATTTATTTTCTATTCTAAGATTTTATTCTTCTTTGTCTCCTAGATAAATTATTTCAAAATTTTTATGATAAATGTTATATAAAGGGGTTTGATATCCTTTCAAGTGCAGCTTTTGCAATGCATCACATCTGTTGTTGTTGTCTAGGCTTTGATAAGGAGCACATTATTAACCATTTGGGGAGATCATCCATTCTCTTATGGACTTGACGGCCCAGTGAAGGCTGACTGGAGGGATGGGCGCTCTCCCAACATACAAAGTAGACATGGGCCAAGAGGATGGTGCAGTTGATGTCAGTCCATCCCACTCAGACACCATGGGAGTGGGACAGCCTCAGCAAGGCCTGAGTGATCTGTCTTCAGAAGGATTTTGGAGGAAATTTAAGATGCTGTTGCCTGGCTCCTGGGGGTCTTATGTAGACTGAGTTCATCCTGATGGAGGCATACACCGGGATGCTATTTTAGGGAGAGAAAAGAGAGAAGTGGGAGAAAAGGGGAAATGATGTAAAAGACCGAGATTACTGTTTTTTTAAAGAGAGACTCAGTTCAGCATTAGCTGAAAGGATTATTGACACTGTTGGATCAGATGAAGCTTTAAACTAGACAGGAATATAAAATGTTTTCCACGATCAACCCATGGAGCAGAGCTAGTGAGGAAAACACATCAGCTACAGATGAAATAAAGAAATTACTTCTATTCCCCTGCATATTAGTATTGTACTGAGTTAAATTTACAACCCTACCACACATATTTGAGAAACTACTATTTGCCAGAAACTGCAAGAAATAAAAGAAATAGAACTTGGTTCTTGCTTCAAAAAGGCTTTTCACAAATGGAAAATAACCTGAAATTATCATCTTCTGTCTCCTAAATATCGCCCACTCCCATTTCGCCCTACCTCGGTGAACATTACCTATATGGAAGATATCAGGAATATTTTTTAATAACGACAGTAATAATAACCACAATTTACATAAGTGCTTTCTTTGTGCCAGATACTGTACATCTAATTTACATATATTATTTTATTCTTCACAATAATCTTGCAAAAAACCAATTTCAAGACTTTTTAAGATTTTACAGTTGCTTAAACTGAGGACCAGGGAGTTTAGGTAATACTCCACTTCAGATGAGGTTTTAGAGCCAGCCCGTGTACCAGTTCTGCCTGGCTCAAGTTCAAGCCCAGGCCCCTGCACCGTGCAAGGCTACTGCTTGACTCTATTCACCCATGCCCTCCGACTTTTATGGTGTAGGAGTTACGATCAAGGACTTTAGGGGCTGACACTCTAGATTTGAATCCTAACTCTGTTGTGGGTAGAACTTTGTTATCCTAGGTGGATGACTTAACCTCTTCTTCCTAAGAGCCTTTTTCTGTAAAATGGGACAACAGCAGTGCAGGCATCAAGGAGTTGTTGTAAGGATTCCAAGAAACAGGTAGATTGCTTAGGACAACACCTGGCTCATTGTAATCACTATATACTATTATTTCATGTTTACCTTTAATTTTTACAGCTTCCTTGCTTCTCTTGCCATATCATTTCACTTAGACTTTGTCAGTAGCCTCTTAATTGGCTCCCAAAGTTCAGCCTCATCTCTCTTCAAACTTTCCTTGACATACCTACAAAGTAGCATTTCTAAAATTCAGAATGGATCATGTCCTTCCCCTGCTCAAAACCTTTTAACTTTCAGGCTCAAATAAAAAGTCTTAAATGTAGAATCCAATGCCCGCATAACTCATTCCCTGACTACCTACTAAGTTCCCTGCCTCCCTACTTGCCCTCACACATGTTTTGTTCCAGCCATAGGGAAATGTTTTCGTATCCTGGACAGGTCATGCCCTTGCACAGGCTATTCCTGTCTAGAATGCCTTTCCTGGCCACATTTGCTAGGCAAACTCCTGTGTATCCCTCAAAGCCAGCATCACCATTTCCTCCTCCAGGGAGTCTTTTCTGCATTCTCCCCACAGACAGGTGCCCTCTTCAGTTGCTTTTATAATGTTTTGAGTGTACTTCTATCACAGCCCTTACCACATGGCATTGAAGCCAATGTGTTTGGTCTTGTTTTCCCACTAAACTTGTAGATTCCTAAGGGCAATTATATTGTCTTATTTTCCCTCTTAACCCTAGGGTCCAGCACCAGGCAGACACTCAATAAGTAAGTTATGATTAGTAAATGAATGTGGAGAGTAAACTCAGTTTACTGGTGCATCTTTATGGCCTCATTTGGGGAAGTTGTTCCTTCCAGGATGACTTGAACAGCAAGACCACTAGAGACTTTGGCACATGGACCATTTTTTAGACCTGTCCACCAAAGGCTCACCAGAGTCTCAAGGTGAAAGAAACAATTTTCCTCTTTCACCTCCCTCAGCTAATGAGGGGAGTCACCTATGCTTGTACCCAAAAGCATCAGATAGCAATAAACTTGAAAAGATACCACCTTCCTGTCCCAGAGTGGGCAATGACACTTTTCAAAAAACTTATTGAGCAAATTCAAAGTAGGATAGGGAACGGATTCATTATTTTGAAAACTGGTAAATAGAGGGAAAGAATCTAGCATTTCTCTTACCTTTTCTATACAAACTGCACCAGTGGCTAAACAACTAGCATAGGAAGGGGATTTCCTCCTTATAAAAGCATTCCAATCACTAAATGGAAATTAAATCACAGAATTAGAGTGTCACCATTTTGTACCCCTAAGTTAATAGATCTAGTCCTTCGTATCAAGAACGTTAATATCACAAAAAGAGAGACAACCAGTTATTATGCATCTCCTGATGAAAAAAAAATAGCAGAACCTATATTCTGGCCAAAAGGATTAGATCTGAGTCTGATCAAGCCTCTGGATCCTGCTTTCAATTTTTAGGAAAATACAGAGAAACGCTGAATACAAGCCCGAGTGTGCAAACTGGGGAAGCTCTACAGGCCAAGTGACCCAGGCACTTCAATAGATAAATTAAAGAAAAGAAAGCCATGGGGGAATTGTAGATGAAAGGAAACTTAACAACACATCAGATTTTAAAAATAGGCAAGTCTAAACGGAAGCACCTAGGAATTTTGCTTTGGTGATAAAACCGATATAAACAAACACAAGAAAGTGATTTCTATAAAAGCCAGGATTGTGGTAAAGTTCTATTTCTTTACCTGCATGGTGGTTACAAGATGTTGGCTTTATAAGAAACTCATTCATCTATACATTTGTTTTGTGTGGTTTTCTGCATCTCTGTTTTATTTTGAAATAAATGCAATAAAAGTGTTCTTTTTTTGAAAAAAAAAAATGGTTGCACAGGCTGTGTTAGTGTGCTTGGGTTGCAGTAACAAAATACCGCAGGCCAGGTGAACTGAACAACACAAGTTGACTTTCTCATAGTTCTGGAGGCTGCAAGTCCGAGATCCAGCTGCTGGCACAGTTGGTTTCTCCCCGGCCTCTCTCCTTGGCCTGTAGACAGCTGCCTTCTCACTGTGCCCTCACATGGCCCACACATCCCTGGTGCATCTTCCTCTTCTGATAAGGACACCGGTCAGACTGAATTAGGGCCCCACCCTTATAACCTCATTTAACCTTCATCACCTCCCTAAAGGTCCCCTCTCCAAATACAGTCACATTGGGGATCAGGACTCAACATGTAAATTTTGGGGTGACACAAATCAGCCCATAACAAAAGCCAGTGTTTCCCTGATCTATTTTCATGACCTTCCACCACAAGATGGACTTTGCCAAATATTTAAAAGTGCCCCAGTGGAAGAATTCATTCATTGCACATACAGCGACTGATTGCCCACTGTGCACCAGGAGTTATTCTAGGTGCTAGAGATTCAATGTTAAATAAAACAGACATAATTTCTCTCTTCATGGATCTTGAAATCTAGTCAAGAAACAAAGAATAAAAAGGCTAAATAAGATATTGTATTTTAGGTGGCGATAAGTGCTAAGGAATAAAAAGTAGGAAAAGAAGAAACCAGTGGCAGGAAGGGGTGTGATTTTAGATAGAGCAGCCAGGGAAGGACTCAAAGAAAAGGTAAATTTGAATACAAATCTAAAGGAAGTGAAATTGCAAACCATGTGGGTAGCCAGGAGAAGAACATTCCAGGCAGGGGCAAAGGTTCTGAGAACAGCTTGGTGTGTTTGAGAAGCAGCAGGGAAACCAGGAGGACTGAGCAGAGTGAGGGACAGGAGAGAAAGAGAAGATGAAGTCAGAAAAGGGGCTTGGGGGATGTGGGAAGGACTGTGGATTTTACTCTTGGTGAAATGGGGAGACCATGGAGGATTTGGAGCAGAGGCATGAAATCTCTGCTTTACATTCATTAATGGGGCACTTTGGCTGATATGTTGAGAACAGACTAAAGAGGGACAAGGACGAAAGGAGGGAGAACACTAAGGGGTGCCTGCACAACCCCAGCAAGAAATGGCAGAGGGTTGATGCTGCAGGATAGGTTGTAAGTACTTGGATATTTTTGACGGTAGAGAAATCAAGATACCCCGCGGTTTTTGCCCTGAACAACTGAAAGGACAGAGTTGCCGTTTCCCAAGGGGCAGGTTTGGGTATGTTGCATTTGGGATGTGTGTCTTTGGAGTTCAGGGCAGCGACTGGGGAGACAGCAGCATGGAGTGACAGTGAAAGCTGTGAGACAGGATACTTAGGGTAAGCATATGTAGAAAATAGACGAGGTCCAAGGACTGAGCCCTAAGACATTCCAATGTTAGATGAGACAGAGCCGAAATAAAAGGGGGACAAAAAGGAGAAAGCAGAGACAACCAGGAGTGTGGTGACCCGGAAGCAGAGGAAGCAAGAGTTTTAAGGAGGGGGAGACCACAGTGTCCCGTGTGTTGGCACATAAATAAGATGCGGACTCCGAGCTGACCATTGGTTCTAGCAGTGTTGGGGCCGCTGGCGATTTGGCTAAGAGCAATTTTAGTGGAGGTGGCCGCAGGAGCCTGGTCGGAGTGGATTCAAGAGAAAGTGGAAGGCGCAAAGTCGTCTTTCTGGAATAATAGTAACAATAAAAGTAAATATGGAGCCGCTGCTGTGTGGCAGGCATGGCCCTTCTAAACCCTTAGCTCTCAATCTTCACCATCACTCTGTGAGGGAGATGTTATTATTATTCCCATTTTATAGGTGAAGAAACTGAGACACAAGGAAGAAGGCATCTGCTTTCCACCACCCAGCTGACAAGCCACGGAACCAGGTCAGAGCCCACACATTTGACACCAGGCCCCAAACTCTACCATCTCCCCATTTTCGGTCTATGTTTAAGGTGATGTTTTGATGGTGACAGTGTCACTAGAGAGTGCATCATATCAGGGCTGACACCTACGTTGGTCAGGAGAACATAGAACCCAGAGAAATTCTCAGAAGGTTAATATTTGTAAATATGCTACTGTATCATTACAGCCTATTAACCCAGAGAGGAATGGTCATGAACAGCTGTGATGGAAAAAACTGACTTCATTTGCTTTTAGAAGCTTAGGAAAATATGCTGCCAAATAGACACTGGCAGGCACAATCTTTGAAAATCCGTTTCTTTTATTTTCTATTCTCTGTACTCTGTGCCCTCAATGTCCCCGAACTCTCCATTAGTTAGTTGCCCATGTTTAGAATTACTATTAACACTCTACTTTCTCTTTTCCTCCTCCAGCCACTACAACAAAGTATCCTGAATCCCCTACTTTTCCTTCCTTCCTCCCTCCCTCCTTCCCTTCCTCCCTCCCTTTCTTCCTTCTTTCCATTCTTTCCTTCATTATTTTGTCTCTAATAGTATAGCAACCAACAGAATTTAGAGTTGCTTTTCATTCAGTCACTTTCTACATTTATGGAACAAAGGGCTGTCAAAGATAAGGAATTATGTCAGCAGCATATTAAAAGGCAAGACCTGTGAACTTATAAGTAAACATGTGGCTACCAGTGAACAGACTGACCACACGATTTCTAAAATCTTAGAAATCGTGTGGTTTGGAACTGGAAAACAAGACTTTTGATGATGTGAAAACTCATGCAGCCAAAAGATTTGTGGACTAATGAGATTTTTCAATGGAAATGCAAAATCATAAAATATTACTATTAAATGGGGAACTGATGAAAAGCAATTATTGGAATACAGTGCACTTTCAAAGAGGATTGGATTTCATAAAAAGGACCGTCAGCCAGCATCCCTCGTTTTGCTTTGTAATTGCAGTTTCTCGGCCATCTGAACAATTGTGTGACCCTTGAGGAAAGAATTAGTGATTGCAATCATAGCCTCCTAATCAGGCGTCTTGAAAGGAGCAATGCTTGAAAATCTTCCTCACATACAGGGCATGCCAACTAGTTTTGCAATTTCTCCCATATATTACTGCTATGATTTAGTGTTTCAGGTTTGCTAATAATTCTCTAATCTAATTAAATCAAATATGGACATTGGAATAGGGGACCCCAATAACATCATCTTCAGAAAATCAGGGCTGCTGGTTTAATTGCCGTCTCTTTATATGAAGCTTGAGTTCTTGCAGTAAGTCTGTAGAAAATGCTAGACTTGTATCAAGGTGAAAGCTTGGTCTGTTCCTACAGGGACATTGCATGTGTTTCACTATGAAAAACGAATATGATATTATTTGGCTGAGTTTCAGATTTATTTCTGATGGAATGGGTCTTGTGTTCCCTAGTGTAATAATATTTTTTGCAAGGGTATTCGTTTGTGGAATGTTGTTAAAAGCTATCTGGCTCTGACATAAACGCCCCAACATCTCTCCCTTCTGTGCTTGTAATCACTCATTCTCCAAAAGAATCAGGAGAGTGATTTATATGGATAAGCACCTGTTGTTAGAGCAGTGTTTTAAATTAGATATAGAGAAAGAATTTAAGGCACAAATGAATTATTCACTCTAAATGAAACACAGAGCTGGTTGTAAATTATAATTTAGCAGGGTGTTTTTCTTGAAACATGCTAGGTCTTTTAACTCTTTCATTTAAGAAGGGCCTTAGCGTTACTGGAAGATTGTGTGTATTTCTTGAGTGTGTCAGCTGATTCCATTTAATTCATAGTTAGGTCTGTCAAACTGCCTACATTTCGACATTTATAGTTTTATTTCTTTTATAGTTGAAGTGAATTCACTTGAAAATGAAAATATTTTTTGTTTAAATACTTCAACACATTTACCCTTTTCCTGGATTAACATTAAGTAGGTCATAACAAAAGCATTAATAATTGAACAGCATAGAGTTTAAAAGGATGCCAATGATTAAACAGCCAAGGGCTTTTTTGCGAATTAATGTGTATATGTTTTGTAACAGTATTTTACTTGAGCAGTGTGTGTGTTTGATTCTTAGTTCATTATTATTAGTTTGTGGGGTTTTTTTCTTTTTACTCTTTTCTTCTTTTCCCTAGAAGCATGGGGTTTGTATGTACCTTCTGCAGAGAGTGTTCGTTGGCTGTGGTTTGGGAATTTGGAAATATAGCACTGAAACAACTGGACTGAGACCACCATTCTAATTTCACTTTGGGCCTTTCTCACATCAGTGGTCAGAATGATTTTTTAGTCACTCCGGTAAGGACTTGAATCCAACTGCAGTCTCGGGGGTGAAAAGTCAAGGGGTAATCCATTTAACCACCCAACTCTCCAGGTAGAACTTTGATAACCATTACAATTGCTTTACTCTCTCCTCCCTCATCCAAGAATTGCTATAGTTAATGTTATGTCACAATCCCTGTTATGATTCATGTTTTTCTGGGATTTAAAATTATGGAAATTCTTCAGGCAGAAAATGAGCACTTATGGTTATCACAGAAAAGCTGTTTTAAAGCCAATTTTAAGGTGAGCTGCTGAGAGTTTGCAGAGTTCAAACACTTGGCATCTCCCTGCAGCTGGAGAAAGGCCCTTCCCTCGGCCAATGTTAATTAGCAGCAAATGGAGTCAGTCTCCAGTTCCTCGAAATTTGAACTTCTCCTTGTCCTGTTTCTTCTGTACAAAATGTATACGATCAGAAACTAGGTAAAAGGAGGCATTTCAATTTGATCTTAACTCATATTTACAACTGAAACTTTGTTATTTCTTCCCCTGTGACATAATTTTTTCCTTATGACATATAAAATATTTATATTGGGATAATTGGAGAACCCTCATAGGCATAGTGAGAGCTTATTTATGTAAGAGTGGGTCTGGTCATAATGTCATCCTTTAAGCGGTTACAGTCCTCATGTGTTGCATTTTTCTGCAAAATTATTAAGAAAGTTTTGGAAGAAATGATTACTGAGGAAGGGGTGATAGTAACATATTAAGATCTGTGTTTCAAATTCCAGTAGAATCTTTCTTTCCTTCAAATTGAAAACTGATCTTACATTGGCTAAGGAATCTAAGACCGAGCAAATAATGGGTTTTGCCTCTTTCTTCAAAGATGACTGCTTTATGTATCTTTGCATTGACTATTAAGACAGAATACAAAGCATATATCTGGATAATTAAATCTGTAACTAGAAAGCATATGGTGGGCACTCAGTAAATATTTTTTAAAGGGATGAAAAATGAAAGTTAGTTAACAGTTTTCCAAGGTAAGGCACCTAGATAGGAAGCACCAATTTTATGACTTCTGTAAGGTATTGACCCTTTTAATTCCATCATGACTTGATATTGGCTGCCAAAATGATATATGTGCCTAATACGTTCTCACCAAACTACCTAATTTTTGTTTTAAAAAGCCAGCGCAATCAAGAGAGAGAGCCAATTATATGAAAAGCACTTATTGATGAAGAGGGTAATGGACAATAGAAGAGCTGGTTAAGCGTTTCTGAAATGAAAGCCTATTGTTTACTGAAAGATTCTCTTCTTTTACTGGTTTCAATTATTTCCAAGTTGACAAATTGTGATCAATACTCTGTTATTGGTCTGATAATTAATGGATGATGACCTGTCTCTATGAATAGTAAATGCTGGGTGCTAATTAACATTTGTTTTGATCAGCTGGTATTTAGTTGTCAAAGAGAGCTATTATAATGGCACAGAATGTTAGAAGGTTTTTTGTTGTTGTCACTTTTGATAGTCATCAGAAATAACTTTTCTTTTGCTGTGAAGGGATACCTGCTTTCTATTACTGCTCACTGTAATGGAAACTACAGTAGTCTGAGAACTCCTCTAAAAACCTGAAGTATTGCTTATGAATAATAGCTGTGACCTGTCAGCTTCAAGAAAAAGAGAGAGAAAGGATCTGTAATAAGGTGGAAATGTTAAGATTCTTGAATGGGGACAAAAAGTGCTAAATTTGCTTGATTCATGTATCACTGATATAATTAAAATTTAAGGGATCATATAGAGTTTTACAAGTTTCAGAGATTGTATAATTTATTTTACAATGTTTTTTTAATCAGTCTACTTATTATTTTCCATTCAAAGGGAAGTTTCACTGGATGTCAAGGTGTGCGCTTATTTATAGATTTGTCCAAAGAGTCACCATTGTGGAATTGATGTATTTTCTGGAAAGACCAGGTAGTTGATGTTTTCTTTTAGCCTGTAACTTCCTTATCTGTTTTGATATGGTCAAAGAGGTACTACAATTAAGTGAAAAGTGTGTGGATTCTGGATTTAGACAGTCTTGGCTTCAAATCCTGCTTCTTAGCAGTGCAACCTTGGGCATCGTTTTGGAATTTGTTTCCTCATCCATAAAAATGTGACTAATATTATTTCTCTAGGTGGGTAGCTATGAGGATTAAGTGAGATCATGTGTATTAAAGTCCTGTGATAATACTTGGCACACAGTTAAGAGACTCTGGAGGCAGACTGGCTCCCTCCAATGATTACCAATGATACCAGGCTGTGCTACCTACTAGCAGTGTGACATCAGGCAAGTTATGAGACATCTGAGCATCTCAGGTTTCCTCATCAGTAAAATGAAGGTAATATTATTATCAATCTCATGCAGGGATGTTGTGCAGATTAAATGAATTGATACATGTAAGGCACATAGAACAATGCCTGGCATATGCTATGTGTTACATGTAAAGTGTTTTCTGTAATTAGTATCATGATTATAATAAGTGCTAACTAAATTATAGCCATTTTACATCCTTTAAATTCATTCAAGATATTGACTGAAGATTTCACCACAAAGTCACCTCCTTAACTTAATTCGAAATGCTTGAAATGTCATAAATGAGGGGAAAAGTCTTGCTTTCCATAATGATAATTGGCACAGTTACATATATTAATAAATTACATAGATAATTTATACTGTTCACTGAGCAGCTACTAAGTGCAATGTAACCCAGGAAGGTTAGCATGTGCACTTAGGTGGGCACAGGGAAGCAAGGGATTAATATATACATGTATCAATTATTTACATAGCTTGCCTTGAGGGCATGCTCTGATGGGCTCAGGCATTGAGGTGAGAGCTCACAAGGCCATTTCAGACAAGGGGACTGAGATTTTCACATTTCGACCAAGGGAAACCTAAGTATGTTATAGTCAAAGACTAATATTTAAGCACGTATCTTAGTATTTAATTTCAAGACTGGATTTCTCTTCTATGTCTCACTTTCTTAACCCATGATGTCCCTTGAAGATGCAACTTTTAATCTGGGGCCTGTTCTTAAGTCATTGACTTTATATTGCCAACAGACAAATGCCAGGTGGGTTTGAAGGTTTTTATATTTATTCATATTAACTGCAGAAGGCATACCAGTCCTACTTGGGTTTTGAATTCTTATCTAGGAATGCAATAGTATTATTAAAAAAATAAAAAGATAAATTGATATTTCAATAAAGGTTTAAAAAAGGAGGTTGATTTATGGTTAGCTTAACTTTGGAATGCATATGTGTTAAATACACTTTATATATGTTATGCTATAGTATATAATGTTTTATAAATGTATTATTTATTATATATATATTTTTTGGTCAAGGTCTTTTACATTTGACAGCGTGTCCCTCCTATCCTTGGGCAGAGTGGACTTTCTGTGCTTTTTCAGTATGATTTCACTGGGCAACGCTTAATTAAACTTCATTTCCTCTTTTTACACTCCAGGTATTATCATGCCATTCCCTTCAAGAAGTAATTTGTGCACTGTTTATTGGAGCTGTGAATTTAATCATCTCAATCCCATGCTATTGCAGGATGACTACAATACGACATATTGACATTTCTTTGGGACACATTTTTTTTGCTTCCATTGTGTGTTGCTTTGCCAGAATACTGAAGGCAATGTTTGTATGATGGCATGTCCAAATAAAAAGCAGGTGTTTCTTTCAGGAGAGTCATACATTTAAGTTACTTGTTCTAGTAAATATCTTTCGAGTTGAAGTTTTAAAATAAGAGTAACTGTGGAAAGGATGTTTACAGGGATAGGTTTGGAAAGGAAACAAAGATGGACTGGACCCAGAGGGCTTTTTTGTCCCTTAGCTGAGACAGAGTGAAATCTTAAACATGCCAATTCTCCCACCCAGCCTGTCCCTTATTATATGTATACATATATGTATTTCAAATTTCAACCATATCATACATATATGTATAAGCATATTTACTTATGTTTTCTACACAAGCCAACACACTGGTTATATTTCCTTATCTAGTCTCCAGAAGAGCATAAAAACATATAGAAAGGAATGTTTAAGTTAAGGAGGATGGAAAGAGAGGGGATATGATACGATCAAAATAATAACAGCTGACACCTTTTGAGATTTTATGACATGCTTGTTATTCTAAACATTTTATTTGTATTAATATTAGAATTATTGTAGTTGTGAACATTTTCATGGCAGAGGGTGGAAGAATTTACCTAAGGGCCTGACAAATGCATCTAAATACTGATCTGCAGGTTTGACAAACTCAAAACATTCAGGGTTCAAACAAGGTAACGCTGATGAGTGAAGCAGGCCTGGGATGAAAAGACCTAAACTGAGCCCAGGGACCTGTCTGGCCACCCCCGATTGTGACTGGCTGCCTAGAATTGGTACAGCTTCCAACTTTTAAAGAGAAGCCATTGATCTGCATATTCATATGTGAAATCTCTTGGTTTTAAGTTTCTGGGAAATAATTCACACTTTTCCTTTACATACTATGAAAGGCGCACACCTCCATGGGCAGGCCTCATCGAGTGGACCTCCTGCCAGTTTAAGCCTCAAGAGAATTACAAAATCGGCATTATGCATGTGAGAAACCCCTGAGGGACAGACTGAGATCCTGAGTGGTTTCTTCCAGAGGGCACCTGACCATTTAAAAGCTCTGCTTGTCTGGGACAGTGTGCAGGGTGAAAGCATCATAGTCATCAAGACAGGTTTCCCTTCAAACACAGCAGGGCAGAATTTCTAGTTCTGTTTTTCTTAAGCCTAGTCAAACATGCATGAACCTAAAACTTGAGTGATGTTGTCTTTCTAAAACCCTGGATCCTAGTTTTATTTTTTTGCCAAAGAATATTCAAATAGCAACTGACTTAATACACTACAATAGTATCAGTTTTTTAGGTCAATGGGCAGAGATTCTTAGGACTGTCATTCTCTTTTCATTTTCTGGAAAAAAATGAAATAGATGATTTGCTAAGCAAATAAATAGTAAGTCATTTTTTAATAAGTATTTATATTAGTTTGTTATTTACATTGATTAGATACATTATTTAAAGTTTTTATACTATTTTAAATTATTTGTTGTCCATTAAAACAATAGTAAAAATTATTTTCATTTGGCCGGGCGTGGTGGCTCACGCCTGTAATCCTAGCACTCTGGGAGGCCGAGGCGGGCGGATTGTTTGAGCTCAGGAGTTCGAGACCAGCCTGAGCAAGAGCGAGACCCCGTCTGTACTAAAAATAGAAAGAAATTATATGGACAGCTAAAAATATATATAGAAAAAAATTAGCCGGGCATGGTGACGCATGCCTGTAGTCCCAGCTACTCGGGAGGCTGAGGCAGAAGGATCGCTTGAGCCCAGGAGTTTGAGGTTGCTGTGAGCTAGGCTGACCCCACGGCACTCACTCTAGCCCGGGCAACAGAGTGAGACTCTGTCTCAAAAAAAAAAAAAAAAAAAAAATTATTTTCATTTATTGCCTTATTACTTGCTTTACTTGAACTGTCTATTCCTTTGTCATGCACTGCTACCTCTTTAAAATAAGGAGGCTCCAGTTCAGTGGCTTCTCTTCAGGGATACACATCAGAAACAACTGGCTGGGTCTCCTCTTTTCAAATATGTAGGGGTGAGACCTATATATGAGTATTTTGAAAAAGGTCCCTATATGACATAAAAGTGCCTTTCTGAAGATAGCACTAGACCAAATGAGCTTGAGGTTGTGTTTGAATTGATTTTCCACTACATTTTATCATTAATTTTGGATCTGAATTCTACTGAAATTTACCAACCCATGGTATTCCAATGTAAGGAGATGCTTCATTTTAGCAAAAGAGATAACCTCCTTTTAATGAAGTCAGGTACCTTCATGCCTCCTTTGTGAAGGGATCAGCTGACGACGTAGATTACAGATTACAGGGGCCCCACCTTGCCATACGGCTCCTTCCCCCTTCTGGAACTTAGATCTTGCTTCAGAATGTTTTATCAGATGTGCGAAGGAAAGCAGGAAAACCTAGGAGATTCTTAACATGTTCCTTTTTTCCTAAACACCTACTTGAATTTTTTTTTTAACAAAAGAAGTAGAAATTTTTACAAAAGTAAATAATATCAAATGAATTGCCTGATGTGATGTGTGGTCTTGTCTATATAGGAATTTTAGCATCGGGGCTAAACAAACACACAGGGCTTCCTTAACATTAGGCCAGTTAACTGTCAAAAGAGTTGGCATTACTTTAAGAAGCCTGACATTACTTTCGGTAACTGCATGGTCTGGGTTTGAAAACCGACTGTGTTAAACGAGTTGTTTAGTTTAAAAAAGGGGAGGCGTGTTTCTTCAGGTATGCATTCAAGCATTCACCATGAAATGACATCTCTGGTGTTCTGCCTCAGATTCTTCTTGAAAAGGGCAAGCTAGTCATGCATTGGGTTGCAGTCCTATTTTTATGGCAAGACATATGGACGTTAAATCTCCTAGAGACAAAGAGATGAAACCTTGCTTTTCAAACCAGGTATTTGAGAAGCCCCCCAAAAATGGGCTCCCTAAGGGGAAATATTTTTCACGGGGATCTGCAGACTGCGCAAAGCCCCTGAAGCTGGTCACGCCTGATGACCCTTGGACCAGCCACGCCTCCCAGCATTGTCTGCGGCGCTAGGAGGTTTTGACTGCATAATTGTTGCAAATTTTCTTGAGTTTCACATCGGTTTGCAGGGGTCTAAGAGTTTTACTGAATCAAGCAATTACTTCAGCATACAGCAGGTTGATTTTATTAGCACCGGTGTATTCTGAACTGTTGAAATGTATCTCTTTTCAAAATACGTTGGATGAGCATTAACATAAACAGGCAAACAGAAATGGTATTGTCCAGTGACTAGTGGTTTTCGATGATGAGTGTTTTTGCTGTCTGTGAGGAAGGAAGCTCATGTATGTAGTTGGTGTATATCCCATGTGCCATTTCCAGGAGTTGGGGCAGTGCACAGCATCTCATGATAACTGTGCAGAAGTGGAAATGGTTGAATAAGAACCTTGAATATGTGGAAAAGCAGATAGTGAGTATGGTCCGAACCTGGGGGCAGTGCGTTACCGTGAAACACCACTCTCCCGTGGGTGCACGCATATGGGTCTTTCCTTCTCTGCTCCTCTGCTCCTTACATTTTCAAAGCTCATCATGCTGCCATTTCTCTGGTGAGGTTTAAAAGTTTTACGATTAGGCTCCTCAAAATTAGATCCCACACATCTATTTCTTTTGGATGTATGTGTGTGCACATGTGCGCATGTTTATATAAGAATCAAAGGGTTTCACAATCTCTAATTTGCAACCTATATTCAACATGCTAAGTTTGACGATATTGTTGAAATAGATAAAACTTAAAGATTCTAGACAGTGATCATAGCCCTTTTGTGTCATAAATATCCTTTTTTAAAAAGGAGACTTTTATATAGGCAAAAATACAGTAACAACAAAATTGTGGTAGTGTTATGAAGGAGTTGCAAGTTTGTTTTGTCTGCCCTGAGTGGCCTTCTGCCCTGCATGTCTCTGAGCATGTTCACTTGCGTGTGTGTGGCTGCGTGCGTGTGTGTGTGTGTGTGTGTGTGTGTGTGCACGCTCTTCCTTTCATTTAAGTGCAGTGGAAGTTGCCTGCTATAGGCTTCTGGGTCACTTGAGGTGCTTGTTTATTTTTAATTGTTGAATTGCGATGGTTTTTAGCCATGGACTGTGGGACTAACCGATAATAATTTTCAGGTGACCTGCACGCTTTAGGGAGACTCTCCTGAGGCTATCCCTGTATGCTGTATTTGCCATACAGTTTCTAGAATATATAAAATTATCATCAGATGAAAAAAAATCATATAAGGAAACATTTCATTCTTTATTTTAGAGCTAGAATGGACCTGACTTTTCTTCATACTTTTTTATCTGAGAAAGCGTTAGGTTGACTCTGGAGAAAGCTTTGTGCCTTCCCTTCTTCCATGGGCTAAAGAGGGAATATTCTATCCAGTGGGAACTAATGAAGTTGGACAGCTGGTCATTGGAATGTAACAAAGGCTTCTAGAAGATCAAGGTAATGAGGTTTCTTCTTGAACACCTCTGCAGTGTTTTTAAAGGACAGATGAGCAACTAAAAGTTATTTTCCTTCTTCAAGAAGGAATTAAGTTCTTTTTTATGATCTTCCTAAAAAAAAGCAGAAGTGGAAAAAAATAAACTTGATTCATTTGGCATGTTGTAAGTAGAGGCTATCACTTTGTTGGTACTCTCTTAATCTGTGAAAATGTATTTGAAATAAATCTTTAAATGTGGAGAGACAAAGAAGGCCATTGTTCTCTGAATTGCTATATTACTGTAAAACTAAATTTGAAGGGAATTTTGAATAACACCATATATTCCATTATTTTGACAATCCATCAACTTACAAGAATAATCTGAATACACACTTCAATTTATTAGAGATAATTGTTCTGGGAATGCTAACACCCAAGCCCAATAAGATCAATAATAAGTTTATACATGAATTTGGGGTTACAGTTTAACTTTAATCCAGTCTTTTTAACTTACTCCTCAATTATTCACACTATAGATTATTTTTATTAAATATATTAAATAGAAAATGTATCTTCTAAAGTTTAATCATTTTACTTGAAGCAAATGTCTATAATTATAACTGATATTGATTGCTTTTTCATCTCTTGACTCTTTTAACACAATATTTTATGTATTTTTATCAGATTACAATTAATGTCCCTTTCATTAGCCCATCCTGAAATTAATTCATGCTGGGCATTGTAGTGGTGACTTTAAGTCCCAACTTAGTAAATATTTGTTGATTCATAAATAATATTCATATATGATTACTGAAGAAAAACTGCCACAAAATTTGGGACTTAGAGTCTGTGTACTGCATTTTTAACTGATGTGGTTTATTATAAGGTGAAATTTATAAAAAAAGAATTTTACAGTTAACCCTTGAAATGGCTCTCTGGATGGGATTCATGTTTTCTGTGTATTAAGTACTCACTGTGTATCAAGAAATCAGAGAGGTTAAGTACCCCACACAGAGTCTCATAACTAATATATGGAATAATCAGAATCAAAACCCAGGTCTAGTGTCTTTTCAACTGTGCCACATTGACTGTAAAAACTGGGTAGATTGAGTGAAATTTAATATTCTTCCAACCTTAATTTCTAAAGAAAGCTGCCTATGTATTTACAGCCTATGTGACCTTAGGCAAGTTACTTAACCTTTCTGAGCCCTAGACATCACATCTGTAAAAAGGAGATAATAACATTATTGTGGTAATTAAATGAACTAATATTTGTGAAAAAAATTAGAACATTTCCTAACACATAGTAAATGCTAAATAAGTGTTTACCTAGGTAAAATAAATATGTTTTTCAGGTAAATTTTTTATAAAAAGACAAAAGTGATTATTATAAATTATAACAAGTAGAAAATTACCCTTAAGATGGAGAGAGGAAAGTAGAATTGCTCATACTCAAAGAGAAGGGATTTTTACGTAGCTCAAGGATTTTGTGGAAAATTATATCAACTGAAACAAATGACCTAGTTTCTACAGAAAAAAAATTACAAGGGAAAAAGCAAGAAAGGAAAAGGGGAAAGTTATAGATTAAAAGAGAAACAATAATCACAAAGTATGAAACTTCTCTGGATCCTAATCTAACTAAACTTGTAACAAGAAAATTATGAGATGGTAGTGAAATACAGACATCAATTGTATATTTGATAATATTAAGCAATTATTATTAAAATTTTAAGCGCAATAATAGTATTCCAGCTATGTTTTTTAACAAAAAGAGTCTCTTTATTTTAGAGATATATACACAAATATTTACAGATGAAATTACAACTGGAATTTGATTCAGAATAACTGTATGTGTGTGTGTGTGTGTGTGTGTGTGTGTGTATGACTATAGATGAAATAAGATTGTTCATGAGTTTATAAATACTGAAGCTGGGAGATAGGTACATGAAAGTTCATTATGCAATTCTTTCTACTTTTATAAATGTTTGAAATTGTCCTAGCAAATATTTGAAAATGGAAAGAAATGTAAGGAAAAAGTCTTTAGTGGAAATACTATTCTCAGAGTCATTAAAGTTAATAATAATACCAGATATACACAGAGCGATTTTAAGTGAATTACTTTGTTTAATCTTTAAGACAATTCTATGAAGTAGGTCCAATTATTATACCCATTTAACAGATAATACTGTAGATGGAGCCTTTGCTCTTAAGCAGTCTCTCCTCCTAAGGAAATAGATGTCTGAATCAGAGAGCAGCCTCCTGAGAATTGTAGTCCAGAGTGCGTATGCGAGGTGAGTGCCATTCTCACAAAAGGTGTTTTAGCAAAGTGCTCACTGTCTAGGTGTATTACATGTTGATTACATCTACCTTGAGTGTCACTAGTGACTTGGAAGACTGCGGCAGACACTGTGAAAAGCTCATGTACTAGGCGGCTTTGGGCAAGTTACTTATTTTATTAAGATCTGAGCTTTGATTTCCTCACCTGTAAAAATTATCGTTTTTAATACCTATGTCACTGGGTTGTTGTGGTGATGGGTAATTTGAAAACTGAGACCCTCAAAAGGCTCAGAAGAAAAAGCACACTGCTCTGCGTCCTCAGCGCTTAGCACAGAATGAGTGCTTAGAAATGTGTCCTTCCTGAATTCTTCCCTCCCTCTCTCCCTCCCTCCTTTTCTTGAGTTTGGTGAAAAATTCAAAGTGTCTCCTGGGCCACTGCAGCTCCCTCAGAGCTCAGCTTGCTGTATGGAGGGACGGCTGTGATGAATGAGTAAAACAGTGCAGGTAAAATCACCTGGGACTTCTCTGCTCTTCTATTGTGTGCTGATTGCACACACACGTGCCAGATTATTTCTAAGGCCTTCATGGTTCAAGTTATGGGTTTTGTGCTACTCTCCGTTTTGCTTTCGTGTACTTTGTCAAGTAGAGTAATCTTTAGTCTGGAAATACTAAAACAATCATGGTTAAAGTGGAAGTCCAAGATGAGAAAGCAGTATAAGAGAGGACACAGATTTAGTTGAATGAGGTGGAGAGATACAGAAAGAGCTTACAGATGTGTTTTCACAGCCAGTCTGATGTCTTTAAGAATGTGATGGAATGTCTCAGAAGACTTCTAATGAACCAAAAGGGGGCAAAGGTGGATTTCAGAAACTGAGGGATGGCCGGTTGTGGTGGTGCACGCATGTAATCCTTGCACTTTGGGATGCGGAGGCAGAAGGATTGCTTCAGGCCAGGAGTTCGAGACCAGACTGGGCAATAGTGAGACCCTCATCTCTACAAAAAAATTAAAAAATTAGCTGGGCTTGGTAGTGCATGCTTGTAGTCCTAGCTATTCGGGAAGCTGAGGCAGGAGGCTGGCTTGAGCCCAGGAGTTTGAGGTTGCTGTGAGCTATGATGACACCATTGCACTCTAGCCTGGGCGACAGAGTGAGACTCTGTCTCAAACAGATAAACAAACAAAAACTGGAGGTTTATGCTCAATATTCACAGTGGTAACCTGGAATCAAAGACTAGTACATTTTACTAAACATCTAGAACATAAAATAGGGATCACTAGGCAGCAGCATGAATTCACCAAGAATAAGGCATCCAGAATCAGGCCCATTTCTTTTACAATGGGGTTACCAGCTGAGGTTATGGGGCTGTAATACACATGACTCTATGAGGATTTCAGAGGTTCAAGAAACACAACCCTCAATATACCCATATGGACCATGTGTAGTAACAGTCACAACCTACTGAATATCATGCGGAAAGAAAGGTCTGTTCTGCTCTGGGTTCCAGTGTTTTAGAGGGATGCTGCATTGAAGATGTAGGGTATGGAAATAATAATTCATGAAGTAGTTGAATGGGTCAGGGATGTTTAGCTTGAAGAAAAGAATCCCAGTTAGGAAACAAGAGCATTGTTCTACAACTTTTGAACATGGGGAAAAGAAAGGAGTTTCCTTACCTGTGATTTCTGGGAAATACTACTGCCGGGGTTGCTGTGACAACAGTGAAAACCGTGGTTGGAAGTTCTGTGAGCTGACGTTCACAGTGGTCCCCAGTTCTGAGGGACTCACCATGCAGATGGACAGGAGGGATGTTGTTCAGGGGGTAAAGACATCAAAATTGCTGCTATGGGGGCAAACTCTACTTTTGACTTCACTCAATTGAATATGAACACTTCTTTCTTCTAAATCTTGATTTATACCACTGTAGTTATAATTTGCCTTGTATTATGGTGATTTTTTAACCTGTCTTCTTATTTCTGTTTATAAGCTATTTGAAGATAGGAACTCTGCTCTATTTTCTTGTATTCTTATAGCTACTGGGTTGGTTGTCAATAAGTATTTTCCCTTTATCACCACTTTCCAAAATCGTTTTCAAACAGCTATTAAGTTTACAAATTTTTTTTCTGAGAAGACAAAGATCAAAGGAAGAATGCTTGGATTTTGGAAAATATTTCTCTCTCCCTACAGGTTGGTCGGAACGATTCTGGCCTCTTCTGACTTAGTTGCAACAGACAAGTTGTTCTTCATTTCTAGAGGGCAAAAGTTCTGTATCCTTTTAGCACCTCAATCATCAAGTTGAAGTTTCTTGCCAACTCAGTTGAATTTAACAAGTCAATACTTAGGAGTATTATATTTTCACTGTAGTAAATGTTCAAAAAATGCAGATTTGTCCTAATTATCAAGTCTGGTTTGAAACAGAGTCCACCATGTGCTGAGGAAGCGATATCCATGACTCAGGGAGAACAGTCTAACAGTCTCCCTGTACACGTGTGGTGGAGGAGACAAGGTGTGGTACGTTCATTATTCAAGAGTGCAGATAGTTTGGCTCAGGATCAGATTCTACCACTAACTAGCTACGTGATCTTGGGCAAGTTATTAAACTCTCCATGCCTCAGTTTCCTCATCTGTACATTGGAAATAGTAATGCACGGATAAGGTTGTTGTGATGTCTGAATGACTTCTCACACATGAGTACTTAGCACAGTGCCTGGGTGGGAAGTACTCTAGAAGTGACCTTTTTCATCATTATTATTCACAAGGCTAATCAGATAGAGAAAGGTTACTCGGGAAAAGAATAGGGACAAGCTAAATATCCTCCTTCACCTCTATGCTTTCCCTTCTGGTTTGACAGTAGAGCCATAGTTTGACTTGGGGAGAAGAAGGAGTATATGAAAAAGGGAAGGAAGAAAAGAAAGGAAGGAAGGGAAAGATGACAGCTGATATTATGCTGCCATTCATTTTTATCAGGAAATGAAGTCCATGAAACACTGATGGACAATAATTCCCTAGGAAATAAAATTCCAGAGTTAGTACAAACAGCCTTTGAGTCATTATTATAAATTTCACATTTGAAGCATTCAGCTCAGGACAGAACCAACCTGGATGGGCCGGATAATCAGTAGTTTGATCTGGCAGTACAATTAAGTCAATGGATGAGTACTAAGCTACTCTCCATTGATTGACTGTTGTTGATTTAAAGGCTAAAGGCCTTCTGTCCTTCTAGGCTGCATTTTAGTTAATGGCATTTAATGATATTTGCATACTAATAACCTCTCAAGATGCATTTCTTTGGCTTCTATGTGATAACTTTCTTGGGTACCCAAATATTTGATAAGAAACTTTGTCTGTTAGTAAATAATTTGTATAATAGAAACCATACTATAAATGTGCAGAGGGATCTTGTGAAGGATGAAGAGTCTATATGGCATATTATAAGTTTTCCGTAAATATAGGTTGAATAAATAAATGAATATGAAGCATTTCAGGCAGTTTATACCAAACCACTCTATTTAATCTGACCAGGTATAAAGTGTATGATAGCTGTGAATGGCAAAGAAGCTGGAGGCACCTTGAACTATATTCAAAGGAATATGCTGAGTCTGAAGATAAAAAGATAAAAGGTGGAAGAAAATTAAGAGGGTCTTGGGTATGTACCCTGATTAATGTAAGGAAAATTGTAATCCCCACAAATAAAAAGTTATTTTTTCTGTTTGTTTACTAAAGCAGTGTGTGCATGCGTTTGTGTGTGTATGTGTGTGTGTGTGTGTGTGTGTGTGTGTTTTAGGTTTATATATACAAAAAGCAATTAAATCAGAGTTTTCTTGCATAAAACCTCCTTATTTTCATCACTGTACAAATTGTTTCAAATTGTTGTCATTCAGAGTTTTGATAAATTTATTCTTTTCTTTCCTCTTTCGTATTCCTGATCTGCTCATTGCAACATCACATCTCTCTCTGGACAGAAATTGGTTCATTGCATGATATAAAATAAAATACATCATGGTTCTTGACACATATGGGTGCTTTTCTGTAGGAGACATAGAATTATGTATTCTGCAGGACTTACAGAAATCCCAGTCTTTACCTGCTTAGAATTTACATTTGAGCATATTGAGAGGGAGGCATTTTCTCAAGCAAAATGATTGCTTGTTAGAACTCAAAATATAGACATGAGGCAATGGCAGATCTTCCATATGCATAAATTGCATATGCAATCTGCTTTAAATAACAGATAGGGTAATTCAAAATGTACAACTTTGTTAGATGAATGCAAATATAAGACTCTATTTCCTGAAAATAATGCATTTCATTTAGTTGGCTCTATCTTGTCAATCTGGTTATTATGGTATCCATGTATCTTTTCTCTTGAAAATTATTTATTTATGTAGGTATGCATTAATATTTCTGTTCTAGTGTCATGTGTCCTCTGACTTCCCTTCTCCCTGAGAGTAAAATGCAAGGACGCTTTGCTTCTTTAACATCATCTCCTGTGACATTCTGCTGGTCGGCTCTGCTTCAGACCAGGCTCCTCGCAGTTTGGTGAAGGTCAGAATAATGGGGGAGGGAGAGAGTTGTTAAAACACAGCTGGCTGGACCCCACTCCCTAGCTCTAGGTTGTGACAAGTAGATTCTAAGAATTTGCATTTCTGACAAGGGTCCCGGTGCCGCCGCTGTTGTTGCTTCTGCTGCTGGGCAGAGGATTCTACCATGGTTCCAACTTACTCACCTGCTTTCTGTTCCCAGAACACAACAGGCTTGTTCCCACCTCAGGGCCTTTGCACTTGCTGTTTCTGCTGATATCTTTCAGGTGTTTTCTTAAACATTTTCTCATGAGGGCTTCTTTGGTCACCAGATTTAAAATTGCAACTCCCCCTTACCCGATAATGCACTCTGTCCTCTTTCCCTGCTTTATTTTTTTCCCATGTATCTTTCACCCATTTAACATGTTATATAGTTTATTTATTTATAGTGGTTTTTTCTTCATCTGTCTCCCTATTAGAATGTAAGTTCCTAAAGTGTGGAGATTGTCTATATTTGGTTGGTTGGTTTCCTGTTGTATCCTTAACACCTTGAACAGTTGCTGGTACACAGTAAGCCTCCACAAGTACTTGCTGAATGAATGAATTACTGAGATGAACTAAGAGTTTATAACAGGGTTCCAATAGAATTATTGAAACCACAGAAAAATGGTTCAGTCAATGGTTAATGAATGCTGAAGGCTCACAGCTCTCTAGGAGTTTGGAGAATACGTTTACTTTTTGAGAAATTTTCCTGAAAGACGTGACATTATTAACCCCCATAAAGAAACTGATCAGACCTGATGACACTAAACCACTTGATTGAGGCCTGGCCCCATACTGGGTACAAAAGAGTCAAGGTCCCTGCTAGTGAGAAGCTAACTCTGCCCTGGCCAGGAACTTTCTGTTTTTTTTTTTTTTTTTCTTTAGATTAAAGGCTAATACTTTTATAAATATTCATTTTTTTCCAGAAGAGATCTGAGATAATTTATAGTAAATACAAATACATATAATAAATAGAGGATACATGAATAATTATACAAAAATCTAATAATATAATAAATAGTAATAGCTAGTAATAGAAACTATCATTGCATATTAGATATCAATTGATTAGACTTCATTGTAGCATTACATCAGAACCTTAAAACCATCCTGGATCTATGCTTTAATTTTTTGATAAAATAGAATAAAATATATTTATTTTGCAAAGATATATCTCTGCATTATTTCTGTGGTAAAACTGAAGATAAGCATCTTGTTCTTAAAGTTTAGCTTCAGAATCTTCTCAGTAATGTCCTTCTGATGAGTGCTTAATCTTACTCACATCTCCTCTGCCTTTTAAAATAAAGTGATGCCTTAATTCATTGAAAACACAAATAAGAGAGAGATGCTAAGCCTCAAATAATGCAATCATCATTCTTTGTGATATTAGTTCTTAGTCTTAAGTATTTTTAATGCAATCATCATTCTTTTTGATATTAGTTCCTAGTCTTAAGTATTTTTTAACTCTTGAAGTTTTAAGCCTAATGCAAATTTTTATCCATGGTTTATATAGTTATGAAATTTTCAATATACATATTGACATGATTGAAATTTTTGGAAAGCAGAAAGAACTGTTAATTATGCCATCGTCATTTGCAGTAATCTCTCTCAGACCCTTTTCTGGAATTGATAGAGATATTTTTCAAGCCTTGCAAGCAATAATTATAGTATTGAAAAAATGACAGCTTGTGTGTGCTAACTGTGAGCTGTGTACTTTTATTGGAAACATGCAAATTAGGGCTCATGGAGGGCTGCATAATAATAGCCTCTAATTATGTCATATTTCCCTGAAATTGTATCATATTTACATATACTGGCACTGAGGGTGACACCATAGAGGGTCCTCTGGTGACACACTTGTGGGATCTGACCTCACGATGGCTCAGCTAAGGCAGGAGTGAACACAGGAAGCTGTGCTAGCTAGAGGAGTCCTCAGCACTCTGCACTTAAGCATTTCCCCAAAGAAATATGTTAAGAGGCAATTTGAAGCATGTTGGAATTCGTTTGGAATCCAGATTTCTGCTTTTACAGCTACTTACTGTGTACTTAAGGAGTTCTCATACAATTGAAAGCAATTTGTGGGTTACTGAATTTATTTTTGTCTTACTGCCCTGTAGCAGTAAACTGTCAGAATACAACAGAATTGGAATGTGATGCTTGTTTCATGTGATTTTACAAAGAGTATGACCGATTTAACTTTGACAAAGAGACGTAACAGTCAATGCATTTGCTTAAACATTAGCACTGTTGTCAGTGTGGATTCTGACATTCAGGAAGCCACTGCTGTTTTCCTTTGCTGCGGTGTGATTTAAACACGCATTCATGGGGAAGTGCCGTGTTCGTGGGAGGCAGGCCCTGGTCAGGAGCAGAGGAATTTCTCTGGAACCAACACAGCGCTTAGCATGTCTCAGGCATACAGTGAATGTGAAGTCACCACACACACACACACACACACACACGTACAATACTTCTAATGTTTAAGAATGTGTGCGAAAGCAATCTTTGGCTTAACAGTACTAATATATGACAACCACAGTCACTGGTACTAATTTTGATGTGTCTTTTTTTTTCCCTCTAGAAAGTGGGAAAAATGTAGAAAATTGGTTGTCTAAGAGGAAAAGAATTTTCTGTTACTGATGTGAAAGTCAAACTAGATCTTGTAACTGTGCAATTCCGCTCTATCATCTCCACTTCCTCCATCACGCTGGAGGCCTGCTTGGGTCAGGGGTACCTAAACAGAGGCTTTCCCACTCCTAATGTTAATTCCATGCAGTTCCAGACTTTGAGACTAGAACTTGACCTAGCGGAGTGTAAGACCATGTGTCAGCAACCCTTACAACCCCTAGTGAATGCAGGCTGTATCCAGAACACCTCATTCTGCCCCAGACCGTGGGGAGGCCTGAAAGGAAATACAATGCTTCAGACTTCATAATTAAACTATAGAAATGGGGCTAATATAAATAAAAATATTTAATTATAAAATGTAAATTATATTACTGACTTCTAAAACTAACATTTCTTAACTTCTCCACTGAATGCTTTTCATTTCAAAGTAGTCTCCTTGAGCAGATAATATAAATTTATCTAGTGACGAGGCCATATTTCAAGATAGTTTTGGAATCTGTGTCACATTTTTGAGTATTTTCAAAGGAGGATAATTTATGTAATTTGCCAGAATTTTGGAAATAACCAAAAAGCATTTGTAGCCATGTGTGGTGAATAAGGGCTACAATCAGAAAGGTCAATATCAGGTTTGAATAAAACAAAAACTGTGTTTAGAGTCAAAGAATTGCTGTAATAAAGAAGATAACCATTGGTCTTAGCTAATGTATTTGCATCATGTAGAATTCCTCAAGTATTTGGGATGGTTTTAACATTTTGATATGTTAAAATTGATTTGAGCCATGTGGTATAATATGCAGCATACACGGAAATCGGGATTGCTACTTCAACAAAACCAGATATCAAAAAAGAAATCTTGGTGTTTGATGATAATTTTGATACATATGCTTTCTGGATCCTAGATGTGTTGGAGTTTTCCAGTAAAGACATTGAACATTTTGTACCTAGGTTATATTAAAGGAAATATTTATCATTTCAAAAAAGTGGGTTTCAACCTATTTTTGAAGATTAAAGAAAATAATCCATCTTAATTTTTTTCCATTTGTCGCCCAAAATGCAGAGCACAATTTTTCCAGAAATTTTTCTGACACAGTTGCTTTCAGAACATGTCAAATTAGTTTTAATTCTACCATTTCAACATCATTTGATTTTCTTAGTTTCCTTATCTGTAAAAAGAGGAGGCTGGACTGAATGAACGGTAATATCCTTTTCAGCCCTATTATCTTACATTATTTGTTCTTTCCTTTAATATAAGTTCGTAGCCACCATTTGTGTTTTAATTAAGTGAACTAAATCTTTGACATTTTCAACATTTTTATGAATGAATCCCAGAGACTGATCAGATAGTCCTTTCGTGTAGCAACATAAACATCTTCCACAACCTTTTTAAAAAGTTTGTTGGCATTAAAATTGTGATTCTCGATGTTCTTTCATTTGCAGAAGCTTATTTGAGCACGTCAAGTGGATATGTTGGAGATTTATCACACAACTCCACGTTAATTTTTTGCTTTAAGTGATCACCCATTTTTGTTCTGACATAAAGCAATATTCACTGCAGCTGTTAGCATATGACAGTTGACTGGCTGAACTTGGAAATAATGCTGCTGCTCATTGAAACATGTTGCCATATATTCTTGCTGCAATGTGATTGCTCTTCTGCCTTCACAAGTTATTCAAGAAGAAAATTAGTCTCATTTCTTTACACAGACACTTTGCATAAACATGCAGTCATCATTTATCTACAAATCATATAAAGTTAAATGTAATCAATTACAGTTGTACATAAGTATTCACGGTGCTACTATAGGGGTGTCCTTGCTGCTGATGGCTGAGAGGGGCTGATGGCATCATATCAGGGACCCTCATTCATTTGCAGCTGGGATTCCTTGATCTAAGAATGCACTGACATGTTTTTGTGGATATAAATACTCACAGATGTCCTCATTCTCTCCGAGTGGTTTGGATGGCATTTGAGACTGGTTAGAATGCCTCCTCACACTATTTGATTAAGAGACAGAATTATGTCACATATAAGCCAACACCGGTGGAATCCAAAATTCATTGATACATTTGGCATCAATTCTGGCACTTGAGCTTTCTGCTGGTGTTTGTGTCATAGAAATAGATTCCATTTAAGGGTCATAGATGTTTGTGGTGGGTGTATCTTTAGGGAAGTGGTGTTTGAACATACTTCAAGGAACTTTGTCCAGTTAGAAGAAATTAGTCACCAAGCTTGGAAATGTTTTAGTCCTCAGAAATTTTAAAGAATTTTATTTTTCTATTTACTAATTGGAGACATTTGGGAAACTCATTTTGGGGGATATAAATAAAATAGGTAAATGATAGCCTCCTTTGCAATCTTAATATTGTTTCTACCAAGAGAATGACTTCTTCAACTTGGTTAACACTAAACTTTAAAAAAAAAATTTCCAAATAACACAGCATTGCAAGACCAGTGAGTTTTTCATTTGATTGAATGAAATCTTAAGTAAATTATTGATTTTGACAGTGTTTGGCTGTATGATTTGTTGTTTAGTTTAGGAGAAATTGCATGCACCACTGCACAGGCACAGCCTGCATTGTGCGTACTTTGAGCAGCCTTGCTGGGTGACAGAATGGGGTAACAGAGCTATAATTTATAGTCACTAATATGAAGATGTTATATCAATTACCTAAGAAAAAATACCCTACTGGATTTATATCCTTTAGTTATTAAAAAGTGGCAGCTATCTTAAATTAGTTATGGAAACTAAAGAATTTAGCGACAGAAATTAATCACTGTCATGATCCGTACACAGACTCTGGGTTGCAGCGCTCTGCAAAACATTTGTTTGGAAAAGGAAAATTGCTATTATGGTCACCTTAATAGAAACAGACAATCAAACAAATCTTAATTTAAAACATTGCATGTGGTCATAAATCATAATGGCACTGAGATTTAAGGCACAAAAAGCAACTTCATAAAGAAATGAGGCGTGCCAGAGGGAACCAGCAGCCAAGGCTGGTGCCGTCCTATCCGTCCATCCTATTAGCAATATTGCAAATGTTTTGATATTTCAGCCCCAAGCAGGACTGTCCATTTTGCAGTAAAATGCAGCAATCAATCTCTTTTCTTGCCATTGCCTTTCCGGTCTCCTCCAACCCATTCTCCACCTAGCAAGTAGAAGGATGGCCTGACAATGGAAATAGAGTCATGACATCCCCCCCTTCAACACCCATCAGTGCCTCCCCCTGCAGTTAGGATTAAATCCAACTCCTTCAAGTGATTGCCTTCACCTCCTGCAGCCCCCCTCTAGCACCCTGAGCTCTAGCATGCTGGCGTGCCTCTGTTCCTTCCCTCCTCCTGGGGGGACTCTGGGAGAAGGCCTCATTAATGTTTAATTTGCATTGGGTTGTAACCCATTATTTCTCATACTTGTAGTTTCACTTGAGCTGAGTCACACAGCAAAAACCAAAACCAAAACAAACAACAACAATAAAACCTCCTTAAGAGAGGAATGAGATAGGGGCTATGCCAGTGGAATTAGAATCACTTAGTCATTGTGGTATGCAATGTGTATTGCTAATTGTCATATTAGCGAATGTTGTGTTCTGTTTACATATGGTGCAATGTAAGTACACCTTGTGTGTGAGCACAAATGTTTGCATGCCTGTGAGTGATAGATGCCCCATTATGGCGTGTTACATGGTAGTTGCAACATCCTCTTGGAAGGCGAAAGACATCATCAACATAAGCTAAATTCTCCTCATTACTGAATTGCTTCACCATCTGTCTGCCTAGCTTTCTCGGGCTTCTTTAAATAGGCATCAGACTGGCCAGTGTCACCAAGCATCCAACCCTTACAGATGGGGCCTAGCCGTGGGGCCAACTCAAGTGCAGCTGTGTCTAGTGCAGGCCAAGACACACTTTTTTTGGCCGCAGCTCTTATTTGGTTTTGACAATGATTTGATAGCATTAATACATCAAAAGAAGAGGCTGTTGTTCTTATTGGTGATTATATATATACATATATATGTATAAAACTTTTTAACCACTGCCAACTCTCAGAATAAACAACTTTCTCAAAGTCTAGGTTTCCAAGGCAGGAGTAATGGGAGCATTATCTGTAGTCAGTGAAGGGGAGTCAGCATTTGGCAGTATGCTTTCAAAATGGAGTAATCAGTGTATTCTATATGGATTATTTCCAAGACTTTAGTACAATCTTTCTTTAAGCCCAAAGCACAAATGGAGTTTGGAAAAAACAAACACAAATGCAATTTCATTTTTTTTAAATATTATACAGAATATGTGTATTCTCAAAGCACCATTCTTCCTGAATGAAGTATAATCTCATGAAAATTCTATTTCTACACTCTTCCCTATGAATGCTTCCTGCAAAATAGAGTTCAAAATTGGAGAAAAATAAATAGAACTGTCTAATCTTTCTGCATGGCTCAATTACAAATAACACAATTCAGCTTTTCAGATAAACATTCAGAATTAGAAAAAGGAACTAGATGTGTAGCCACATAGACTAATGCATCATTTTTCATATCCTAAGCCAGAAAGTAATGACTCGGATGTAGCTTAGCTTTGCTTGTAGCAAATGTGCATGTTGATGAAAATGGGGCCTCATTTAAATGACAGGTCACTCTTCCACCACCATCTGCCTAGCAGTGATGGACAGTTAAGGTATACATTTGGACGTCTCTTAACAGCTTTATATGAAAGCACACCAAAACTAAAACTGCCACAACCATCCAAAAGCTTATAGGATCTATTCGAATATTTTTGACTGTCTTGGAAAATGATGTGATATTTGGTAATGTAGTAACTTTTTAAAAGCGTAGCATGAAAGGAGTTAAATTTGGTGAACCAACCTGAGCCAGAGCATTGGTTTTGGCTTGCTAGGTCGTGAAACTAAACTAGCTGCCATTTTAGGCACTTGACAAGCTACTTGCTACAGCTTCTTCTTTTTAAGGCATCTTGCAGGATTGCCAATAGGAACATACACGGAGAGGGGCATTCATTTTTATAATACTGAAAACACTGATGTTGAATTTAAGTGAATGTTTTTTACTCTTTACAGGGTTGCGTGAATGTAGGTAAGCGAAACAGTGTAGGTAAGCGAGTCAATATCTAGAATGAGCTGGAATTGTTTGGCTTTGTCTAAACTTCTATATTTGATTTGCTTAAACTTCTACATTAATCTATATCCTTTATAATTTCTATAGTTTTCTCTTGACCTCTTCTCAACAGAATTTGGGGGAAAAATTTTTTTTCAAATAGGTAGAGATACATTTATCTTTCTGTTTGGGGAAGTGAGGGAGATGAGTTGTTAAATAAATTACTTTGAATTTAAATAAAGTACAAAAATAACATCCTGCCTGCAGGAAAAATATAAAATACATTTAAAACCCTTTTAGAATTTCATACTATTTATAAATAATTTCTTAACAATTCTCTAAACAAAATCCTTTAGAACTTTTATTTTGTAACTTTGAAGTAAACTTCATTTAAAAAATAATTTTTGACTCTAGCTTTTTACTTAATTTCAGCCTTAATATCTCCCATTTCCACAAACTACTGAGTTATATATATACCCTACAGGGCCTAAGCATATTGTTGAATGTTATGCTAACTATTACATTAACTTTGTAAAATATTGTGACCTTGCTTGTTAGAAATGGGTGATAGGAAAGACTGTCATTTATTTTGTCTCATTGTGAAATAATGTAGAAATG
>CM052441.1:14368777-14387582 GCA_028533085.1 Varecia variegata | reverse complement strand
CCTCAAACTGTACGCTTAAGATGTGTATATTTCACTGTATATAAATTATATTTCAATTTTTAAAAATCAGTAAATGTTGACAAATGAACATATTCTAAGCTTATTTTCTCTACAAAATCTAAGACTTTTGACTTTCCTTTCTTTGTGTATGTTTCACACACATATCTCATGTTGTGTAAGCTACTGTATAAATTAAATTTTATAGATTGCATATGTTTCTGACTAGATATTCACACACCTTTGACTTTTTTCTACCAAATTCAGTCTTTTAAAAGATCCTGATCACTCTACTTGTAAAATATATTTGCAGTTCATTCCCTCACCTCTGTCCTCACTCTGTTCAGCCATCATCATCTCTCACCTGACAGACATTCATTACCGTCTTACCCAATGTTCTTGCCTCTGCTCAGTTCTTTCATCTACCTTCCTGCGTGCCGAAGCCTTATCTTTCTAAAATTCTAATGTGCTTGTACAACTCACTTGATGAAGAACCTTTGGTGGTTCCCGCTGTCCATGTACGCAGTGTGCCTTGTAGCATATAATGACACTGAAAATGAAGGTAATCTTACAAGGTGCTAGACAACATGTTCTATGTTTATAATCCCATGGACTCTTTTTAACAACCTCATGAAGTGAGTGCAGTTACTCACCTCTAGCACATGGGCAAAACAGTTACCAGATGTGTTAAGCACCTTGCCCAAAGACACACAGCTAGCAAGTAACAAAGTCAGGATTTGAACCTCTGTTGGCTGACTCCAGAGCCCAGGTACCTTTTCCCTACACACACCTCCTCTCTCTAGGGTCAGCCTCCAGCCTTTGTTACCCAAACCCGTCTCCTCCCCAGTCCCTGGGCACCTGCTGCTGTCCATCCATAGCCAGCTTCCCTGTGTTCTTCAACACTTCTATGAAGCTCCTGCTCCTTCTAGCCTTGCAGACTCTTCACTCAAGTTCAGGTGCCACTGCCTTGGGAAAGCTTTTCCCAGACTCCTCCAGATAGCGTGTCACCCATAGGTCTGCTCAGCCACAGGGTGTTTGTTGGCCATAGGTCCATTATCATCTTCCTTATTTTTTATTTTGAAGACATGTTTATGTATTTCTCTTCTCTTGTTGGAGCTCCTTCAGAACAAAGACTGTCTTTCTCATATTTGTTGTTTCTAGTCCTTAGCATATAGAGGTTTGTAACAATTGCTTGTTTAGTAAATGAATGGTTTGCTGCCAGACTATCTAACATCAAAGTCTCATTTGCTTAATTGTGATCTCCTATTGTAAATTATCTATCAGTAATAAAATCATTTAAAGCTCAACTAAAAAACTCAAAAATTAAAAAGGAAAAAGGGGAGGGGTATCTTGTTTCTTAGGCTGAGTAACATTATGAGGTTACTCTTTAACAGCACGGGAGAGTGTTGAATTTTTTAGAGCTTAAAATGATTGGCTGAAATATTAAGCTGCTTTGCCAGCTGTTCAAAAAATGAATTGCTCCCAGCATATAAATAACTACTGTTATGTCTTTATAAAATTCTAGACCTTGAATGGCATACTTCAATTGAATACTTGCAATCTTAAAAGAACTCAAACATCAACCTTAGTGGAGTTTAATCATACTCATGGTAATCTCTCCTTCAAATGTGGTTTACTGCAAAGGAGAGACAGTAACATGTCAGTTTAACAATTTCTAGCCCAATTAGATCAATGTAACATCTTTAGTGTCTGCTTATGTGATATTTATTAAGAGGAATTTTCTTGTGCTTCTGGTAATATTAATTACCATCCAGATGCACCAGCTTGTAAATGCCCATGTGCAGGCATAGAATCTTCCATTTCCATCATAAATATTAACAGTGGGTGTCTCTTTCAATGTCACCCATTGCCCTACCTGATCTCAGCTATGTTTACATACAGCAAATGTTACTCAGTTCTGTTCATTACGTTATGTTGTAGTAATGGAAATCCAAATGCCTTAATTGAAATGATAACAATTTACTGACTTGAACAGACCTAGTGTAAGCAAATTGGCCAAGAACAATGGGCGTGTAAGGTGCAAAAGGGAAAAAAAAATCTTGAAATCCATGTATTGTTTCAAACTAGCAAGCCTTTATTGAACATCAAATTCTGTGCCCAGCTCTGTTAGATTCTGAAGACACACACAAATACACAGATGAAAATAGAGAAGACTCCTTTCAAATAAGCTCAGCATGACAGAGTAAAAGCTGCAATGCATCAGAAACTAAGGAAGAGAATTGGCTGAGATTCTAAAACACTTTTAGGAATTTCTTACCAGATACAATGCAAATAGAACAAAATTAAAGAAGAATGCTGAAGGAGTTCTCACAATTCACTGAGCTGACATTAAACAGCATCATCAACTGAAGGAAGTAAGAGATAGAAGGCAACAAAGCCGCTTAAAGTTCTGAAATTGGCAAGGAAAAGAATGAGCTTGCAGTACTCCTAGGTAGCAGTTTTGGTTTAGCCTTGTGATAAGCTGTATCAAGACAGTCTCAAGGTCCACCTGGGGACCCTGGCAAGCAGGAAACCATGTGTGATGGGGGCTTCACAGCAGCTAAAGGGAGCAACCAGGAAGAGCCATAGGTAGGGGCTTGTACGGAGCCCAATCTGCAAGGAAGACAATGATGGAAATGATGCCTACACAAGCGTCCTTCCCAGGCCCCTCAGTCTGCTGGTGGGTAAGTCAGTGGGATACGTTTATGCCAATGAGACATCCTTTGGCAAGATTAATACTCTGTGCAGGTAGATCGACAATTAGGGACACCAAGGGGAAAATTCACTTTAAAAATGAGCTCAGGCACACACGCACACACATTCGTTGTGATGCGTTTGCTGCCACCTCTAGTCACCTTCTTTAAACCCCATCACTGGTGCTGTCAGAGTAAAAATATAATAGAGGTGTCAGCTGCCTCAGTTGCAACATCTTGCTGGTGGTGTCATGTGTCTATTTTGATTCATTGCCCTGGTTTTTGGATCCTACTCCTGCCTGCCTGTTAGGACTAAGCCTCCCTGCCATGCTCTGATTTCTAGCACATGCATGTTTCATGGTTTCTAAATGTTTGCCTGACTACACCACTTAACTAGATCCTTTTTGAGTGTTGGCTTCTGGCCTAATTTTCCCTTCCCCATGGTGCTTTTCTCTTAATGTTTTTTGTACCTCCTACCTCGGCTAATTTTTGGGATCCTTCCCTGCCAAGCTCAGCGCAATCTTCTCAGCAACTTTGAGAGTGCTGTGGACCAAATCATATCCCCCAAAATTTGTATGTTGAAGCCCTAACTTCCAATGGGGTCATATTTGGAGACTGTATTTGGGAAGTAATTAGGTTTGGATGAGGTCATGAAGGCAGGACCCTTATGATGGGATTAGTGTCTTGTAAGAGACACCAGAGCACTTGTTCAATCTCTGTGTCCACCATGTGAGGACAGAGAAAAAGGCCCCTACCAAGAACCAGATCAGACAGTATTTGATCTTGGACTTCCCAGCCTCCAGAACGATGAGAAATAAATTTCTGTTATTTAAGCCACACGGTTACAGTATTTTGTTATGGCAACCCAAACAGACTAATGCAGAGAGGAACTTAAAGATGGAGAAACAAAGATTCAGAGAATGCGAGCACACTGTTTCAGAATTTAGCTACTTAGTACTCCACTTTACTAATAAACACCCTTGACTTTTTGTTTTTTTACCATATAGTACTACATTAAAAATTGGATAAATCGCCCCACCCCCGTACTAAACATTTCATTATTGAAATGGAGATAAGATTTAAATTATTCATCTTCCTTATGGGAAAGATGTTAAAGGACTACAACCTTAGACAATGGTTATATGTCGTATATTTACAAACTTTTTTGTATTGTACTTGCATTTCTATTTAGGACTTATCTTTCTTTTCCATGGTACATGTATTTGCACATGAGCATGAATATCAAAGCCACATCTGTATCATTAGACTATAGGACTTAGTGTGTTGGCTTTCTGTAATACAGCATTTAGCTAAACACCAGACACATGTGGCTTCTGTTAGATAGCACTTAATTGTAATGTTTTTGTCATATTTTAGTGAAATAGGGTTACAAATAGGAAAATAGGAGTAAAAATCTGATTCTCATTTTCCCGTCAGCTACATTGAATGTTTTCTGAAATTGAGAGACCTCAAAATGGGAGGCCTGACAAGCTTCCAGCATCAACTTTGGAGAACCCTGGTGTACACTGGGGCCAGTTCCATGAAGGCAAGTGGCCTCCACCTATGAGGGACTAGCCACTCAGCAACTGTGGCCATTAATTTGGTCCTGCTCTTTCTATGGCCTCTAGGTGACTGAGTCTTAGCTTATCATGTCACTAAGTGTAAGAGGGTATTTATTATATTTTCAAGGAATTTTTCAGAATTAACTTTGCATCTCTAGGATCAGGGCTGTTAGGAAAATAGCTTGCTTAAAGTTTCTTTTTAAGTGAAACTTCAGCTATTTTATTTTCCCAGTTAAAAAAAATGAATTGAATGTATAATATATTAAATCATTATAGTTCTTTTAACGTTATTTCATCAGCTGTAGATGAAACTCATTTGTCTCTGGGTTGGAGGCAGCTCTGCTTGAGTCAGCGGTTTGAAGCCAGAGCTATGGATTTACAGGCATTCCGTATCAGTGGCGACAAAATAATCCATTTCCTTTTAGAACGTTTGTGGCCTAAACCAAAGACCAATTTATTCATATTAAACAGTGCTTTTGAAAGAAGATGACAATTCCATCAGATAATTTTGTTCTGTATTTGTAAACAGAAGTGAAGGTTATAATGTTAGGACTTAATTTAATGGATCTTGGATTGCATGTATAGTGAGTTATGGCTAAAAATAGAATTTCATGTCTTATAGTAAAACAGGTATTTATTACCAGAATCACTAATCCATCCTAGAGACCTGTGCTTTATCTTTTTTGCTGTTTGTCAAAATGGGGTTCTTTTTCTATTTCTTCTGTATACATTATCTTCTCCATGTTCATTTCTCTACAATAGATGGTATTTCCAAAATCTGAAAAATTCAGTGCTTTTCCATCCTGTGGAAAATTAGGTTTTATCCAGAAAGTCAACTCTGGACAGATGACAGGTCTCTCTAGCTGCTGCAGTCTGGGCCTAGGGGTCCCACCCACTCCCCAGGTGGAATGAGGAGAGCACAGAGGGGCTCTACCCTTGAGCCTGGGCACTCAGTGAAATGAGATTTCTAAGCTGAGGCCATGTGGGAAATCAAAGGTAAAAAGGTAGCTTCTGAGGCCACATCATCACATTAGCCTGAGGCTAAGAATCTGGAACTTTTCATTAGGCAGTGTGACATGAGGGTAGCTTTGCAACAGAAGAGTAACAGTGCTTTGGGGAGGTTTGTCTGTGGTTGATACACAGGATGGACTTAAGCAGAGGAAAGCAGCTTCCATGCACAGAAGATAGTCGCATTGGAATACGAAGAAGGGTCGGATGGTGCTAATGGCCGTGGGAGCGCTGGTGACAAGGGAGAGAAGAGCCATTTGGATAATAGAATTGACTGATCCAGTGGAGGTGGAGGTAGGAGTTGTTTCAAGATAAAAAAAGATCAAAGATGAGTTTAGAAGTTGAGAATGAGTAACTGGAAGGGTTGTATCACAATAACAAACATCCAGAAAACTCAAATGTAAGCTGCAGGGGCTGCTAACAAGTTTACTTTTGACATCTTGAGTTAAAAGTGTCATCTGTTTGGGGATGTGCAACAAACAGATCTCCTTTCCAGGACAGAATCTGAGCCAGAGATAGAAACCCAGAGTTGTCTGGGCCGCTGTGGCAGTAGGGGCTGGAGAAGGGGTAAAGGGTGTCATTCCCACGGAGAGAGGGGAGCCGAGCAATGGGCAGCCCAGCTGAAGAGATGGAGGAGAGCAGAAGGGACGTGGGTGAGAGCTAAGGAGAGTTCCAGAAGCCGGGGACAGAGGGTGACTCCAGAAAGCAGCTCTGGTTGATGGATTCAGATATTTCAGAGAGGCTAAGGAGGACCAGTCAGGCTAGTTATGGGATTCGACAATTAGGTTATTTTTTGTTGAGAGAAAGTTTTCTGTCCTGTGCTGGAGTAGGAAATACCAGGGTGAGTAAGGAATGGACGTTGGGGGAAAGGCTGCAGTGGTCGTAGGGAACTGGGGCAGCAAACTCAAATGCCCCCGTGGTCACTTCCAGTCTCAGGGTGTCGGTCTTTGAAGATAGAGTCTGTGTGTGTGTGTGTGTGTGTGAGTGTGTGTGTGTGTGTGTGTGTGAGAGTGTGTGTGTGTGTGTGTGAGTGTGTGTGTGTGTGTGAGAGAGTGTGTGTGTGTGTGTGTGAGTGTGTGTGTGCGTGTGTGTGTGTAAGAGTGTGTGTGTGTGTGTGAGTGTGTGGTATGCATAGGGGAAGGGTATGGTGAGCACAAGGCTCATGCCCTATCTCTGCCCGAGTTCACTGTTTCCATATGGGACTGTGAGCCCAGTGTTACCAGTAGTTTTGATTTTTCAAAAGAAATAGGCCATCTAGGGTTTTTTTTTTCTTTTTAAATATGAAATCTGTATGTTTTAAAATGTTGGTTCACATGTTTAAAAGTCCTGTCCAAACCAAATAAAGCATATCTGCGGGGGGGGCACAGCCCAGAGGCAGCAGTTTGCTACTGTTGATCAGATAGCAGGTTCTTGAAGGTTCTCCGTGAAGGGGAAGAGAGAGAGCAACCCTAGAAAGCTCCCTGGCTCACCACCAGCACCAGATGACTACTTGTTGAATGAGGAATAAGGTTGTGGGAAGATTATTTTTAGATAGGAAAAAACACAGGGCTCTAATTTGATGTAGCTATGATCATGGATATAAACAGCGCCTAAAAAAATGCTGGTAAATTAAACTATGGAACATTTCCATTCAAAATGATTATTTTTAAATTCCTTTGTCAACATTGGCCTCTCATTATGTATTAATATGATTGTCTTCACACCACTGGTAATGCAGAGTGACAATAGAACAGCGATCCATTTGCAATATTGTTATTGTATCAGCACCACTGAAAATAAGTAATGATTGGAACTTCAAGAGTAGCACCACTAAATCAGTAGACAAGCATGATTTATCTGTCTTTTGTAATATATTTTAAAATTTTCAAATTTCTCTGATTGTGTTCAATTAAAGCAAGGGCTGGACTTTCTAAGAGACACAGGCACATAGGGAACGAGGGAGGTAGAGATATACATAAGTAGATGCATAGAAAGTGTTTCTCTTCAGAGTTCTCTGTAATCTCTAACTTTCTGAAAGTTGCATATTTATCAGTCCCTGTGTTCTCCTAAGTACATTTCTTCTGCTCAATTTCAAATAGAATTAAGATCACAAATAGTTTAAATCTCGACACACAGACTGGTTGATTACCGAAAGTATTTTGTGTCTACTAAAGTTGAGAAATTGTTCTAAATCCTGTCTATGGACATGTCTGTGTGTTTTTTCCCCCCTTCAAATGTAAGACCTATATCAGTATCCATATCTTCAACATAAGTATTGTTGCCCTTTGACAGATGAGAAAATCGAGGCTCAGAAAGGTTGAGTAGCCTGCTTAAAGTCACACAGTATGTTCTACAGCTGAACTATGATTAGTCTGACTCCAATGCCTGTGTCTTGCGGCAGCTTTAGCCAAATTAATCTCTGAGCAACTTGGTCCATTGACTTTTGGGAATAAAGCTCATATTTTCTTCTTAAAGTAACACTAGGCCTTCTTTTGCTCTGGCCTGTGGGGACAGCTACAGTTTCCCATTTTTCTAAAGGAAATTGTAGAAGAATTGTACTCTTTGAACTGAGTGTCAGTGATTTCCAAGGGAAAGCTTACAATTGCAGATCCGTGTCTACTTTTGAATTGTGAAGGCTATGGGACTTTTAATTTCTTACCTCTCTATCTCTCTTTTTTAAATCATTTTTTAAAATTACCATTTCTTTGTTGGGCTTGGCCATGTGTGCAATCCTAGCAAGAGAAGTCAAGTGTCCGTTCTGTGTTCTTTGCCCCATCGTTTTTCTCTTTATAGTTAAAGCTCTCATGTGGGTCATATTTTTCAGGGTCTGTGCAACTGGGAGGGGGATTTTTCAGGCTATAAATAGTCAATCTATCCTTTTATGAAGGCTTCAGAAAGATGCCTGAAGTTGTGTCAGGCACAGGGCCCAATGGAAAGCGTTATCATGCTTTATGTTTTTCCCCAGAAGCTCCAGTGTGTCTCTGTTCTTTGTCATAGCTGAAAAGTAGCATCTAGGGTTTTGTCTTTTAACAAAATGTATGTGTGTATTTGAATGCAAAGATATAAATATTTAAATATGTAATATATAAGTATATTCACACATATCCAAATGCAATCTATGCATCCCTTTAGACATGTTAATGAGATGATACATATTAACACACTTTGCAGGTATACAACTTTGGAAGACTCTATATTTTTTAGGCAAAAATATGTGCCTCTGCAACCACACCACACAGACTTAACATCTGTTTTAAAGTGTGTTAAAATCCAGCAACTCAATGTCAATTGGATGTGGCTTCACCGTATGCTTGCTGGATTATGGCTCTCACCAGGGCGGGAGAGCTTCCCGATCCCATCCAAACCTCCAGAGCACCATTCGAAGCAGCTGGTATTCTATATATTACCTAATTATGAAGCACACAGTGTAGTTTAGAATACTTAAGAGGCAGTAGGAGCCCACTTCTCAAAATATTTACAGCCTTTTATTCTTCTAAAAACAATAATTTGCATGCCTAAAATGATTTGTGTACCTTTGCCATGCAAATTCCCTTTGGGCTCTTTTTTCTGGTAAACCTTGCTCTGAAAATATCAATGTTTAGCAGCGAACAGGCCAGAGGGAGACGGAGTTGGCAAGAATGGAGGCCTTAAATGTTTTCCCCAAATTTTGAGTATTCAAAGGAAAATGGGGAAAACCGTAGAAAGAAGAAGGTCTGAGTGCAAGAGCCCTTGCTGAGGACACGCATAACACCTGAGGAGAGGCTCTGGAACAAGGGCCAGCCCTGGCACTGGCAGGGATGACCGGGCGCACCCATCCAGTAGCCAGCTCCGGGGCTGGTACTGATTCAGAAGAACATTAAGAAAATTGTTTTGAAGTTCTTAGATCCCTCAGTGAGGAGGTGAGGCAAGACCTCATGCCACAGGTTGTTACAGGGACCCTTCTCGGAGCTCAGTGGATCTGGTCATGCAGCAGGGCTCCCCCATCCACTGTCGCCTTTCCAAATCTCTTCCACCCTTTGGGACCTAGCTCAGCCAGCCATTCATTGGACAAACCTGAACTGTGCCTACTGTGTGCCAGGTGCTATGTGGACAATGGGAATGTGAAAATAAATGTGATAATATAGACCTTCAGAGACTCTGTTGTCAAAGAGAGGGGAAAAGGCATAAAATCAAATCAGTGTGTCCAGGTGTCTATGGCGTGGTAGCAAAAGCAAGCGTAGAAGTAGCGGGCACACCAAGGAGGGGATGCTCAGGTCTACCTTACGTAGCAAGAGAGCAGGAATGTTTTTGCAGTGGAGGTGCTGCCTGAGGCAGACCCTGCAGAGACAGCTGTTCTAGAAAAGGACTGGAGGCCAGAAAGGCCCAGGGCAGGGTGGGTTGGGGTTGGTTGGGGGGTGGCGATGACATGTTTTGTCTGTTTAATAACTCCAACTTTCAGCAGAGCACTTTCGAGCTTCTCCAAGCTACCTTATTTCTTCCGAGCGGTCTGTGTCTATTAGGGATCAGGGCCTTGGTCTTTGGAATTGACTGAAAACGTCCCAGATGATGTAGTAGTATTGCCATCTTGGTGGAATAGGTCCCCTCCCAAGAGGCAAGTGGGGGCTGAATAACCTGGGTCAGTGTCCCATGATTTATTCTGAAAATAGAACTTGTAACAGAGTATTTAATCTGGCTTCAGTTCCATTCTGAAAGAGATGATTTAAAAAATGAGTATGCTTGATAGTGGATTTAAAGCGAATGAGCTCCTTTTGGAATTTAAGATTAGTGTGTCGCTCCTGTTTATAGAACTATGCTAATACAAACATATTAGAAAGAGGAATAAATAAATGGATAAAAATATTGATTAAATATATATATAAGAAGTGGCATTAAATATGTACAGAATATATACTGAATATAAAGTATTAAGTACATAGAGAGTACTTATATAATATTATCACGTAAAAAGCCAAGAATATGGGCCAGAATCTTAGTGATGGTTATTTTGGACAGAGTGTTGCAAAAGACATTATTTTCTATGTTTTTCTGCGTGTTTGCAAAACTGTACACAATGGAACTAAATTTCTTTTATGAACAGAAAATAAATTTTTTTCCTATGGGGAGTAAATTTTGGAGGTAGCAGATTAAACAAAGTACTCCCTCAAGAAAGGACAGTAGGGATACTGTGACCCATCCCTAAAAGACCATCTCCTATGGCTAGGCTGGCCTTAAACTCATGCACTGAAGGTGATATAGTCTCTCTACTCTGCTCATTCATTCAGCAACAATAAGACCACCTAGTGGGTGCTGATACTAAGATATAAAAGATAATTTCATACATGGCCTCAGTGGGCCTCTAGTCTAGTTCAAGAAAGAGAGATATAGGAAAAAAATAGGTGCAGATACCTTGCTGGTGTAGTAAGGGATGTCTGAGCAGGTTACAATAAGAAGGTGGTTAGTTAACATGGAAACCTTGCCTCATCCCAAATTTCCTTGGATCTGAAAGCCTGTGCTCCAATCTTCCTGTTGGACTTCTCTTTTTTCATCGTCATCAGAGTTAAATGTTCTCTTGTGAGCCATATGCATTTCTGCTGTGAGGTAAACTCCCTGAGGGCCACATTCTGTCATATGTATGTTTGTGTGCCCACAATGCCTTGCATATAGTAGAAATTCAATATATATTCACAGTACAAGTGAATGGCCCAGTATTATGTGAGGATAAGCATGCAGTAGTACTGTAATACAAATAGTTCATTTCAGGCTCAAACAAACTATTTTATAAGTCTGACAATTGCATAGTGAAGGAAAATGACTACATCTCAGCAAGCACTGATTGATGGATGCTTCGTCCAGACGCCATGCGGCAAGGGAATAAGTTTCCTTCATAAAATTAGTGGCCTCTGACATGCACTGCAGGATCTTTTTTCTTAATAAACAATCTTTTCTATCAGCTAAGGTCGTGTACCTGTTATGCAGGAAAGTAAAGTCATTCTTAGAAATATGGACAGACAGAAACTTCCCTTTATTAAACTATAGCTGTATGGTTTGTAAGAAAGATGGTGCATAGAAAACTCCTGTTTGTGGAGGGTTTGGTTGAATTATTACCATCTCCATGGGAGCCTGGGCTTTATGTGGTGGCCGGGAACTGCATGGGTAGCAGCATCTACTCTCTTGGTTCACGGAGCCCAAGGCCCCTGCCGGGAGTGTTATCATTCAATTTTCACACAGCAAGAGTGACAAGAGCTAATTGTTTGGATCCTGTTTGTGTCCTTCCAACCCCATGCGGTTGACTACTTTATAATAATCTGAATGGCTAGTTGGAGTTCTAATAATAGAATTTCTAAGCCTGTAACTAGAATGTGCCAGAAAGGTTGATCCTATATGGTGAGAAGAAGACACATTTCAGTGGGAAAAAAAAAAAATCTTTCTGAAAATTTACTTTTTTTTAAATGGGTGGCTTATTTTGGGGAAGAAACAACTACTTCTAGTGCATATCACATTCAGGTGTATTGGGAGGGTGTGTGCATATGTGAACACACACACACACACACACACACTCTTATGCTTCTTTAATGGAATAAACCAAACCATTTTGAGCCTGAACAATTAGGAACTTGAGGTCTAGGGACTTCCAAAGAAAGGTAATGTCATATAGAATTGAACCAATGTTGTGGCCTATAGTCCCTTTTGGAGAATAAAGCTAGTGGTTTCTTCCATTAAAATAATGCTCACAATTTTAGTGTGCTGGGCACAGAGACATGAGGAAACTTTGGGGAGTGCTGCATGTGCTCACCGTCTTAACTGTAGTCACGGTTTCACAGGTGCATACATACGTCAAAACTCAGCAAATTGTGTACTTCAAACATGTACAGTTATTGTGTGTTACTTACTACTTTAATAATAAAAAAGCACATTTTAGTGTGCAGGACTGGAATGCCCCTAGACACACCTCTTGTGAAGAGTTTTGTAAGTGAACTAACATGAATGCCACTGTGCTTAATCCAGCAAATGCCCACATGCTTCATTTCTCCAATCATCCAGTTATCCTTCCAGGATCTAGAAAAATCATAAATTGTGGGTGAGTTTTGTGCTACATGTGTGTGCACCATTCAGTGTCCAGGACAGATCATCACTGGCCCGGACCAGTCTCTGGCCTAGAAAGAGACAGCAAGGTGTCTCATTACTGATGAGGTTAGGCAGGAACTTGGTTAAAATCCAGAATGCAGATTTAGGACCGTGACAACAGCAAGTTACAATTATCCCTTTCAACCCATCCCACTGGGCCAATTAGATGTGATAATACATTTAAATGTCAGAATTACCTACTTTTAGGTGGCTCCCCTATATATTCTCTTCTTTCTACTCACTGCAAGCAATCCAGACAAAATCGTAGGAGTAGGGTAAAAGAAAGAGAGTTTACAAATTCCAAGAGAATTTTAACAAAGGACCACCACTTGTGTGTGGAGGAGCCTCCCAGCAGTACAGAAAGACAAATCTCAGTCCCACCCTTCCCAGCGTGGGAGCTGGAACCTGTCTCCAACTGCACCCTATCAGCCCTGGCCCTGGGAGAGGGGCTCCCCAGCTCTGTACCTGTTAGGTCCAAGCCTGAGAGCTGAGACAAGGAGTGGGGCTTAAAGGGGTTGGAATAAAAGTTACTGGAGTTGAAGGGAAGAGGGGTGAGGAGAGAGCCTGAGAAAAAGAGGCAGCTAAGGAGAGCTAGGACGTCCGCTGGTGTGTCCCTGCCTGCAATTCTCATAGTCACAGTGGAGACGTGCTCTCGTTCCCTCTGCCCCCCACCCATCTTGGCACATGGGGGAGGATTCAAGGGGGAACAAGGAAGACTGAGGGGGTCAGAGGCGTGGGGTTTGAATAGAGAGGATGGAAGAGATGGAAAGCAGCAGCATTTCCAAAGTCTCTGGGAGATGGGGTGTGTGGGGGCTAAGGTGACCTCTGGGCCCACTGAGGGTGGGTAAAAATTTATTTGATACATTCAGTCGGAGAAATTAGGTACACGTGGTTTTTCTACACCCCTTTATCTTCATGACTTCTTATTCTCCTGCCTGGAAAATATTTGATTCATTTCTAATTAGAATCAACATTTTAAGTTCAGACTTATTTTTTAGAGGTGAATGTTTGACAAATTAACACCCCAATATCCAAATGCTAAAAAGAACTTTAAAATTAAACAATGATGATATCTACTTTCCTGAGCATCTGAAAAAGAAAGCCCAATTATTCTTTGTAGGTTGGAATATCCTATTATAATTAACTTTAATCCATACTAAATGGGCTTTAAGAAAACAGGCTTTTCTCACCTCGGTTCGATTTCATTTTTCAGTTTTAATGATTTGAGGTAGCTCCTACTAATTTTTGTTAGCCATGCACAAATGCAAATGGTAATGAGGCTTTTGTGTATGTGTGTGAAATTCAAAATCCATCCCTAGTCTATTAACTCTGTAAAGAAAGTTACACCGTAGGAGGCCATAGTAGACTGAACAAAAAGGCTTCCATTGTACAAAACCAATTTCCATGTAATCAAGTTGGGCGACAGAGTGTTTGCTCTTGAATGATATTTGTGCAGTGTTAGAGATGTCTGACCTGTGCTCTGTGCCGGCAGTTCTATCACTTAGCCAGGTGGAAGGTCAAAGGAAAGAAATGTCTCCTGAGTGTCTCAGCTGAAATCATGAAGCTTCATAATAGCATCGCTTCCTGGGCGCCTTGATTGCTGCTTTTGTCAAACTAAAATCTGGTGAAGCGTGTGCATCTTTTAACTGATTTACTTAGAAAACAGCCAGAGGTTTCTGTAGATAAAAAAGTACCTCATTTTGGTGCTAGAAATTTCCTTTTCTTTTAATTTGTTAAGGTTTGTTAAAGTTATAAGCTAATGCATTTTTCCATGTCATGTGGCTAACCATAGTCCAGGCACTTAATAGGGATTCAGTAAATATGCATTTTATTAATGATTGAACGAATGAATGAGCAGACCAAATGTCTCTTTAGCAACAGATGCAATATCATATGACTTACTCATACCGTTTTACTATAGAAACCTTGTTTTATTTTGATCTAACATTTATTTTCTGTAATTTTGCTGTAACTAAAAAATTAACACTTAGCCTTCTTCCATGGATGTGATATAGTTACTTTTGTTTTGAGCAGATGTCTTTGTAAGATTAGAAGTAAAATTTTGCAAGGCAGGCAGTCATTAGACGATTTTATACCCTTAACAGCATTTTAGTTCAGTGAAGAATCCCAGTGTCCTACAAGTCCTCTCTACATGGCTCTGCAGAAACCTTTGAAGGTTCCTAGCAGCAACCTGATTGTCATAAAGGCAGCACGCAAAAGCTCTCACGGGATTGCCCCAGAATCAAATACAAGAGCCAAGCGCTACTTTTAAGAAGCAGCACCACACTGACATGCTGCTGGGTTCTGCCTTATAAATCGATGCTGATACAATTCTACAAGTCTGTAATCAGTTTGAGATCATGCTCTGGTGTGTCCTACAGCAGACAGATTGCAATTTTCACTTTAGTTTTCTAGTAAAACAGGAAATAATTGGGAGAGTTACCCTGCAGTATTCTTACTAATAGCTTAAAAAAAAAGTATTAACTTCTGTTCATTTGTTTGCTACAAAATTGAAAAAGTAGATTTTAGTCTCACTATCTTTGAAACTCTGACTTTTTTTCATACCACATTGTATTTTACGTATATGTTCCCTCTTCCATGCCCAGATTACGTGTTCCTCCAGTGGAGGGTCTGTTCAGATATTTTATATCATTATCTCCCTAGGGCCTGGCTCAAAGTCTAGATATGTTTCAGAATGAAGTGATAGAAACATACATTTTAAAGTTAAAAAAGAAAAAAAAGTAGAGGGTTGTTAGTGTTAACTCAAAAGTGCACTTTCCAATATTATTGATTTGCACCTATATCTACAACCTGAAACTAAGTGTGAACTCCTATATACAAAGCTTTCACACAGTAAGACTAAACCAAATGTACATGTTAACTGCACACCAATTTATACAGTCAGTCCAATTGGAGCTAACAATGTTACTTTAATGTGACAGGCGAGATTGTTTTGTCAAAACTGGTTCAATGCTAACAATTTTAAAAAATCTGTTTTCTCTTTCTTTTTCGCTTGCAAATTTGAGTCTTAAAATTTTGAGTATGATGGATAATTTCTTGAATCATCATCATTGTCTTGGTTATTATTCCTTTTAACAGTGACTCGAATGTAAATCATCATTTGTTTTGGTAGGCCAATTAATTTCACATAGCACCTCAAAATACAACATTCATTTTGTACAAAATGCCATACGTGGAACACTTTCAATTGCATGTTTACTCCTACGCTTGCTGTTGATGAAGTATGTAAAGTTGGTGTGTCCAGGTCACAACATGGGTATGGCCACTTCAAGGTGTTCTGAATCCCTCATGGTCATGCCACCTTGTGACATTTCAACTCTCTCATGAGTTGTCTCTGGGAAAACTTTGGAGAATTTTATTTGTGTGTCAACTCCTTGGCTATAAGGAGTCAGATGAAGTAGAATTTTAAATTTTTCCTAGGATTTGCAAAACCAGCCATCATGCCTCCCATCCTTCCTGTCCCAAGGTTTAAGAAACACGGCAGTAAGGGTACGGTAAGTGGGGGAATAAGTGAAAAACCATCAGTGTGGCCTGATTTAGAGGATTCTTTAAATAAAAGTTTGCATATTTCCATGTGTGGTTGATTGATTTATATTTTTGCTATTTTTTCTTTGATTTGATGAAAATAATAAAATTGCTGTATTTTTTTTAACAAGTTAATGCTTCTTTGGTAGCTTTCTGAAAAATATTACAAGTATTTACCAATAATAAATGTGGGGGGGGTTAAACTTTCTAATTATTTATCCAAGGGTATCATATTGTTCCCAAACAAAATTTTCCCCAGACTTAAGAGATTCCTAAAATGAAGAACTGTTGGAATTGGTTTCGTGCTTTGGTCCCATTGCAGTTTAACTCTAGTGGCTTAAAAAACAAAACACAAAAATCTCAAAATGTAACTGTAATTCTTGAGGGTCTAAATGCCAGTAATAGAATTTTCATTCTCATGCCTGATATCTACCTTTTAGAAAATAATTAGGCACTAGAAGAATTGAACTTGACGCTATAGAGAAACAAGCATAAACTGACTGCCAAATGCTAGTCTATTTATTTCCACCATGAGCTCTGATTGTTTCTTAGCTTATGTAATTTTTAGAAACTTTGACTTAAATAACAATAACAGCAACAATAACTTACATTTATATATTTAGAGGTAAATGGAATTCCGTGGTACACTTTTAATACACAGCATCTCCTTTGCTACTCACAAAACCCATCTGTGCTGAGAGTTATTATTATTTCCATTTGAAATTATGAGAGATTTTAGGCTCAGGGACTTACCCAAGGCCTTCCAGTGAAGCAGGGATGCTGGGATGGGGGTACAGCCCATCCTCAGAGCCAGATGGAATTCCTCAGTGCTCAGAGCCTGGCCGTCTTCAACACGTAGGCACTTCAAAGTCCTTGTCACCACAGAGTATTCTTTCAGCGTTCAAATTCTGTATCTTTAAGCTACAGCTGACATATGGCTTTGGAAAGTTGTGATAAACAGATCTCCTTTAAGGACCTAATTCTAATGCATGAAATTTTGGAAATGAGTTTGATAACGGTGGTCACATTCTAAGACTTTAAATTTTGGCATCTTTGGGGAACTATGAGAAAGTCTGTGGACTATGACTTAAAATTTTTTAGAAGATCAGATCAGAGTTCAATATGCAAATGTATACAGGCCTGCCATGCTAAAAATACCTAATATAGGAAAAATAACTCAAAAACAGGTAAACTAGGAATTGCTTAATGGCATTTTAAAAGAGGATTTTTTACTTTATAAAAAGGTCCCTAGTGTTCCTTTTTGTGCTCAGCTCTCCTGGTGCATTTGAATGTTTGATTATGCATCAATAACTATTTGATGAAATGGCTGGGGAAAGAAAGAGGAGGAAAAAATTGCTAAAAGTTTGGGAATCGATACTGATACAAAACAATCAAAAAAGATGATAACACATTTAAAACATAAATGTAAAATTTAATGGGAAAATTTCATTTGAATCACCCTAATTTCATTTATATTCAGTAATTTTGTGAAAGACACCATTGGTAACCTAAGATCCTTTTTTACCCAAATTGCTAATATCTTCCATTCATTCATTCAATGCTTATTTATTGAATGCCTAGTGTGTTCTGGGCACTGTGCAAAGCAATGATGAGAAAAACCAGACACAGCCTCTGACCTCATAGAGCATGAACTATAGTGCTTATTATAATAATTTTATTTTGAAGTTTTATAGGACTAGAAGATGTGAAATGGTAATGAATAAGAAAGTTCTTTTAAAAACTTACTCAAGCATCTCCATGCGATAATATCTTTGTCTTTTGTAGTGTATCTTCTTTACACACTTTCCGAAATATATTATTCTAATGAATGATCATTATTTTCTGGATTATTTGTAAAAGATAAAGGGGAAAGCTTTTTTTAATTTGGTTCTTGGCATATTTATATGGATGTTTTGAGGCTACAGAAATGGCAATTATCATAAATATCCCAACTGGCACATTTATTAGCATGAACTCACATAATATAGATGAATCAACCTGACATTTTTTCCTGTCCTATTCGGTCACCATAATAATTGGTTCTATTACAGGTGAGTAGTGTGATCTTAATTTCCTTTGGTAAGCTTGAGTGATTTAATCTCATCCATGAATTATGAGTTGAAGATATATTTCAAATTTTAAAAATCCCATAATTTTTGTGAAGACCTCTCTGCCTTGTGAATTTAATAAAAGAAAGTAATCTATTAGTACTTCACATATATTATTTACTTATTTGTGTGTGTCACAACTCCAAGCTCTGTTTATATAAGCTATCCTTAGGAACTGGTTTTAATTCATTTATTTTTACCATGATGACAACTTTTAGTTGAGCAAATATTGGACTTTATTAATCCCACCTGTGTATCCTGCTGGGTAATAATATGTATTGGCACATGTATTTAAGATTCTTCAGGCTTTAAACAAAACTGTTGCCGTGGCAACCTGATTTCACAGCCCATAGTCCTTTGCAGAGCTACGCCTGCCTTATGGTAGAGGTTTCCATGGCAACATTTTTGTTCAGGGAACAGAGAACTTGAACAGAATATGCCACAAGTCTCTTTTAAATATGTGTGTTGATAGTGATAATACTGTAGTTAATGTGCTTTTAGAAATACAGGTGGCCCCATGATGGGGCTTCCACTGAATAGGTGCGTATTGAGTTCAGTGGTCACAATGCACTGGATGAGGAAATTAGAGCAATTTTTAGGCTCTTTCTCTCTCACCACCCTTCCCTCATTTGACCCTGGAGTGTGGTGAAGTAATCCTCAGTGGCTAGCATTACCAGGATGATCACGTGTGATAATGCAAAACTGTAAGGAAAAGATGTGTAACTGATGTCTGGCCCAGCTCGGCAGGCTCTCTGTAAAAGGGCAGCATCAATCTGGGGAGCCTCTAAGGCTACAGAATATTCTCCTC
>CM052441.1:14339868-14368277 GCA_028533085.1 Varecia variegata | reverse complement strand
AAAAAAAAGGGGGGCTACAGAAAGAAGCCTAAGGCCCATGCAAGAGGTCAAGGCAACAACAGAGCATTTCAGGGTCAAAGGCAGGGCCATCCTGGGGCCCAGAATAAATCACACTGTTTGGTATCCACCTCCAACATTTTTATACAGGTGGAAAAAAGTGTAAATAAATTTCTAGAGTAGTTCAGATGTTACAACCTCTGAGATACCATCCACAATGCTCCCAGCCTTGGTGAATTCCACTCTTTCTCACCCTGCTCATACTTCTGCGCCACATTTATCTACTCTTGTTGTCTTTGAATGCTCACATGTGTGCCCCTCACCCCTTCAAACTGCACTCCTGATAAAAGGGACCACATCTTATTCTTTTTCTCGTTGTTTTAAGAGCCTTGCTTAGGATTTAGACAAATAACTATGTGTCAAAGAATTTCAACTGGTCAGAGTCCTGTTTCTGCCCGGATCAGAGTTGAAGAGGTATCGGTGTTGTAAAATAAATCTAAAATGATGTTTCTTTAAAAGTTTCCAAATTTGTGATCTATTATACTTATGGAGAATTTAATATTTGAAACAATTCAGTGGCTTGTCAATTCTTCAGAAGTAAAACTTGAATAGCACCCTCATGACTTACAAAAAAGGATAGAAGTGACATTTATACAGTGCCTATTATGTGTCCAAAGGCACTACGCAGACACCATCACATTTGATCCTCACAATAATCATGGGAGGGAGATGTTATTAAAACTGTTTTAAAATGAGGAAACCGGAGCTCTGAAATATTCAATAACTTATTTAAGGAAACTGGCAGAGCTGAGACAGAAAGCCAGGCCTTTGATCGAAAACAGTGTTTTTTTCACTGAATTCGTTCTGATGTTTAATTTTTCTAAATACGCGTTCCTTGTATGAGCTTTAGCATTCATCAAAGGAAATGTCTGTATATGTAAATTCCCTGCACTGATAGACCAAGTGATTATTTATAGCCTGTTGACATTTGCTGAGTTTTGCACTCACATTTACATTAGCCTCACACCCCCTAGAGAAGGCTTAGAAATGTTTTGATGGCATGTCAGAGACTTTTCAATATACACTCACCGATTCATTCTACAAACACTAAGTGAATGTTTTCTGTGTACAAGGCACTGTGTTGGATTAAAACATATAAAATCTTCTAGGCGCAGTCACATATAACATCAATTACAAGAGCAACCATTCTTAAAGATTCATTCTGGGCAAGAGTTCAAAAATGCATGTACATGTGTTGTATGGGGATTTATCTGTGAGAAACAGGTGTATTCCTGGCAACCCAAACACAGACAATTAAACTTGGGAAAAGGGGCACCTGATCTCAGCAGAAGAGAACTCAACAGGAAAGGTGAAAGGGTTGAAGGAACCTGGAAAACATTTATAATCAAAAAGCCCCTTATTTGTTGTAGTGGAAGAGTGAAAGTTATGGAGTGAAAAATAAGAATTCAAGAATTATCTCTGCTGTTTAAGAAATATTTGATCTTGAGCACATAACTTAATTCCTTGAAACTCAGTTTCTTTATTGGTAAAATACAGGTAATGATACTTCTTTCAAATGAGGTAATAACAGTTTAGTAGAATGTCAAGTGGTACACAAATGCCAAAGTGATATAATTATTAGTATTGAAGTTTTCTCTGATGCTCTGAAAATCTTGGAGATGAGTAGAAGCAAATACATGGTGACGTGGGTAGAATGTATGGGGAATGATTGACCAGGGATTACAGCATAGAGCTGGGGAGGAGGGCTTTGCTTATACATCTGTATCAACAGAGGTGAAATATTAAAAGTAGCTGAAAATTAGAAAGCAGTCTGGATTTTGAACTAGAAAAGTCAGAGATGTTTATTCAAAATATGCAGCACAATTCAAGAGGAATGAGAAGAGTTATTTTTCTAGAATACACATATAACTAGTCATCATCAAAATCTAAGACACAAGTAAATGAAATGGAGATTTGTGATTCTGCAAATGTAGAAGCTTGGGTTTATATGTTCTGCTTCATTATCTGCCTTTTGTTATCATCCAGAGCACCATTTCTTAGCATGAAGCAAAAACTATTTGATCAGAGTTTATTTAAGGCTAGATTATCCTGATTCAGTGCCCTGCCATTCAAAGTTACCTGACTCACCTTTAATAAATTCAGACCATGAAAGATTTTCTATCTGAACCAGCCAGCAAAAAAATTAAATAAATAAACCCATGCAGCATGTTTTATTTTGTTGTGAAGATCAAGTTTAAGGTGGTCTTCAAAACTATTAAAGCCGGCTAGATTTCGAGTTTGCATTTAATAGAATGAGAGCTCAGTTCTCTTCCTCCTATTCACATTAGTTCGGGCCCAGAGGATATTTATTAAACAAAGAACAGCAGAACCAACTAATGTTAAGGGAGGAAATTGGTTTTCCTGCAGTCCAGCCTATTTTTAAATTAGCAGAAGCAAGTGCTAATATAGAACCCTCTAACCAGTAATCACATTTTCCTTTTGCTTTGTTGGAAAATCACAGCAATCCATATTAGCATTTCACACTAGTTAAGAGAGTGCAGTAAAATGGTCCAAGGAGACTGTTCAGGGTGAGAGCCGGGGAGGGAGAGGTGATTTGGACAGTGAGGTTTCCTGGGAAAAGCACCTCAGCGGGCAATTTAATGTGGAAGCTAAAAAGCCCTTTTTGGACAGCAATTCAAAAATAAAGCACAAAAGACAATGAACATGGCTCCAGACCGAGACTGGGTTATAGTTTACTCAGGTGCTGACACAAAATCAATATTGTCACCACCTATTGATGATTTATTTCAGTAATTACTCCTGAACCTATAACTAAAATGCTGTCAAAATAGGACAACCTTGTGCTACTAAATGCCCGTGCTTTCTTCTTTCAGTTGATTGATTTACATGTAAGAATGAAAAGGGAAGAATTCCCTGATACTGACCAGTCAGCAATCTATTAAATACCTTAGAAAACAGGGTGGAAAAATTAACAACCGCTTTCAAACATCTTTGACCAGGTAGTTATTTTCCCATTGGTCTGGTTGAGGTTGTGGGTCTCTAGAAATGACTTGCCCACTGGGTTTGACCCAATGAAGACCAAGGCCAGCCTGCCTCCTCCCTCTTTTCTGTTTCTCCTACCTTCCTTCTTTTCTTCCCTTCTTCCACCGTTGCTTCCTTCCTTTAAGTAAAAATATCCCTGTTCATTGAACAGGTTTATATTAATATATAATTTCTAGGTACGATCAGCTCCAGAGCAGTCTCATTCTAGTGCTCTCCTTTTAGAAGAGCCAGTTAACTCTAAGCAAAAGCTGCTTGGGCTTGAGCTCCAGCATGCACATTATTGCTCAGAACAGAATAGATTTATTCTGAGATTTTAAAACCGTCAATGAGAAGCATTTCCTATAAAATGAATAAATAAATAAACCCACCTCGGTCTGACTGTCTTAGCGAACTAGATTACCCATGTCAAGGTTCAGCGACTGGTGGCTAAAACGGACTCCTAAATACAAGAAATCCATTTTAAAACTCCCCTTCTTGCCAGCAAAAATGTGAGATCCAAAGAATATTACCTGAACAACAATATTATAATCTTTAGTCTTTGGACCCCAACCGAAGTCACAGAATCTCCTTGAGACAGAGTGAAAGACAGCAGGCAGATTTGGCCTGATCCCTATAGTAGCCACTGTTCCCCTTTTCTCCATAAAATTATTCTGTTTTTCCATAACATAGTCTTGATGTCTAAACTATTATTTCCAGAACAGAAAATATGCTTGATGAAATCCCAGCACAAATGGACCTGGAGGAAAATGAGAAAATCCCTTTAGGAGTATCTTATATGGAAGAGCATTTGTAAAACCTACAACAGATCAGCTCAGCAAATCACTGTCCCTTTGCCTCAGTTTCCTCATCTAGAAAATGAAGGGGTGGGCTAGATGCGCTCTAAAGTTATTTTCATCACTTAGTTTTTCAAGATTCTGAAGTCTTTGCTAATTCGGAGCCCCACATTCTGAAGCCTTAAATCTTGAAAGCTTTGAGTAAGACAGTGATGGCTGAAGTTTACTGTGCATGTATTACACTGTTTTAAACACTTGTCTTAATTTATTTCATTCTTGAATCAACTCATTGAGAAAGAAATATCGTCATTTTAAAGATGAGAAGACTAAATAAGGCTGAGAAGGTCAACAAATTGACGGAATATATGACGCTGATGAGTGGTGGAGATGGAATTTGAACCATCTAGCTCAAGTAGAACTCAAGTTCTCAACCATTAAGCCCTATTTGCCTATGAAGTTACAGACTTTACTCGCAAGTGTTGTGGCAAAGCACCTGCTGTCCACTGAAGTAGCTGTAGGCACCACATTCTAAACACACGTTTCCATGTGTTGTAAGACACATGCAGACCTCAACCAAACAATTTGGTCCACAATTCAGATAAGCTATCACACTCTCACTTGCCCGAGCCCCATTTTCTGTCTTTTAGGCATTCCATTTCTTATGCAGCATGCAAAAATTCCATTTGGTTTTTAGATTTGAATCACTTTTTTCATACAAAGTCAGAAATCTTGCCTATTTCTGAATCCTTTAGTTTAGGGATTGACAAACTTTTTATGGAAAGGGACATATAGGAAGTATTGTAGAATTTGCAGGCAACAGAGTCTACTGTCATGGCTCCAAAGCTGGCCGTATTTTGCCAGCCCCTCCTTTAGATAACTTGGAATCATCTATGATGGTTGCTTTGGATAAGCCAAAAGCATAATAGTTGAAGATAAATTTCCCTGTTCTACATAACAGATTTTTTTATATTTCTGGATTTTAGGATCTACCATGATCTCTTAATTTAAAAAAATCTTTTCATTTATATCAAAAGATAATGTTTCTAATTTTGAGAGAAAAATTCACAGGTGCAGTTATGTGTCAGTTATAATCAGAAAGAGGCAAAGTGCTATCAAATTTTGAGGGCATTGTTTTAAAAATTATTTCTTTTATTTTCTCTGGTTGTTTCAGTATATTAGTAAATATTCAAATTTTTTCTTCTGAATCTAAAACAAATATACACTTTCTGTCTCCTAAGGAGGGCTCATATGCAGGGGTTTTGATTTACTTAGGAGTAATGCCCAAGGTCACATTTTAGTACTATTAGTATTGCATTATGTTGGTACTAAAGTGCTTAATGGACGTTCAGCATTATTTTTTGTATCCTGATTTAGCACTAATGTTGGATTATTGCTGATCTGTGCAGCTTTAGGATTAATTGTCCAAATTAGTTCAAGACAAGCCTCGGTGTGTGAAAAAAAAGGTTCGTAACTCTGCATGTGACTATGGTGCCAAAAGCATTTCACAATCTCCATCTCCTATAAAAGAACACAGCCTGTCACCTGAGGCTTTTGTTCACGCTGGGGCTGGACTTCGGCTGGAGGTGAGGGGTTAATTGAGACCAAGAGTTAAATATTTGGTGTGCTGTATAGCATTGGAAGACAATGTCTACATGCAGCTGTATTCAATTTTTAGTTGGGTTCTGGCACACGGTGACAAAGGCATTTGTTTGAAGATAAGAGTGACATACTTTTGGGTAACCTACGATGTGTTGCGATGAAAATGAGAGAAAGCAAATAGTGTGACTTCAGAGAAGTCTGATCTGTTTGGCTTCTTTACTACGCACGCCTTAATAAGTTTGTTTAAACTTGACTTTGCATTTCTTTATTTTTATATAAAAATTCAGAGTGGCTAACAGTGTCATGAATGCTATTTAAATGAATCTGGAATCTTGAGAAAACATGTGTACCCAAACCCAGCAAGCTTTATGGTTCTCTGGCTTTGAAAGGACAACGTGACACAGAGTGTACTTATTTCGAGTTAATTAAATGATAACGCACTAAGGCAATTTATTGTGGACATCAAATAAAGCCTACTTTAAAAAAAGCATTGTACGATAAATTTAGAAAATCTGGGACTTGCTAGAGATGAAAATTAACTGGTTTTAAATTAACCAGCAGAGGCCTATATCTAAAATTAAATTTCTATTACTTTTACTAGAGGAAATAAAATTCCATATGAGAGCTTTTTTAAAAGGACCCTTTACTTATGGAAGGTTAATATTTCAATAACGGCGTCAAAAATACTGCAGTGATACAACCTCAGCAAGTACTTTCTTTCACGGTCAGAAAAATTAAAAATAATAGGTCAGTTATCCAGTTCTAAATTTCATGTTGTATTTGTTTTAATTACAGTAGTTCCCCTTATCTGTGGCGTCAGTTTCCAAAATCTCAGTTGCTCTCAGTCAACCACAGACCAAAAACATTAAATGGAAAATTCCAGAAATAAACAATTCATAAGTTTTCAATTGCATACCATTCTGAGTAACGTGATGAAATCTCACCCCGTCCCTCTGTCCCACCTGGGAGGTGAATTCGCCCTTTGTCCGGCGTCACCACACTGTAGACAATCCCCGTTTGTCGGTCACTTAGGAGCCCACCCGCTTGTCACCATATTGCAGTCCTGGTGTTCAAGTCACCCTTATTTGACTTTACAGTGGTCCCAAAGCACGAGAGGAGTGATGCTGGCATGTTGTTATAATTGTTCTATTTTATTAGCATTAATAGCTATTGTTGTTAATCTCTTAGGTACCTCATTTATAAATTCAACTTTATCGTAGGTATGGATGTGTAGGAACAAAGTAGTGTATATGTAGGGTTCGGTACTATGTGAAGTCTCAAGCATCCACTGGGGAGCTTGGAACGCATTCCCCCTGGATAAAGGGGAGGCTACCGTATTGTAAGGCTGTGCTGCTTTCTGAGTCTTCAGCTATCTCACAGAATCATCTTTGCAAGACAAGTATCATTTAGAATGCAGAACTTCAAGGTGAAGGCATGCGAATGGAATCTTGTCATGTGTCTCAGAAAATTAGAAATGGCAATGTTCTGCTTCCTTAGCTGAACTCCTACCACCTCTTAATTTTGTCGTGACCAGGCTCCAGGTAATTTCTTCCCATCTGCTCTTGGTTCAACACTGCTGGGTATTGTTCCAAATATTTCCAGCCACCATCAAGGAATGCTTCAGAATTAGATTTTTTTTTTTAACTTTTGAGAATACATTCACTATCCAGAGAGTACTGATAGATAATTAAATAAGATCAACTCTCCCCTCCAGCCGGCCCCAAATCTGGGAGCAGATGGCCATCCAACAGACCGCATTCGTTTGAGTATCCCAATAAAATGTATAATGAGAAAGAATATCTGGACTTTTGTATCTCAAAAGTTTAATTTAAATTGTCTTAGGGAATAAAATATTGCATGTCGATACGTAAATGTTTTTCTGAATCATAGTATAGTTTTACTCAGATACATTGTACTCTTCAGGACAAAAACCAACTATGGCTTATAGTCCAAATACAGTTACTAGCCATATATATTTTCCTAGTATTATAAAACTCCTAAAATAGATCTACAGGTTCTGCACTTTTATATATACTGGAATTTGTTTTGTAAAGGACTAAAATTTATAGAAAATTTTATTAACAGTTTTACAGTTCATAAATATCCTCAACATTACTCATCACTTGATATGCAAGTATTTGTGTATCTGTCACATAGACTGTTCCCATAAATACAGCACTCAGCTGTATTTAAATATACACTATATGTATATCGTGTATATACCATACGTTACAGCTGAGATAACATATGGTACATATGGAGCTTTACATTTAGAGTCAGTATAATACATAATAATATCAATAGCTTTTAAAGTGTGACTAATGAATAGTATTGGTATGTTTCTATTCAGACAGAATGTGAGAAATATTTGAAGACCTGAGAATAATTATGTAATATTTCTTGAGTATTTACGTACTGTATTATGAACATATGTCTAATTTCTTTAGTAAATTCTTGGTGCCCATATATATTCCCAATAATATAATTTTCTATCTAAAAAGAAGGTGATTAGCTGGGAGTGTTACCATTAAGACTGAAGTGATTATATGCAAATTGATGCAAGATGCAAGTAACAGTGCTTTCAAATAAGTTTAGACCTGCATTTTAATTGAAAAATGCCCACAAAGACTTGCTTGATACTCTATGTTCATTCTCTCAGCGATTTTATCAGTATGATACATAACAGAAGAACAGTACTCATGATAAGCCATGAAGACAACCAAGTTTTTAAATTAACAATGCTAAGGAGATAGCCAAGGAACTCCCCTTCCCTTCTTGAACCAACACACTTATCTTTTCTGTTGACTCTAGCCCATCCCAAAACATCCATTCGTTTGCATTAAGTTGTAGTCAAACTTAAGTATTGTAATTTGTTAGAAATCTTTTAAAGCACGAGAGTCATATACAACTTTCACATTTATTCCTCATAGGCCCTTAAAACATCCCCTTGTCTTTCTTTTCTTTTCTACATTAAAAGAAGTGACTCACCTCTGGTTCACTGATCAAGAATCAATAAGCAGGGGGAAAAAAAAGCCAGACCTATGTCCCAAAGTTTAATTCAAGATTTGTTTGATTGTATGGATTCTGATGTCTCCTTCAGTTTCCATTGAAAGAATGGACACATTTGTAGCAATGCTCCCTGACAGGTCAAATCTGTTCAAGACAACCACATACACCTGTGCCCTGGTGCAGCAAATTTCTCTCATGGCCTCTTTCCTAAGTCTCCGTAATAGGACTGTCACTTGGGTCCCCACAACAGGAACTCTAAGAAAAAACTGCTTCTCAAGGAAGAGAAGGGAAAGCTCTGTGAGTGATGAGGGTGATAACGCCTCCCTTGTCAGCTACTTCTGGCTCCTTTGAAAGTGGAATCCCAGAATGTGAGCCCCTGAGCCACGGCAGAAACTAAATAAATAGCAAGCGTGAAGCCCCTTGGGGATAATTCTCACACGCTGCCAAATGAGTAGACCCCTCCGGTTGTATCCCTTATCTGATTAGGGAGAAAAGGATAGTTATATAGTATACTTCAATGGAGTATCAAAGTAATAGAAATAGCAAAGATCCAAAATGTTACCAATTATATCCAAATAATGCTTTTATTCTTTAGGTGAATTACGTTTTGAAGAGCATGAGAGTTTTTTTATATATCAATTAGTGTTTCTTTCCAAAAGCCTCATTCATTAATTTCCTACAAAAGAAAAACTGCTCTTTGAGTTATCCTTCTTAATGACTCTGACCTTTTAGTTAACACTGCACATGGATAAAATGCCTTATCGTGATTAATGAATTTTTCCATGTAACAATTCCTTCAAGATGAATAAATAATATTATCCATTATCATTAATAGCCCTCACCATCAGAAACAAACAGTGCAAGTACATATCAAAACTATTCCAAAAGTTATTAAGGTACATTCCATTATTGCTTTTTTAAAAATCAATTCTCATTTCTATTGAATAGGTTGATTGCTTAAAAATACTCATTAAGAACTTATTATGCACCACACATTATTCTGATTTAACTAGTCTAGACATCAGCATTTTTAAAAACCTCTCCAGGTGATTTTAATGTGTAGCCCAGATTGAAAAATCATTGCTCAGGAGGCCAGAGTCTGGAAGGAGTTGAGGAGGCTCTCACAGGGGAGGTGACATTTGAGACAGACCTGATAAGAAAGTCAGAGTTTCCCAGGGATTGAGGAATGGGGGGAATAATACAAGAAGAAACAAGGAGGTTTGACACAACATTGCTAGGATTAGTCACCTGCTCCTGGGGAGGTAGGAAAGCAAGTGACCAGAGGAAACAAGAAGGTTTTGTCAGGACGACACTGAAAGAGCCTTCAGAGCCATGCTGAGGAGTTGAATTTTATTCAGCTGCTCATGGAGAACCACTGTATCTTAGCATATTAAATAGTAAATATGTTATTGTTGTCAAAACCTCAAGGGGGTTTCAGTCTAGGTCCAGTTACTCGTCACACAAAGATCCAATTATTGAGACAGTGAGGATTGCCAAGGAAGAAAAAAATGTTTAATACAACAGATGTCTTGCCGAGAGAATGGGAGAAGCTGCCCCAAATCCATCTCCCCAACTAAGGGGTATCATGGGCTTTGAAAGGAGGGGCCAACAAACCTTGGGACAGGTCGTGGTGTATCTCACAAGGGGCCACATGCATTGGGGACAGGTTGTGAGGGATGGTGAATCTTGGCCTCAGGAAGTCGGCCCTGAGGCCTGCAGAATCTCAGCTCCTTTGTCTTGTAGAAAATCCATCATTTCTGGCCGGGTGTGGTGGCTCATGCCTATAATCCCAGCACTTTGGGAGGCTGAGGCAGGAGAGTCACTTGAAGCCAGGAGTCCATCATTTGTGGGAAACAATTCAAAGGATCAACTGGTTAGTTAAGGGAGAGGATTATAAAAATCATATAGGGGTTCATGGAACCGGGTACAGTATGAGCTGACCTGTGTTTAAGAGGGAAAAACTGCATTGTGTAGGATGCGTTAGATTGTTAGACCTTTGAAACCAGCAGGGGTTTGCATCATTCAGGTGAGAGATGATGATAGGTTATGACTTCCCCAAACTGATTTGCTCCACTGTGCCTTGGATCACCAAATAAACATTATAACTTCTCGTGCACATTTTTCAATGTTATCGGCAATGGCTACAAATATCATGCTAGTTCTATGCCCAGAAGATAAAAATAAAATCCTTGATTCACAAAAATTTCAACAACTAATTTCTTGATACTAATGAGGCAGAAAAGAATTAAAACACAACAAAGATAGCGTTTCGTACTAAGTGTCCATTTTAAAAAAAATTCAGTATCTACTCAATAGATTTGAATCAATGAACTAATCAGTAGTTTTACTTACTCTGCTAGTAGCCCTATATCAGGCACTATGAAGATGTGGAGGGAACATATTATACCAATGTTGGGGGAACAAAGTTAGCCCAACTAAAATAACAGTGTACAGTTTTATGCTAATGATGTGATGTAGATCACAAACACAGGTGGCATTCAGAAGAAAAAATTAAAAAATTTGAAGGAAGCCTTCAAGGGAGGACAAAGAAACATTTTGTTTTACTTCTAGTGGATACTCCATACGTATTTAGTTGACACTGTATTATACACTATAAATAATTTGGTGATTTATTGGTGAATGAATAAGTAAATGAAATTGGTCTTAAAATTTGCTTTGAAGATGAGTAAAGTTTTGGATTGACTGATGGTATAAAATAGGGCATTTGAAATATATGAAGTAAATAAAAGAAGACACAGATACAACACAGAGGCTATGACAACCAGATGGAGAATTTTAGTTTTAATGCTATCAGAACCATTGAAGGAATGTTTTGCTTAGAGAAAATTTAAGACAAGAAAATGTCTTCAAATATCTTAAAGGGGGGTTCTCAATAGAAAACTCTGTGACTTTCCAGAAAGAAGAATTAGGCCCAAAGAGCATATGCCAAAGGAAACCATACTTTCATATAAACTGAAATGGTATCCCTTGACAGTAAATTTTTTCATCACTTTTGATTTTTCTTCAAAAGATTAACTTGGTGAGAATGCTATAAAAGAGTTTCAAGCATAAAATAAGGCATTGTCCTAAAAGATCTTCAAAATTTGTTCCAACTCTTAAAAGTTTAAGTTCCAAATACTAGAGTATGTTTGTATTCACTTGGATAAATTTGGACCAAAAAATAAATCATAAGACTTCTGCTTAACATATCAATAGTCATATTTTCCACTTACACTGGAAAAAATCCGACAACCCAACTAAATGTTACCTATGCAAAACAGACTTGAAACAGAAAGACACAAATATGTTAAAAGTAAAAAGATAGAAAATATACAATGCTAACTCTAATAAAAAGAAAGCTGGAATGGAAATGTTAATATCAGACAAAATAGATTTAAAAGCAAAGAATATTACCAGGAATAAAGAGTATAATTCACAATGATAAAAAAGTCAATTCATCAAAAGGATATAAAAATTGACCCCTGTTGAGAACTACTGACTTGGATGAAATGGACAAATTCCTTGAAAAACACAATGTAGTAAAGCTTACCCAAAAAGAAATAGAAAATTTAATAGCCCTATCTCTATAAAGAAGTTAAATTTTTGGTTAAAAATATTTCCACAAAGCAAACTCCAGGCACCATTGACCTCACTGGTGAATTATATATATTTAAGGAAGAAGTAAGACTGATTGTATATAAATTCTTCTAGAAAGTTTATGATTGGAGATTACTTCCCAACTCATGCTATGAGGCCAAAATAACCCTGATACTAAAACCAAAGACAAGGCTGGGTGCAGTGGGTCATGCCTCTAATCCTAGCACTCTGGGAGGTGGAGGCAGGAGGATGGCTTGAGGTCAGGAGTTCGAGACCAGTCTGAGCAAGAGCAAGACCCCGTGTCTACTAAAAATAGAAAAAAAAGAATGGCTGGGCAACTAAATATAGAAAAAAAAAAATTAGCTGAGCATGGTGGTGTCCCAGCTACTGGGGAGGCTGAGGCAGGAGGATTGCTTGAGCCCAGGGATTTGAGGTTGCTGTGAGCTAGGCTAATGCCGTGGCACTCCATGCCAAGACTCTGCCTCAAGAAAAACAAACAAACAAACAAAAAGAAAAAAAAAAACTAAAGACAATAAAAGAAAACTGTAGACCAATATTCTTCATAAACATAGAAGTAAAAGTTCTAAACAATATTTTAGCAAATGGATTCCAATAATATTTCAAAATGATCATACATCAGGACCAAGTAGGGTTTACCTCTGGAATATAAAGTTGGTATAATATTTGAAAATTAGTCAATGTAATTCAACATGTTAGCAAACTAAAAAAGAAAAACCATACGGTCATCTCAATAGATGCAGAAAAAGCGTTTGATGAAATACAACATCAATTCCTGACTTTAAAAACTCTGAGCAAACTAGAAATAGAGGATAATGTCCTCAACTTAATAAAGGGTGTCTTCAAAATACCTGCAGCTAACATTATACTTAATGGCAAAAAACTGAACTCTTCTCCCCTAAGATCAGGAAGAAGACAAGGATATCTGCTCTCATCCCTTCGTCCCTTCTTGACCACCTTTTATTAAAGATTCCAGCTAGTGCAATAAACCAAGCAACAAGTAACATCCAGATTGTAAAGGAAGAAGTAAAGCTATCTTTATTCACAATGTAATCATTGATGTAGAAAATTTGATGGAATCTACAAAATAACTACTAGAAATATAAAGTGAAGTTAACAAAATTGCAGGATACAAGATTAATATAAAATACTCCCTTGTATATCTATATATTAGCAATGACCAATTACATATTGAAATTTTGAAAAATACTATGTAAAATTGCATAAAAATATGAAATACTTAGGGATAAATCTTAAAAAATAATGACATGCAAATGCTGAAAACTACAAAACATGTCTGAGCAAAATTAAAGACCTAAACATAAGGAGAAGTAGATGATTCTCATGGGTCAGATATTGTTAAAATGTCAATTCTCCTCAAATTTATCTGTATATTCCATACAATACAACTTCTATGGAAAATAGTCATGCAGTTTCTTTGAAAAGTTAAAAAATATGTCTACCATGTGATACAGTAATTCCACTATGAGGTATTTATACAAGAGAAATTGAAAGCATATGTCTATTTGGACTTGTACATGAATGTACATGGCGATTTTATTCGTAATAACCAAACCCTGGAAACAACCCAAGTACCTATCAACAGATGAATGGACAAGCAAACTTGGGTAGAGCTATGCAGTGGAACACTATTCAGTAATATGAAGAAACGAACCATTGACACATGCAATAGCAGATGAATCTCAAAATAATCATGGTGTGTGGTAGAAAAAAGTGAACATACTATAAAATTTTATTTACATAAAATTCTAGAAAACACAAACTAGATTTTAGGTGAAAGGAATGAAATCAGTAGTTGCCTGGGAATGGGTTTGGTGTAGTGGAGGCAGACGAGAAGGGGCAGGAGGGAGAGGTCACAAAGGGACATGATGAAACCTTTGGGGTGATGTGTAGGTTCATTATCTTGATTGTGGTGATGATTTCAAGGATATATATATATATATATTTATGCACACACACACATATATAAATTTTTACTTAAATATGTGCAGTTGAGAGTGCCGCTATGAGGGAAAAAGTCAAAAAGTTTCCAAGTAGCCAAAGAAGAAGAATGTAATTTCAGAATTTAACTATAAACTTTTTCTTTCATAAGATGTAAAATAGGACAGGATGTTTAGGGGTAGAAGAGTAACCTTACACTTGGTAAGAGACTCTCAGATATGATTCTTGGACATAAGCTCTGAGGACTACCACCAGAAATCATCCCCAGGATCATCGGGCCATGGCCTACATATGATTATTAAGCCAAATAATACAAAGCTCTTGCCTGGACTTCTAAAGCTTAACAGATGAAATGCATCTCCCTCCTGTTATCTTTGAACCACCACATAGTCCAAGAATCTGGGGATGATGCTTTCTCATTGACATTTTCAAAACCCACCCATATTGCTCAATGAGTTAGTGAAAAAAAGAAAAGAAAAAGCCTCTGTATCTATGGGTTGTTAAACTTTAAACTTCCTGGAATTCTATAAGGATCTTTTCAGTAGCAAAAAATCCTGCAACAATGCATCCTATGTTAATGTGAATTTACAGTTGGTGATTAGCTTCCTTTTCCCATTCAGTCCTGCTCTCACTTCGGTAGGGCAGGGGGAGGAAGCACAAAGGAGCTAAGCAAATGGGTGCCCGTGGGTGCCATCTAATCAGGAGACTGCGCCATCCATATTTAAGGCAGAGCAGACAACCACCACCAGATGTGACCAACCACTGTCGGGTACAAGATAGAAGTTAGATCATGAAGCCTGAACCCCAGAATTTCCAGTCACTGCCCACTGAGGCTCACTTCAGTCACTTGTTTACCTCATAATAATGCAACTGTGTGTTTTTATGTATTAAATTTCTTGGGCTTCATTTCTGCCATTATAAGTGGGTTGACTGTACTTCAGTAGAAATTATATCATGTATGTGTGCAACTAAATGCAGTTTAAACCTCACCTTAGAATTTTTCTCTTTTTTTTTTTTAGCATTTTAAATATCTTTATGAGTAATCAACACTATAGAGTGGACTGCTTAGACTTTTTATGGTTATCAAAATATGTGCAAAGCCCTAATTAATTAGCATAAAATATGTTAAAAATAATATTCAGTGGTGGTTCACAGCAAAGAACTTTATGGATACAACTGCCCTTGCAGGCCAGCCGAGCCCCAAAGCCAAATACCTTTAGTGTAGCCTTCAAAATCTAGAGAGATCTTGTTCTTATTGGAGTCCCTTCTTCAGGATCTGTCTCTGATCTGAATAAAAGCTGGCTTTTCCCCTGTCAGAACATCATCATATATGCCTAAAGGTGAACCTTTCATGCAGGGTGCTCTTGGAGGGCTTTTCGTGCCCGCTGGCTAATAAAACAATGGTGCTTTTGGCAGAATTTTGAGGAAAGCTTACATTGGCTGTAACTAATTGCAATCAAGTTGTGGCAGAGGGGATGTATCATCTCCCACCCCTTCTGATCATGGTAGCTTACCGTACCCATATTCCCTAAATGGACCTGATCGGTGTCACCTGGCCAAATTGTCATTGGTCACTTAGCAACACTTTGTTAACAAGTGATATTAGATTTTTCAGTTCACTTCCCTAAGTGCTAGTATAGCTCTTGGGCCTTCTTCAAACATTTATTTCAGTTGCCATGCATCTTCTTAGGTTGCTGTGTTTGAAGCTTTTAGTAAGGATTGTTTAATTTGAGTTGTATTATTCTGTCCTCTTTGAGCAATTTATTGTATTAGTTTAGGGACACTGAAGGCACCTAATCCTCCTCTAGTTGATTTATGAAGCCTTTAGATATTGTACACTTGTAAATGCTTCAAAAGTAATTAAGCAAACTTGGCTTTGGCAGTTGGAGATAATCAATTCTCAAAAATGACAGAATGCCTATAATGTAAAGTCGATGATAGATGCTTGATTGGGTGGCCTAGGCAAGCAATCAGCCGTCAGCTCTCCTGCTCACTCACCAAATCCCCCCATCAGGACTTAGAAATATATAAGCCTAAGTGAGAACTCTGGTCATTCAGTCTTATAAATGGGTCAGAACCTGTGGTTGGGTGAGTTCACTAAGGACTTCTCACGCTTCATTCACAGTGGAAGCAAGCACAGATCTTTCCTCAGTGGTTCGTGCATCCAGTAAGTATGTATTTAGTGCCTGCCAAGTGCCAGGTACTAGTCTTTGAGAATACAGCTGTGAACCAAGGAGTCAAAAGTCCCTCTTGGGATTTGCATTCTAGTGGGGGAAAAAGACAATAAACAACATAAATAAGTACAATATTAGTTTGTAGATATACATAAAGAAGGAAAAAGAAAAGCAGGAAAAAAGGATTGAAACCTCAAACAGGGCATTTATATTTTTCACCGGGAAGATGACTTGTGAGCAAAGACCTTTGTGTTTGTAGGAATCGCCCGGTAAAGTGGGTGCTCCCTTCCCGAGGAGAGGGACGTTCCACCAGGAGTGCCCGCGAGTCCCCTGCTGGGACTTCCCTTTGTGCTCCAATCCACTGTCTGCACTGGAGGCACAGTGGTCGTGATTTGCCATATGCATCCTCTCAACACTCGTGTCCTAGCAAGGGCCGAATTTTCTGGCTTGTTTTTTTCCCCACCTTGATCTGGAGCATCTGGCCATGCCTACAATAGGAATCAAGCTGAAGAAGAGAGGGACATCTACAAACAAATAAAACAAATTTGTTTTAAATGACATCATGTCCCTTACAGAGAGGTGGAAGCATGTCTGGCTTAGCTCTGTAAATGCGGATGTCTGCGGACTTGGAGAAGGTAAGGAAGCAGGAAAAGAGACGATGAAACCTCATCGGCGCTCCTTCAGGAGTCAATGCAGGATTAGGCAACACATTGGTGGCTAAAAGATAAAACGGTTACACACTTTTGAGTTAAAACTTTATAAATATTCATTTACCTTTGGGTTTCGCTAATAGCTATCCCTCAAGGGAACTGATGTTGATAATTAATCGATAACACAACACCCTTAAAAGCATTTTCTTCATTAGGCTGCATGTAAATGTAAGTTCTCGTGGTTTGTTGCCACATATTAATTAGTTCTCATTCTGTTTTATTTTATTTTTTTTAGTCCCCTCACCAAACTGCTGAAAATTTATCTCTGGCATTCACTAATTGGAATTTAAGGTGATATAACATGAGCATAGGTCAGAAAATGACTTGTGTCTGCCCATATTTAAATACAGTAAATATTACTTATATCAGGCACTAAATAAGAAAGTAAGTTTTCTATAATGTAAACTTACTATCATTCTTGTTTTAAAGTATTTGAATTAGCGTATTAGTTTCCTAGGGCTACTCTATAACAAAGTACTACAAACAGAGTGGCTTAAAACAACCGAAATTTATTATCTCACAGTTTTGGACCCTAGAAGTCTGAAATCAAGTTGTCAGCAAAGCCATACTCTCTGAAGGCTCTAGGGGAGGACCCTCCCCTGCTTTCTCCTAACTTCTGGTGGTTGCTGAAAACCCTTGGCATCCTTTGTAGATGTGTCCTTGTGATCTCTGCCTCCCCTGTCACATGGCCTTCTCCCTAGGTGTTCCCTTTGTCTTCCTTTCTTCTTATAAAGACATCAGTGATATTGGATTAAGGCCTGTCCTAATCCAATAAAATCCTATCTTGTCTTGACTACATCTGCAAAGACCCTATTTCCAAATAAGGTCACATTCACAGGTTGGGGGAGCACGGGGTAGGACTTTAACATACCTGTTCTAGGAATGCAATTCAACCCATAACAACTAATATCTTAGTGACCCTATTGTAGGTTTTTAAATGGGTCAAATATTTTAAGATATTCACTCAAAGATATTCGTAAAGATGATTCTTTACTTTGAAATCTTTGGAATTTTAATAAAATTCGTCTGCGCATCTTTGAACTATAGATTTCACTAATTGCCAGCAATAGCTTCAGGAGCTGTAAATCCTCAGGCTGGTCATATCCCTGCACACACCTTGGACACACTGGAGAGTGGGTCACTGGCCTTGCCAGCCGGCAGTGTTAATCCTGTCTCTGTTCTGTCATTTTAGCTGCAATGGGAGGTAGTTGGTGGTAGACGTGGAAAGCTCCTCCTCCATATCTGTCACTGGTTATAATAATTCCCCAAAGCTGCCTGGCCAGTCAGAACCTTGGCTTTCCCTCTGTCACAGCCCCAAATATGTGCCCATGTCTACAGTCTAGGTTTTTATGTAGGAAAAACAAAGTCACTTGCATTAGCTGTCAACTTGAACCTGACACCCGGCTCATGAACACGTTTTATATTACCAGACTTCTTAAAAACCAGCAATAGAAGATGTAGATTTTTGTACAACTGAGGAGAGTTTCTGCAGAAGTCACCAGGGTTCTGGCCTGCCTTTCCAGCCTGTCCGCCCTCCCTGGGGTCCACTTCCACACTCTGACCCTCCTTTCCAGCACCGCCCTTCAGGCCCAAGGGAAAATATGCCAAACAAAGCCCAGAAGTAAAATCTTTGAAGGGATGTCCCGTCTATGAACTTGGGCAGATATTCTTCCCTGGCTCTGTGACAGCAGCTGTTCCTCTGTGACACTGAACTGAGAGCAGCCCAACTAGCATAGCGCCTTGCATGGAAATAGACACATTTCCATGCTTCCTGATGGAGATGACAGCTCGGAAAGAGGGTGGTCCAGCATCTGGCCAAGAAGCATCTCGATAAGAATTCTCTGACGGTGTCCTTTGCCCTCCGGAGTTTTTACCTTCTTTTATATAAAAATTGTGCAGAAAATTCCATTCAAAGCTACCAGACATGACTGGCAAATCAGATAGTAGATGAGATCTCTTGTTTATTGTTAAGTATAGCTTTAAAAATACACACACACACACACACACACACACACATAGACAGAGTTATTTTTCTAGTTGTCCAAATGCTCTGGAAATCAAGTTGAGTGTTGGAGGGTTTTGTTGCCCTTCTCCTTTGAAAATGTGTTTCTAATGCCTGTCATATGTGGAGAAAAACTTAACTTATCATGCTACTTCTCTATGAGACTTCAATATTGCCCAGAAATCCTATTGTTTGACAAGAATAGGATACTCTTGTCAAATAAGAATATGTCTAAGCTCTCTAGAATTTACCATTTCTCTTGATTGAGGATGGTTCTCTTACTTATATTTTATTTCTTCAGGTTTCTAAAAATGTGTGTCTTCTACCAAGATGGAAGGACCTTTCAGGGGATGAGAAACTCCACCTGTAGGATGGGTTCTAGCGTCCTCCACAAATTTCACTTGCACCCTGGGAGCTGGGATCGTTTTTGAAAAGCTAGATTTGAGGGAAGAGCAGTTGCTTCTTATTCAGAATTTATTTCCTGGTATCAAATAGTGTAACAAATTTACCCTAAAATAAGTGTAGCATTTTTATATCATTAAATAGAGCTCACATATGAAAGTATGTTAATATTAAAGAGAATATTGTGGTAAGCAAAATTCATAACTCTCCTTTATTGTCACTTCTTAGAAGTAGCCTCTTTGAGATCTCAAATGTGAAATTGTCTGATTTTGTATTTTTACATAAAAGTGGCATAATCTCTAAAAAGGAGCTTTTTGTGATCAGTTTACTCTGATTTTAAGGAAAACTATCAATATAGAAATTACCCGTTGTACTGAATGTGTTTGACTATTAATCTTAGCTTCCAAGAGTATTTCCAAAAGTGCAATAAATGTAGGCTTAGAGGTCACAGCCAGGGGTATGGATGACGGAATGAGAGGCCATGGCAGGTTCTAACATATTTTTAAGTGATTTGCTTTTACAAATTGATCTTATTTACAAGGGTTTTGAGGAAGAAATCATTCACTTAGCAGATTGTTGTCATAGGTAAAGTTTCATAATTTAAAAGCAATATTTCTTAAAACACTAGGCAGTAAATTCATAGACTGAGCATCTTCAATGTTTTGCTACATTCTCTGAACTCATGTTGGGGGCTTAAAGGCCTAAGTTGATGTAAGCCCTCAGGAATATCTTTTCAAGTTGATTCATGTTGGTGAGAAAGGACTGGCGGGGGACAGGGCTATCCCAAATGAAAACCCCTGTCTGCGGTACCATAACTGTACCTTGATTTATAAGACTGATCACTCTTCACCAACTAAAAATCATAACAGAAGTTGCAAAACACCGGAATATCCATTTAAAGAGCACATTATGCTGCCTCAGGTTATGATGCAAAGCTGAAAGATTTTGTTACCTGCTCTAAAAACCACTGAAGCAAAACGTAAGTAGCAGGTTGTTTATCAGACAGTTGTAAAATGGAGTTAAGAATTAACCTGAGCAACATCCCCACACTGTTTTTCCCCTTTTGTCTTTCTTTTATGACATTTCTTTTTCCACGCAGACATTCATAGGTAACATATATGTCATTGTTCCAAATAGGACCCAAGGTCCTACCTTTCAGGGTGAACCTGTCACTGCCCTGTCTTAGCTGCCAACCCCACCCCCCAGCTGTTAGGTTTTGTCTGTCACTGTGGCACTTGCATTCGTGGAGAAGTAGCCACTTTCTTGTTTCTTTGCACTCTTCTACTTTGATTCCTTTCCCCTTTTAAAGGCTATTACACACAGGTCTGCCACCCAACAGCATAAACATCCTCTTTGCCTATGCATGTTGAGTAACCTGAATTCCCCTGCCCTAGGATATGTTCAGCTTGTCTTTCATGCTGAGGGACTTGGCTACAAACGTCTATTTCACTGTTTGAGAATTCTTAAGAGAAAGCGTCGGTCTCTAAGTGTACTTGAAGTGGATGTAATTAGTTTTGACAAAGCTTTTCCTATTTTCCTTTAAGAATATTCTGAAAACAAAGAAATGATTTGGTCAATAAATAAATGCAGTTGGCAAACCTACCATCCTGCTGCATTTGTGAATGGTGCTCCATACAGTAACACCCCAGAAAGGTGTTAGAAATGAAATGTCTTTTACCGGCAGTGTTTTGGGAAGGTCACAGAATACCATGTTAACTTCATAAACCCCAGGAAGGGAAGGAGCAATACCAGACCTTTTACAAACCTGTTAAATCAGAGATCTGCAAAGGAATCTTGTTGTGACAGAGGAAAGCCTACAGTTACCTTTCTTTAATTAACTCATTTATTTTGGTGTATGAATATAAAGCCTACATATTACAGTTTTTCAGGTTATATAATTTTTATAAAACAAGCTCAAAGGGTCCTAGAGAGAAAGGTGGCTATTTTATGAACCTTATTGCATTCCCCATGTGTCTAGTTATATTTGTCCTAATCATAAGGTTCTATATGCTCAACCTCATTCCTTATAGCTGATAATGTATAGTAAACTTCCAATTAAAACATCTGAGGCAAACAATTTTAAAATAGGTTTCTTTATTGCAAGCATTCTTTCAGAGCCTTTACTATGCTAATAAGTGTCAACAATCTCCACTAGGGGAGTAAAATATATTGCTTCCCAAACTTATTTCGTCAGGGAACCATTTTCTGCTAGGCATCTTTTGAGGCCAGTGCTCTACGTATTGTGTTAATACTTTCCTCTTACTTCAGAGTGAATTGAAGATGAGTATCAATGGTAGCTATGTTAAGATTTATTTACATAGAGTATTGAGTGTCATTGTGTATTATAGACAGAAACTGACGTGTGTGTGTGTGTGTACGTATGTGCATGTACGTGTAGGTATGGCTGTGTATGTGTGGGACAGATAGCGAGGGAGAGAGACAGAGACAGAGCAGAGTTAAAGGAGAAAGAGGAAGGACTGACTGGCTCAGAATCAGGCCACCTGATTGAACCTAGGGTTCATTTACCATTATGGTGGCATGATGTACACATTTGTGCATTTTTTTCTTCCCTGTGACAACCTTAAGGTCAGCTGCTTCATCATTCTGTGATCTGACATTTAATAATTTTTGGGTGAATTAATAAATGCATGAATGGATGCCTCAAAATTTCTGTTTTTTATGTATGTTTTCCTGATATTTTCTGAACTGGTTTCAAATGAGTTTTTGTCTTGGGGACCCACAGCCGCCAACTGAAGACACTCGTTATGAATATTTGCAAGGCTGAGCCTGCAGTCTTTAGTCTACCTCAGGTGGTATTCTAAAGCAAAGAAAATTCTCTTTCATTGTGTTTTGCCAAAACCTGATAAGCTTGGAGTACAAAATCAATTTTGAATGGATAAGTCAATAACTGGTTGTCTATTCTGAGTGGTAAATGCATTTATGTCTATCGATAACCTATTAATTTAATTAAAAAAGATATTTTCCAAAGCATATTTGAATAGTAGGTATAATATAAAAATACATTTTCGAGCTTTTTCCAATTGGTTTCCACTTTTGATTTTTGATTAAAATATTCAATAAAACTTTTATGTTTTAATAGCTACTAAATTAAAAGAATCAGGTTTTAATTTATACAATTATATTACTTTTAACATTTAGTTTTTAAACAATCGTTGTATCTTAGTAAGGTGGGATTTTTTTTTCCTAATAAACTTCTCCCAAGAATGCAGGAATACAAGTGTGTGCACACATAACACCTGCAACCAAACATACACATGGGCACATTTTTCTTCTGTTGATCAATTTGTAACTCGTCCCTGCTGAGTAGAAATCTTAGTGAGTAGAGTAGAGCTAGTTTCTTGAATTGCCATTTCTGAGGAGTCTGAAGCTTAATTACACGGGAAGGATACATTTCCTTTGCTTTACATCAACGATACAGCTAGTTATGATGGGGAAGAATTATTTTCTCGAGGAAGACAGATGAGACGTCAACACCACTGGAAAGTGCTCACAATGTAATGAAAAGTGAAACAATGAGATAGAAAACTCTATGAGGAAATATTCCATTATATAATGGTGCATAGGGAAAAAAATGAAAGTATACCAAAATGCTAATAAGATTATCATTGGTCGATGGATCTATGGGCAATTTTAATCGTCTTCTTTATACTTTTGCTTATATTCCAAATTTCTCCAATGAACTATTGTTACTCAGAAAACAAATGTTATGGAAAAATACTCAACTCCCCCTTTCCTCCACTCAATTGCACTACCCTCTTCCTGCAAGCTGGCACGAAAGTCAGTAAGCCCATTGTATGTAACTAGAAGTACTTTTGCACTTCTGCATGAGGTAGAGTCTGGCTAAAATTATTTTAGAAGAACACCAAATACTCTGTAGATGCAAAAGTAGACAGAAAGAGGGGTATAGTAACAAAAAAAACCATATGAATTGAATTGTCATTAATATATATAGTTCATACAGGCTGTTAAAGAAGAAATTGAGTTATTTTCCAGTGTGAGAAAGTCTGTATGGAAAAGAAAGTTATATGAAAGGAATACTGAATAACAATGATTTCATAAATGTTAGGATCCGAGATAGAGGAAGGACAATTTTCTGATTATTTATCTCTCTGTCCAGATAAGAATGAACTATAATTTATAAACAAACTGTGGTGGGGCTGATGACAGTAAAGCACTTTGCAAATATTTCTTTCATATATATATGTATGACATATCCAGCCCGTGTTAGGGTTATGTATCTAATCAGCTCGTCTTTACTTTCTCACAGCTGTGGCCAATTAACCCAGCAGACTCTAATGTACTGAGTCAAAAGTTTGCCTTATTTAACACTGATGATTTTTTTCTATATTTTATGCTCTAACATACAACTGCCGGTGAATATGCATAGAGAGAGAAAGATATCTTTGGAATTGCTGAAAAATCGGAAAATCTCCTGTGAAACCTAGGTAGAAAGATTTTTTTTTTAAAGCTTTAAAAATAATATGTAAAATGCCTTTCAAAGAAGTTCATGACTGAGGGCAGTTCATTTGCAATGGGAGAGAATGATTTCCATTTTTGAAAAGAAAAGATGTTAAGCTTTTCTCTTTCTGACCTGCCTCTTCCCTCTCCCAAACATTTTATATTCTGAGATGCAATCAGCAGAGGCTGAAGGGGCCCCTTCCTATTGCCTGTCCATTTTTTTAATAGTGTCATGTTGATTATAGCCGTAGTGTGCGAGTTAGATCCCTAATGCCAAAGGAGGACTGGTCCTTCTAGTTTGCTTTTAAGTTTAGGTTTAAATGACCTCAGTATTGTACTTCCATTGAATGCCACAGAATTCAACCCTAGCAGGGTGGTGTCCCAATAGTTAGCCCAAGATATTGTTGGCTGAGTATTTGGTGTCCCCCTCCTTGCTGAAAAATAATTCTATGCCCTTCTAGGTAATCTCATCCTACAAACATAAGCCTAAAATAAGAATTAAAAAAGATTCTCCATTATTACCAACACGTTTAATATTACAAATTTACTTATCTTGACAACAAATTATTTATGTCAGAGCAGGGGGCTTGCAGGGAATGTGAATGACATGTTTTTTACAAGATGTTGACTAAAGCTAGAAATGTCACTAGAAACCTTATTTTGGGATACATTGATTTTCATTTATAATTATTCAAAGCTGAAAGAATATTGGGCAGATGCAGGTAAAAAATGCAAGGAAAATTCCTTCTACTGAAGCGTGCTTGTGAGTTCTTTCAGATGGCTTCTTGGGTTATATAAATTTAGTTTGAGGTCATTATATGGATAATTTGTTACTAAGTAAAGTAGTTTGTCAGGTTACGAGACATTAATCTTCCAATAGGTCTTTAATTAGGACAGATGCACTAAATAATTCATAGCAAGACTTGGCCTGGAAACATTTATAATACTCAATTATACCATTTTACAGGCAATGGCAAATTGTTTTTGTGTAGTCTGGAAATTGTGGGACTTAATTAATTACCTTCAATGTTTTAGACATCTGCTCTGCACTCTTTTAAATGCATTAAATTGGCAACTCATGAAATGGCTAAAAATAGAGCTCAAGTTCCCCAGATGGCAAAGGGTGAAGATCAACTATGACAGAAAAAAAAGCTGCTCTGTGGTGTACTGGAAATATGAAACCAAATTACATATCCAGCAACATTTGGCTTCAAAGGCTCTCGAGTGTGTGACAATCATTTTTAAAAGAATGAAAAACTTACATAGTTTTTAAAAACATTCAACTTGCTATTAAATATACTTCTTCCCTGGTTTCCCAAGATAGGCTGCAGTAAACAAATTGGGAAGCCAGGCAGAGTACAGATATAGCACACATATCAATCTCTGTCATGTAAACACCTCTGAGTGAAATTTATTTCTGCACAAACAAATAGTTTTGCCCCTATAAGTTGTATCAAAGACGTGACAAAAAATAAGTACTCTGCAAGTATTTGCAGAAGCATTTTCATGTCATGGATCTTGAAATGATGGAAAGGGGAATTAAGAGCTTATTCCATATGTAATTAGATCACAGAAAACAGATGGTGATGGCTTTGCACTGGGTAGGAGGATGTGGCCATTTAAGTAAACAAAGGGAAAAGGAATGTTTACTTCATTTTTCATCGTAGAAATTTCTCTGGGAAAGATGTTGTAAGCATCTTCTGATTAAGAATAATACATGGGCTGGGCACGGTGGCTCATGCCTGTAATCCCAACACTCTAGGAGGCTGAGGTGGGAGGATCTCTTGAGGCTAGGAGTTCAAGAACAGCCTGGGCAACATAGTGAGACCTCATCTCTACCAAAAATTTCTTAAAAATTAGCCAGGTGTGGTGCCACATGCCTGTATTTCCAGCTACTCAGGAGGCTGAGTCTGTGAGTTGGAGGTTGCAGTGAGCTGTGATCACGCCACGGCACTCCAGTCTGGGTGACAGAGTAGGACTCTGTCTCACCAAAAAAAAAAAAAAAGAATAACAGGTGAATTGATTCCAAAGATCTAAGTGCATTCTGAAAGCTCTAAGAGCGGGATTTCTCTCAAGGTTGTTCCTTTTCTCCAAGGCTGTTGGGAAATGTTTCGCCATATTGATACAGCATGATAGTCATGCCCCCAAAACCTGGGTCACCACGTGGGATCAAGCTGGAGGCAGAAGTGTTTCCTACTTGAGTAGATCCTGAATAGGATGGGGGGAAAGGGAGCCGAGTACTGATGTGCTCAGTGGGTAGACAGAGCTCTGTCACCAAATCAGAGAATCTAGATGAAGGCTGTCCCACAGAAGTACAACCCAAGCCGCATATGGAAGTTAAAGTTTTCTTGGGGTCACATCTTAAAAAGTAAAAAGAAACACATGCAATTAACTCCCATAACATACATTTTGTGCTATACAGCCAAATTATCATTTCTACTTGTAATCAATATAAGAATTATGCATGAGATATTTTACATTCTTTTTTTAAGTGCTAAGTCTGCAAAAACTGGTGTGTATTTTATACTCACAGCACATCTTAGCTTGGACAAGCTGCCTTTTAAGTGCTCTGTGGTTGGCTGTGGCTAGTGACTGGATAATGAATGAGATAACAAGCTGCATTCCCCGCTGTGGCGGGGACAGCGAGGTAAGACATACACAACCCCAAGGTATGTGCCCAGTGCCAGGCCGGGAAGAAACAAAATAGGGACCATTAGAAAGGCCAGAAGACTCCCACTCACCTGTCACGCACCAACTTAGCATTCTGAGAGTTCTTGCCTTACTTTCATCCACCTCCACTCCCTGCCTCTAAGACAGAAGGTTGCCCCTTTCTGTGCTATGGAAGCCCCTTCTTTTCCCTGCCTCCCCTTTGTTATATATATATATATATATATATATATATATATGTATATATATATATATATTGCTATTAATGCGGTGTCATAATGATTTCTGTACAATATTCCCTTTAGCAAGTTTTAAGCTTCTTGAGGACAGGGTTGGTGGCTTATTCATGTCAATTTCCTGACACACAAGGGGTTCTCCATGAATGTTAGTTAACTTGAATAAAAGAATTTAATCTGCAATTCAGATGAGGGGAAAGTACCAGACTGTACTCATTAAGACAGGGCTGGCCGGGAATGAAGGAGAGGACAGGGAGGGCGGTGGAGGGAGGGGAAATGAAGACAGCTTTGAGGGAAGCAGCTTCTCCAAACTCACAAACCAGCATCTCCCAGAATGTCTCCACTGAACCCTTATGCTTCTGAGGACAAAGTCCGCCCTTATGAAACAGGGCCGATAGGTTTGGGAGTAGGGTTGCGGTGGAAATACTGGCATGGATGATTGCCTGCCAGCCATGCTGAACATTATAAAGGGGAACACTTGACTCTGTTGTTTTGACATAATTATTAATACTTGCTTTATTGGAAGACAAAACAACAAAACATTTGTACATAGTCCAGAGTGTTTTCCCTAGACCAAGTCAGCATTAATACAAACCTAATCTAAACATTTTTGACAGTGTTAAATTAAGATAATTTACTTAGAAATCTACTTCTTGACAAAATCAATAATCTTTTACTTTAACAGAGGGAAAAGCATAGAATAATAAACATATTTTGGAGTGACATAGGACTTTAAAAGTTTTTTTTTTTTAATTTTAAAGGAATATATTTAGGCTTAAGAATGGAACTGTAAAAACTATGCAAATTCACCACTGCACCTTACTAGCTTCGATGTTACTAGGCTCTTGTGTGAGGCTAATTTTCCCACTGAAATAAAAACAAGATGAATCTCTAAAGTGTAACTTGTTTCAAAGATTAGCCAGAAAGGCCTCCAAATAAAAGAAGTGGAGAGATACAAAGGTAAGAAAACTTAGGAATTTTATTTCTCTTTCTCGTTTAGTTTATTGGAAAAGCAAAATTAACAATATGATAGTTTGCTCCTTAGGCACCAACTGACAGCGTGTTGCTTCTCTGTAAGACCATCTAGAACCTTGGCAGTTCCCCTGGTCCTCCCTCTGTCCTATTAGAGGTATCCAGCCAGGCAGCAGGATTAGGAAAAGGCATGTTTAATTACATCATTCAAAACTCTTGTCAGTTTGTTCCAGTTTTCTCTTAGATTTTCTTTTCCTCCTGTAGCTCCTCCTCTGCTCCAAATGTTATTTTCACGAGGTGAACCAGTTATTTCTAATAGTGAATTAAATCTGAAGCTATTTTTCTTCTATTAATAGTAATTAAAGAAAGAGAAAGTTGGCCCTTAGAAACATAAAATACCAAAATCATTTTTCACAGATCTAGAAAAATTAATTCTATGCTTCGTATGAAACCAGAGAAGACCCTGTATAGCCAAAGCAACCTTAAGCAAAAAGAACAAATTGAGAGGCATCAATTTATCAGACTACAAGGCTGTAGTAACCAAAACAGCATGGTACTGGCACAAGAACATAGACCAATGGAACAGGACTGAGAATCCAAGTGTATATAAAACCATCCTTATACTGTCATCTGATCTTTGACAAAGCAGACAAAAGCATACACTGGGGCAAAGAATCTCTGCTCAATAAATAATGCTGGGAAAATTGGATGACGACATTCAGAAGACTGAAACAGGATCCCCTCCTCTC
>CM052441.1:14315214-14339768 GCA_028533085.1 Varecia variegata | reverse complement strand
CAAGAAAAAATCAGACAACCCCATTAAAAAGTGGTCAAAGGACATGAACAGAAACTTTTCAAAAGAAGACAGACTAATGGCCAACAAACATGAAAAATTGCTCAACATCTCGAATCATCAGGGAAATGCAAATCAAAACCACAATGAGACATCACTTAACTCTAGTGAGAATGGCTTTTATCAAAAAGTCCCAGAACAACAAATGTTGGCATGGATGTGGAGAGATAGGAACACTCATACACTGCTTGTGGGACTGCAAATTAGTACAACCTCTGTGGAAAGTAATATGGAGATATCTCAAAGAACTAAAAGTAGAACTACCATTTGATCCAGCAATCCCACTACTGGGTATCCACCCAAAGGAAAAAAAGACATTCTGTAATGAAGACATCTGCACTCGAATGTTTATAGCAGCACAATTCACAATTGCAAAGATGTGGAAACAACCCAAGTGCCCATCAATACATGAGTGTATTAATAAAATGTGGTATATGTATGCAATGGAGTACTACTCAGTCATAAAAAAACAATGGTGAGCTAATACTAATACCTCATGTATCATCCTGGATAGAACTGGAGCCCATTCTACTAAGTGAAGTATCACAAGAATGGAAAAATAAGTACCACATGTACTCATCATTAAACTGGCAGTAATTGATCAACACTTATGTGTACATATGGAACTAACATTCATCAGGTGTCAGGCAGGTGGGAGGGGGGAAGAGGGGATGGGTAAATTCACACCTAATGGATGCAGTATGCACTGTCTGGAGGGTGGGCATGCCTGTAGCTCTGGTCAGGCAGTGCAAAGGCAATATATGTAACCAAAGTGTTTGTACCCCTGTAATATTCTGAAATTTCAAAAAAAAGAAATATACATTAAATACGAGGTCTCTCCAGAAAGTATCCTGCCACGGATCCTTTCATTCACCATGAAACCATTCATGCTGTCATGAATGGTTTGCACGACATCGACGTAACCTGGCAGCCAGGGAGAGTGGACTGGGATGCGCATGTGTGAACAATGATGCCCTCGCTATACTAGTCCGTGGGGCACTGGACGCCATTGAGTGAGTACGTGCACTATGTGGCCATCACATTCAAAATGACTGAGCGAGCAGAGCAACGAATCTGCATCCAATTTTGCATTAAGCTTGAACATTCCTCCTCGGAAACTATTCGGATGGTTCAGAAGGCTTTCCGGCAGGATGCAATGAGTGCGGGGCAAATAAAAGTGTGGCACAAATGCTTCAAAGACGGTCAAGCATCTGTTGAAAGTGATCCACGTTCTGGAAGGTCTGCAACAAGCAGAACACCTGGGAATGTTGAACATTTACAGGTTACGTTAAGAGACACTGGGAGAACTGTGTGAGGTTCCACAGTGCCTACTTTGAAGGGGACTGAGACGTAATTGTCCTATGTACAATGGTTCTTGTATCTTCTTCAGTAAATGTCTCTATTTTTCATATTACATGGCTGGATACTTTCAGGACAGACCTCGATCAAATGCTTCTAATTAAGAAAAGAAAGGGAGAATAGTCTTGCTTACTGAGAAGAATCATGAGCTTTTCCCCAGTATATGACTTTATTCTGATAATGAACACACTATATTATGATTATGTATTCTGTTCTGAATTCACTATGTGTCAGGCACTGTTGTTAAGTGCTTTACCTGAATTAACTAATGTGATCCTCATAGCGACCCAATAAGAGAGGGTTGTTATCCTCATTTTACTAAAGAGGAAACTCATCAGAAGGTTGAGTTCCTTGCCCTTGGGTTCCTTCTGCTAGGAGGAGGCAGAATCTGGATTTGAACCCAGGTCCTCTGCACTTCTGTTTCCTAGTGGAATATGGGAAGAGCGTTCATGGGAACTGACTCGTGCTCATGGATTGCCTACTTCATGGTCCCTGATGGAACTGGCATGAAGAAAATCCCTTTCCCATCACTGCCCTCAGTCTGGTGACACTGTGTTCAGGCCCCAGTCGAAAAGGTTAAACAAAGAGAACAAACGGGTGAGTAACTACAACCTGACACTGTATTGAAAATAAACTAACCCAAAATGGAAATTCCGCTCCCCTCCAAGTCCCATAGCTCCGTGAAAATAGGAAGTGTGTCCAATTTTTAAAAATTTTCCTTCCTGTTTTCTCTTTATTCAATTGCAGGGCCATGATAGCGCCTTATACAAGTGCATAATCAACAAATGCTTGGCAAAGTGATCTATGCCTTAGTGGCATTGTCTTTAATAACTGCACTCTTAAATATTACCACAACTATACATTGAAAGCATAATTTAACAAATAAACATTTATGTGGTATCTGTTCTTACTATGTTGTTAGTTGACTTTTCAATAGTCTAGGGTTTTAAAAAATATATATGTTGCTATTAATTGTAATGTGAGTTTCACCCAAAGAAGAAAAAGAATAACCCAAGATATGCAAATAAAATTCTTTTGAAACATCCATATGATGTAGGAAGGTTTTCTATGTACATATTATACTAATCTTAATGGTACTTATTAGTTAGTATAATGGATTATTCATTAAAAGTATAAATTTTCTATTAAGTGGTTCTAATTTTATAACTAGAGAAATTTTAAAGTACCTGAGTTAAAATAATGACTTGCTACTTAATTTGGCTTCCTTTCCTCGTAATTAAAAATTCAATGCTTGCTTTTATCAGATTTATCTTTACTTCTTTATTAATTGAACTAGCTACAGTAGTTTCCACGCATAGATTCTTTTAATGTCCTATATACCTTCTGGAAAGTTAAGAAGTATTTTATGATGCATCACCAATATTATTTCAAAAACCCAAAATTAGTGGGAAGCTTATACATACGAGAAATAGAGTTGAGTCAGTGGATTGTTTTAATCACATGTCTCTTGAGAGTAAGTCATCAAAGTTACTGTATCCTAAAAAAATGTATCTGGAAATCTATCCCAGCTGCTGTCTGCTATTAGTGAACATGATATTATACTTTTAATTAATTGCTTTAAAAACTTTGAATAATGCTAAGCTCAATGGAAGCCTTTTTTCGTGGGGTGGAAAAAATGTCCTGATTTGCTTTACTTCCCTAATTATGGCTTCACAGTTTAGCCATTAAGGAAATATTATGTATTTGACTCTTAGGGTCTTTACCTAGTTCATATTAGATCTTAGATTTCTTCATCCCATTATTGATCTAAAATGTCTCTAGCTCTCTCAGGTAAAGGAAGAATTTGCCCATGTGTTGCATTAGGTAATTCCTATTATTGAAAAGCTGTGTTCAATCTAAAATGACCTTTTCTTGTATTTATTGTCAAGCTAGCTTTGCAGCCCACATTAAATTGAAGCTTTTGTAGGAGGACTGAGAAGCACATTATTACGGGCGGAATGACGCTCTTAGCATGTTTGCCCAGGACAGCCGGCGCTCCGGCCAGCTGGCCGCGGGATCTGGGGCACTTGGCTGAGTATTCATTCTGCTTGTTGGGAATTCTGCAGCAAAGGCAAGGCATTGTGTCTTAATTTGGACCATAAAGAAAGACGGACAAGTGCTTATGCAAAGGAAAAGTTCATCTGTGCGAGGGGTTCTGTGCTTTTGTAATCAGAACCCACAGCATTAAGCACTTTAGAAGATGTGGAGCAAGAATATTTTGAGTGTAGGAAGGTTCGGCACCAACGCTTGGACTTTTCACAAAAATAAATTTGATAATAGTCAGCATTTGTTTTTACTTTAATTTTACTGATCCTTAATGATTTTACATGTTTGTAGTGACAGATTCAGTCTGTGGGATTTGGGTGAGACTTTGAAAAATGGCCTGATTATTGTGTTCAGCTGTGTTGAGAATTTTTTGGGAGGCCCATGTGACTTCACTTTGAGAAAATCCTCAAATGGGAAGAGATGAAATCTCTTAATTGTGTCTGATTTTCCCCACGCTATGCTTTTTTGAGCACAGATTGTACATTCGCTTACATTTTTAAGTGTGTTTTTGCATTTAGAAGTTGAATTTTAAAACTTCTTTATTTAAAAGAATAATAAATAATGACTTTAAAATTCCCCTACGGGTAGAAAGGGAATTTCTCAAGTTCTAACACTGATTTAATGCTTGTCAAATTTATTCTAGTTTAAGTTATATACACTAATTTTTACTTTTTCCCAAGACCAAACCACCTCATTTGAGAAGTGTGAATCATGTGATTAGAATGCCAGGTTTTACTAAGCCCAGCAGAGTTCTAGTCACTGAAAACAGTACAGTGACCTGCACCAGTCACAGTGATGGCCAGGTAGTGGCCTTGCTTGACTCTTTTACTGTCTGTGAGTTAGAATGTTCTTTACACCCCACCCGGCATGTGTCTGGTAGACATTAAAGGTCAGCCTTCCCAGAGGGGTTAAGCAGCAATCTCTAATTTTTTCCTTTCAGCTTTCTCATCCTTCTTCTCTTCCATTCTTTGTCAGCTGAGTGTTTTATCCCCTATAAAACTAGAGGAGGAAAAAGTCACCTTCACAAGTGTGAAACCTGTATACTCAGAAGGCCCCTAATGCTTGGTCAAAGGCTCTGCTATTGCCATCTTAAAAATCTTAGTAATATTTGAACAAGAGATCCTATATTTTCATTTTGCACTCAGCCCCATGTGGGAGGGAAGAAGATATGAGGAACTGCAAAGGCTCTGAGGCCTGCAGAGTCTGTCTCCATCATTGTGAGTTTCATTTTGGAGTAGCTAGTCAGCAGCCTCCACTGCACTATTTCCAAAAATATGTCAGCGAACATTTATGTGAGAAGCAGCCCTGACAAATGAATTATAATCTTGAGGGATGGGGCCCAGAAATTTGTATTTGCATAGACTTCCCATGATTCTCAGTTCACTAAAGGGCAGGAACATCATTTTTCTTTCCCTTTTTTTTTTTTTTTTTTTTTTTGAGACAAGGACTTACTCTGTCACCCCCCAGGCTGGAGTGCAGTGGTGCAGTCATGGATCACTGTAGCCTTGAACTCCTGGACTCAAGTGATCCTCCTGCCTCAGCTCCCAAGTAGCTGGGACTATATAGCACATGCCACTGCATCAGGCTAATTTTTTATTTTTTTTACTTTTTGTAGAGATGGGGTCTCGCTTGTTGCCCAGGTCAGTCTCAAACTCCTGGCCTCAGATGATCCTTCCACCTTGGCCTCCCAAAGTGCTGAGATTACAGGTGTGATGCTGAGAACCTTTAACTAGTGAATGGCCCCTCTGATTCAACACATCTTTCTGTTACTCCATATTGACTGGTTCAAGAATACAGGAAAGAAAACAAAAGAAAAATTCTATTACCTCCAGTGCACTTTATGCTACATTGTCAGAGGACAAAAATACTGGTTTGTACTAAAAAAAAAAAGAATTCCCTCTGTTTGATTTGGCAGAGGTCAGCAATGTCTTTATTTAGGGATAGGCTACTTTAAACTTTAAACCACTCTTTTGGGAGTTTTTATTTTCATTCATATCTGCTACCACTGTTAGAAAAGGGAATGTTTGGGTTAAGCAATTTTGGATGATCAAGCAGCTGTTTCAACCAATCACTGCCACTGTCAGGGACTTTGCAAAGATCAATTACAATGATAAGATCATTGTATTACAGTCAGCTGATCTAGCCATCAGTCACTGTTTGAAATAGAGTTTTGGCAGATACTGGAGTTTAGTGGTTAAGAGTCTACATTTTGGAGACAGACAGGCTCCAGTTGAATCCAGATCCATCACTTAAAAGTGGAGCCTAAGGAAATTCTTTTTTTCCCCCCAAATCTTAAGGCTTTCTTAATTCATTGATAAGGATATTAACAGACTCTATAGGGTTGTTATGAGGATGCAAGAAGATAGTCCAAGTAAAATCCTCATGTACAGTGCCTGGTACATAGTATGACTCAATGTTATTATTTTTTTAACCATCAAGAAAAACTTAAAAATTAAGTTCCATGAAAACTTAAGACATGAAGCCAAACTGAAATCATGTAATCAAATATATTTCAGGTGTACTAGACAGTCCTCATATATTTTTCTAGATTGTGTACATGATAAACTCATTAATTCAACCTTACAAGAGAGAGGGCGACTTCAAATTAGCTGGCAAGCAAGCACGGAGGTACAAGTGGTTATATAGAGGAAGACAGAAATATAATGTCAAATGTATTTGGCCCTTTTGTTTTGACAAGTGTGAGGATTAATTTTATGTGCTGACTTGGCTTGGCTATGGTGCCCAGTTGTTTGGTTAAATAATAGTCTAGATGTTAGTACAAAGGTATTTTTTAGATGTCATTGATATTTAAATCAGTAAACTGAGTAAAGCAGATTACCCCCTATAATATGGGTGGTCCTTATCCAATCAGTTGAAGGCCTTGAAAGAAAAGAATGAGGTTCACTGAGAAGGAAGGAATTCTGCCTCAGACACAATTCTGCCAGCCCGTCCTGCAGATTTTGGACTTACAAGCCCCTACAGTCACAGAACCAATTCCTTAACATTTCTCTCCCTCTCTCCTTCCATATAGATAGAAAAATATGATATATATCTCATATGTATCTGTATACATAGATCCCATATATATCTCTTAATTTCGGCTGCTATGGCAAAAGTGTATACTGGGTAGCTTAAACAACAAACATTTATTTCTAATAATAATAAAGTTATAGAGGCTGAGAAGTCCAAGGTCAAGGTGCTGGCAGGTTCAGTGTCTGGTGAGGGCCTGCTTGCTGATTCATAGACAGCCGTATTCTCACTGTTGCTTCCTCACATGGTAGAAAGGAACAAGAGAGCTCTCTGCAGTCTCTTTTATAAGTGCACTAATCCCCCTCATGGCCTAAATTACCTCCTAAAGGCCCCACCTTCTAATATCATTGCATTAGGGATTGGGGTTTCAACATATGATTTTAGGGAGCAGGGGCACAAATATTCAGTCCGTAACACACTCTCTCTCTCTCTCTCTACACACATATGTTTTTTTCATCCATTTGTCCCGTTTCTCTAGAGAACCAAACTAATACAATATAAACAATTAATTTTTACTTTTTTATCATCACAGAATTGGTGAAATACGAATATCCCACTGAGCATTTGGCTTACAAAAATAAGTATCTTGGAATGCAGTTAATTTCAAGAAGGGCTTGGGTATTGAGGCTTTGCTATGGTATTAGATGAAGCCTCTTTCCTGTCATGGAAATTAGAGATGTGGCAGATCAACAGGAATGTGTGCAGAATCAGGACTCGTGGCTCACTGTCTTGTGCTTACATCATAGGCACTGCTCTGCTCTCCGGGCTGTGCTGAAGCAGCTGCGGATTTCACAACTGCTTCTGGGCAAGCAATATTGATAAAGAATTTCGCCTTTCCATGAAATGGCTCAGCCAGGGTAATTATTTATCTGCACAGGCTGATGCCTGCTGACTCCTGCGAGACCAGCGATGGGCGTGATTGACAGATAGCTGAAACTCCATCACCTGGGTAAAGCCCTGCTGGTAATGAAGCATTCACACTCAGACCTCACCTTTTGGGACCTGCCAGGCTGCATTTGCTGGCAGCGACTCTGAAAGCTTTCCATGGGAAAATGATGTTTCAAAGGTGCCAATTACAGCACATATGTATTTCACCTTGAGAATTTCAATTGGCAAAGATAATATCATGGGTTGCCCTTAGAGTTTTGATGGGAGGTTCATTTGTACTAAGAGATCTGATCGAAATGCAGTTATTAACGGAGGCTTTTGAAAACAGTACGTGAAAAGCAATAGGGGATTGTTTTTGTAAAAGCGTATCCTAAAGGACCATTTACCAGCTAGCTCTCAGCAAATGTTTAAAGAATAATGGTGTGCAAATAAGCATGTTCACTGAGAAATCAACTGGATTTTTGATTCCCTGATGGAACATTGTATGTAAATATAAATTAGCTTGTTCTAATGTGACCATGGCGTTGGTCACCTAGAGGTTGTTTTTTTTTAATTTTTTTCCTCTTGCACAACACAGGACTTGATGGGAAGGAAAACAACTTTCCCGCATCCTGGCTCTATCTAGTCAACCCTTACCCTTTCTTTCTCTTACTTCTTTTTAGGACAACTCTCAGGCAAAACAATGAAGCCAGAAACCAACAGGGCTAATAAAATGAAGGTTTATGGAATATCTACTAAGGGCCAAGTGTTTTATGTCTGTTGTTTTATTTAATCCTCACACCTAAAAAAAAAATCCTGTGAAATATAAAAGAAGCATTTTTATTTTCATCTTCTCTGGAAGACACTGAGATTCTAAGATGCAAAGTAATCAGCTCAAGTTTGTCCAGAAAGTTCCAACATCTTTGTCTCTTTCCATTTATTTCCTCTCCTGTAAGTACAAGTCACTGTCTCTCTCTCTCTCTCCCCCCTTTTGTGTGTGTCTATGTATGTCTCTGTCTCCATCTCTCTCTCTTTCTTACACACACACACACACACCCCCACACACCCTCTGCCCCCCTTCTATACTTCCAGACTTCTCTTGTATTGGGTGAAAAACATCCTGATAAACTCATTCACACTCAATTGGTAGAGACTTAATATATTGTGCCTTCCCTGAGCATTTTAATATAAACGTTCAGAGAGCTTCTGTGAAGCTTCACAGAAAGAATTGCTTTGCAAATGGATTTTCAAAATCTATAAAGAATGTGGCTTTGGGCCGGAAGCTTTCTCAGACCCCCCCAGATAATCCCATTTAGGAACCCTGTGCCTTCCTGGCTCCTGGATGGTTTTGATATCCCAGCTTCTCCTCCAGTGGCTACCTGCTGTCTTCTGGGCAGCTCCTCATTGCTGTTCAGCCTTATCCTACACACTTCCCATCATCCACCAATTCAACAGGCACTTTTGTGAAGGCGATTCTAGGATCAAAATCAAAATGTTAGTCAGATTCTTGGCATAATCGTACTAGATTCCTAAAAAGAAAAAAAACCCATCTCTGGATTCAAAATAACCCTTAACTTGATATCCTTCTCATTGTTGAAAGCCTTTTCTTTTGGAAAGAATGTTAATCTGCAGGCCCGAGAGATGCTGGCTGGATTTATTCTTCCTTTGTTTCGGATAAACTGAGAAGCACGTCCACCTGCCGTTGCAAATAGGGTGATAAGCACACTCTTCCATGTGGGTGACCTAATCCTACCATCTCAACCCAGCAGTGGCCCTTAAGGCGACAGAACCCACTGGCTAGTTATTTTCAGAAATGACAGCTCCGTGGCAATTATGGAAAAACCAAGATCTTTGTTTTTGGCAGGAACTCTTAACATTCAGAGAAAGAGTGATACTCAGTACCACAACAGGGTGAGACATTTCATTATCCGGGGGTAACTTGGGCAACTAAGTCACTCTAACAGGTTCGCTTAGATGCTTCCCCACTCAAAATGAGGCTTTCTCCAAGCCCCACGACAAGACGCCCTGTGGCAGAAGTAGATAAGTGGAACATCAGCATCAGACCCTCATACTCTTCAGTGGCCTTGTCACATCCTCCCTGGGGATATGATCCAACATCCTGGAGCATCAAAAGTCCAAAATCGCTGTTTACCTGTCACCTTACAGCGGCCTCCACACAGTGGAGGTGTCCCTCTCGCACTTGATTTTCATAACAAAGCACCCGCTTGATTCCTGCTTGTCAGAGACCTAAACCACCTGAGCTCTTTCCTGCAACAGCGCACAATAGCTGCTGGCTGTGTTCTGCATCTCAATTCTGCAGTGTCTGCTCCCATCAAATCTGAGCAGAGAGCAACGGCCCAAGGGACCTAATAAAACATCAGCTCCTCGCGAATTTCTCACTTTCATCAAGTCTGACCACCAGAAAGTTACATGTGTACTTGGAATGTGTGACTCCAGCAGTGCCCTCAACTAAGCTACGAATTTAACATGATGCCCTTGGCTTTGATCCGGGGGTGGATATGAGAAATGACTGCGTGAAGAATACTGCCCCCATCCGCGTCCCATGTAAATGGATGAGAAAGTCCTCTTAGACTCCGGCGCTCAACTAAGGTTCTTCTTCTGATGAAAGGGTGTGCATCTGCTTATAGGATAATCAGAGCTCTTATATCTCTTTTTGCCTGAGCTGCAAAAGCCCAAGGCTAAATCTTCTTCTCTGTTGTAGCGGCTTTCTTGTACTTAAGCTTAAGATATAATTATTCCCACTCTCCATCCCTCTCATTACCTGGCATTTTCGTAGACATGAAGTGAGACATCATCTTGTTTATTCTGACAGCCACACCTAAGAGTATCTATTTATTATCATTACTTTATGGATAAGAAAAATAAGGAAGAGGGAGATGAAATGATTTGCCACAATTGACAAAGTCCCACTGGGAACTTTGTTAGTTATAAACAATAAACAAAGGATTGGAAAAATAGTACTTGCTCTGAGTCTAAGTAAAATGTATTAGACAGGCGTGCTAGTGCACACCTGTTATCCCAGCTACTCAGGAGGCTCAGGCAGGAGGATCTCTTGGGCCCAGAAGTTTGAGGCTGCAGTGAGCTGTGATCACCCCTGTGAACGTTAGAGCCTTACCAGGTTCGTTGCCCGCTGCTCAAGAGGAAGCCAATACACTGAGACAGCAGGGTTACAGCAGAGAAAGAGTTTAATATCACAGGCGCCATGTGAGGAGATGAGAGGAAGTTCTCAGGTCCGTCTCCTTGAGAATTTGGTAGAAACGGTTTTTAAAGATAGTTTGGTGGGCAAAGGGCTAGGCAGTTTGGTCTGTTGATTGGCTGGCTTTGAGGTGGAACCCCAGGGGTATAGAAATTGTCTTCTTTGCTGAGTCAGTTCTTGGATGGGGGTCACAAGACCAGTTGCGTCAGTTCCTTGGTAAGGGCCACTGGTTTGGGTGGGTCAGCAGTTCTACTGGAATACAGGGCTTGGAAGATATCTCAGAAACTACCCTTAGGTTTCATGAGGGTGATGTTATCTATGGGAACAATGAAGAAAGCTAAGAATCTTTATCACCATCAGTGATGTGACTCCTGAGTAGTGAGCAATTATAGGAAAGCAAGCTAGGGAACAATGGCTGGTTTTTATATATTCCCTACCATAGTTCCCACCTTGTGGCCCTTTATTAATTTCATAAAGGGTAGTTTCATGAATACCCACTGAACTCCCGATTGGGCAACATAGCAAGACCCTGTCTCTAAAATTAAAAAAAAAAAACAAGTTCTTGTGGTTGTTTTACTGTTGTGCAACCCTGGCAAAGCCACTCATTGTGTTGATACAGCACTTGTTCAGCAAAACCAGCCCTTCGAATGTCAGGTAAGTCATTATTATAGACCTGCCGGTGTAATGGCCAAGAAAAATGCTTAAAACAAAAACTTACCATAGAATTTGAACCTCCACATTAAAAGATACAGATCTTGCGTATATATGTTTTGCCCTATTATTAGGAAGCAAAATCTAGAAGGCGAGTAATTATAATTTAAGTAATTTGCTTAATATAGTACCTAAAATTACTGTCAGATAAACATTTCTTGAGAAGATCAAAATATATGGTTATTTTACATTTTCCCATTTGGATCTCTTTCAATTTCTGCAGTTTATTAGCTTGGTTCAGTGTCTTTGAACATTAGTCAACATTTAAAATGTAGGTTTTTATGATTCTGGGAGAAGCAATTGCTTCCAAGGGAGAAAACATTCTGTAAATTACATGTAAATGTTTTTACTTGGATGAGTTCTTTTGCATCTGTGCAGAGGATCATTTTAATTTACACAAGAATGAAGGTTTTCCGTGATTGAATGTAGTATGCGTGCTTGTGTATCTAATTTCCACTTCATTTATACCAGAGTCTAGCAGACACAAGGGGCATTTTGTTATAATGTAAGTGCTACTTAAAAATAAAATAAAATTATAATAAAAAGCTAAGGATTAGTGTGCCATTTCTAATTTTATTTCAGAGCTGCCCCTCAGAGTGGGTTGGAGCAGATCTGAGTCATGTAATTTGGCATTATGATGCTCTAAAGATACAGGCCATAAAGACTTCATCTCAGGAACAAAACAGATGAGAAACTCAGAAATGTGATTGACTAAAAACATCAAACCATCTCCCTTATCCCTCACTGCAATACATTTCAGAGTATAGTGTATTCTTCCCAAGTAGGAAATTGTTCTATAAATCATTTCTAGTTCTTTTTTCCTTAATCTTTGAGATTATGTAGACTTTTTAAAAATTGGGTATTTGAAAATCCCGAGGATTATAAAGGTATCAGCTAGTTCAGTTTCTTCTTTTTGCACCATTAAAATCTTTCACAGAAATAACCAGCTGCTAGTCTGTTTATTGACAGTGAAGAGGATGTGACATTTTGACATTAATCAGTTGCTGGGGTGCAGACAAAGGTGCAGGTTTTGATGTTCTAATTGTATTGTTCCATCACCGCAAATGTAATAATAAAGGCCACTGAAATGTGGAAATGGGTGTGAATATTTGCCTCTTCCCAATTCAGAACCGCAAGACTTATTTTTATCTTATTAAATCTGCATTATTAAATGCCCTAAATTAATGAAAGGTTATTGCTTAAGAGTTCCAATTCTTATAAACCAGCCAGTTCCAAGCTTTTAGTCCCCACACTGCCCCTTCCTCTTTATGACTTGTTAGGCACAATTACATTTTTAGCATTTTACTTCTACAGATTTTTTTTTCTTTCAGTCATTTCTTCCTCTTGGCCATGTTGGGACATAAAGTGATGGAATTTCTCCATCTAACAGAGAGTACTGAAGCTCGGGAAGAACTGAGGCATCTTAACTAAGATTAGTGTTAGCAAAGAGAGCTGATGGCTTACCTCCTTTAGAGAGGGCCAGCTCATTTCAGCAGGTGTGGTCCAAGGTGGGGTGGAGACCAGTGAGCATGTAATATGCTTCCTTTGCATCCACCAATATGCCACCTTCTAACTGGCTTTGCAGGGAGACAGGTAAGGAGAAAAAGGCAGCCGGCCCCATGGCTAGACTAAAATGGATTGCCCAGGTCACCTGCAGTTGCAGTGTCTTTGGGAAGGGCTTGTGTTTTCAGGTTTTGAAACCTAGGTGCCCCATCTCTGATATTTCAGATAGTTACCTGCCTGCAAAACCATAACACCTCCTATAAAAAATATAATCCTTTGATTGCAAATTAATTTTGAACTACTTTCATATTCTCTAAAGCACAGGTACTTGCTGAAGGTGCTTATGGTATGGCATGTTGCAATGAATCATGCACTTTGAAATAGAAGGGAAGGGTATCAAATAAATAAAAAAACTTTCAACCTCATATTTATTTTCTTCATAATATAGATGGCTTTTGTTTGGCTCATACTATTTCAATTTAATTATTTTATATTAGATGTGCTAATTATACAAGCACTAATTATCTGAATTCATTTAATTCTATGGCAGGGTTATCTGACAAATATTGAATTGAATGACAACACCTAAATATGACTACATGATTTAACTCTCAGTCAGAATATTTTTATCATTGGGGAGTTGTCATCTTGGAAAGAAATAGAAACCTTGAACTATTTAGTCACCATATCTTTATTTATTAATAGGATAGGAACCATTTCTTAGATAATACTGCTTCTAATCTTGCTTTAAAACTAGGATTTAATCCCTAAGATTTAGAAAACTTGTAATAACCTTTTTAAAAAAAGTTCTAAAAATCATGTTCTTTGCCAATTAACATTTTAAGTCTAGTTATCAATATATTACTTCCTTAAAGTCCAGGAACTGCCAATATTGCCTTTGTCTGTCAGGTGGATGCTAAGGCAGCCATAATAGTGTTGTATAAACCCAGTAAATCTGAAACAAGTTCCAGTACACATCCAAAGTTTTAGGACTTTTATTTAATAACAAATTTCATCACCTAAGTTTGATTCAACCTTTCCTTCTTTAAAAGTAAAATATGGCTGAGTAAGATGGCACTTGTAACAAAATACTTTGTTTGCTCTCTTACCCCAAGTTCCTTCAAATAAAATGGTAAAATTTGTAAGAATTAATCCTTCTGACAAACAAGAAACTGTGCCATGAAGGAATGAGAAATTTTAAGGAATTTGAAAAACAAATAGGACCAGATCCACAGAGAAAGGGGATTGTAAAAAAGCAAAGCAAAACATAACATAGCAAAACAAAGCAAAAAAACACTGCTCAGATTAAATATGGGAGAAGGCTACCACTGGGAATTTTCCAGGGACACTCCACACTCACAAACAATGAGCACAAATAGCAGGAGAGAGTCCTGGGGCAATGACCATGGTGATTACACAGCAACTGCACTTGGGGCTGCCTAGACTGTGGGCCCTTTTTCATCTTTGGCTTTTGTTGCTTTATGGACAGCAAAAAAAGCCTAGATGGTTTCATGGGAAAACTCTACTATATGTTTAAAGAACATACAATTCCTATATTACATAAATAATTCCAAAGAAGAGAAAACATGAAAAAGTTTTCCAACTCATTCTCCAAGGCTAGCATAATAGAATAAAGTACCATGAAATAAAGATAAAGCTGTACTCCAAGGTTATTTCTGAACTTAGATGCAAAAATCTTAAATAAATTCCTTGCAAATCAAATCCAACTGTGCATTAGAAAGGGCATTTCCCAGGAATACAATCGTGGCTCATTATTGATTGCGTACTACATTATAATGTATTGAAAATTAATATCACCGTATTAACAGATTCTAAAAATTAGATCTCTATGCCCAGCTCTATAGATACCAAAATGCATTTGATGTAATTCAACACTAAATTCAGACTGAAGCGATGAAACGAAAAAGAGCCACACAAACCCAAAACAAAGCAAAATACCTCCCAACGCATACTCAGAATAGACAGGAAACTTGATAAAGGGCACCTATCAAAAACAAAAACCAAATTTTTGAAGAGTTTACCATTAAAGTAACTGAGGAGAGAGGAATGTCTATGTAACAACCAGACTCTTAGGTGACCTCTGCCTCTTGGTGGTCGTACCTTTATGTAATTCCCTCCCCATGAATGCGGGTAGGATCTGTGACTTGCTTCTAACCAAAAGAATATGGGAATATGGCTAAAGTGACGGGAGGTCACTCCCGGATTATGTTAGGCTATGTAATACTTCGTCTTCCTAGCAGACACATTGTCTCTCTCACTCTCCCGCTGGCCTTGAAGAAGCAAGCTGCCACACTGCAAACTGCCTGTGGCCCTGTGGGTGGCATTTAGGAGCTGAGGGAAGCTCTCAGCCCTATAGCTACAAAGGAATAGATTCTGCCAACAACTTTAGTGAGCTTGGGTGTGGATTCTTCTCTAGTTGAGCCACCAGATGAGAATGCAGCCAAGCTGACACGTTGATTGCAGCTAGTGAGATCCGGATGCAGAGAACCCAGCTATGCAGTGCCCAAACTCTAACCCACATAGACTGTGAGAAAATCAATGTGTGCTGCCTCAGACTGCTAATTTTTAAAAAATTTTTGCAGCAATAGATAACTAATACTTAAGTCTATTATCACCATTACATTTTTGTTAATGTTTATGGGGTTATTTTTAAGGATGTGATATAGACCACATTTATTGACATACAATGAACTGCAAGTTTAAAAAGTGGGCAATTGAATGAATTCTAACTATATCTGTCCTATTTATCTAGATAGATAGATAGATATACACACACACACACACATATACAACTGGGAAGGCACCACAGTAATTAAGATAAAGAACCCAACCATCATTCCTAAAAGTTTCCTCAGGCCCCTTTGCAATCCCTTCCCTGTCCTGCCCCTCATTACCAGACAACCTCTGGTTTGCTTTCTGTCACTACAGATTAGTTTGCATCTTCAAGAATTCTAGAATGTACTCTTTTTTGGTCTGGTTTCTTTCACTTAGTATAATCATTTTGAGATTCATCCATGTGAGAAACAGTACAACGGAGAGTATATATTAATAATTTATTTCTTTTTTATTACTGAGTAGTATGCTGTTATATAGATAAACCACAATTTGTTTATCTTTAACCTATTGATGGACATTGAGGTTGTTTCCAGTTGTGGACTATAACAAATAGAGCTCTGTGAACATTCATGTATAAGTCTTTGTATAGACATCTGCTTTCATTTCTCTTGGGTAAATACCTAAGAACAGAGTAAGTGGGTTATATATTATGTATGTTTAAATTTTAAGAAAATGTCAAACTGTTTTTCAAAACAGTTGTACAATTTTACAATCTCATAATCAGCATGTAAGAGTATCAGTTCCTCCACATCCTTGCCAGCAAGGATGGTATGATTGGTATGTTTTTTTAAGAGGCAGGATCTCGCTCTGTTGCCCAGGCTGGAGTGCAGTGGCATCATCATAGCTCACTGCAACCTTGAATTCCTGAGCTCAAGCAATCCTCTTCCCTCAGCCTCCCAAGTAGCTGAGACTACAGACACACGCCACCTACCTTGCTAATTTTTTTTATTTTTTATAGAGACAGGGTCTTGCTATGTTGCCCAGGCTGGTCTTGAACTCCTAGCCTTAAGCAATCTTTCTGCCTCAGCCTCAAAGCACTGGGAGTACAGGCATGAGCCACTGTGCCTGGCCAGATTAGTATGCAAAGAGTGATATCTCATTGTGATTTTAATTTGTATATCCCTGATAACTAATAATATTGAGCATATTTTCATGTTTTTATTTTTCATCCATGTATCTTCTTTGTTAAAGTGTCTATTCAAATTCTTTTGCTTGTTTTATGTTGGATTTTTTTATTGCCAAGTTTTGAGAGGTTTTATACAATCTGGATAAAAGTCCATTATCTGATACCTGATTTGCAAATACTGTCTCCCATGTATGGGTCATCATTTTATTCTCTTACTAGTGTCTTTCAAAGAGCAGAAGTTCTTAATTTAGATGAAGTTCAATTTATCATTTTTTTTCTTTTATGAATCATAAATCCTGAAGAAAATCTTTGTGACCTTGGGTTAGGCAATGTTTTTCTAGCATTTCTGTCTAGGAAAGGTCACAAATATTTTCTTCAGTAATCTTCATAAATTTGTGTAGATCAAGGTTTCCATCTGTTATTAATTTCCTCTGCTTGAAGGACTTTGCACATTTTTTGTAGTGCAGGTCCTATAGTGATGAGTTCTTCCAGCTTTTGTATATCTAGAACATTTTCACTGAGCCTTAATTTTGAAAACTATTTTAACTGGGTAAAGAGTTCTAAGTCTACAGTGTTATCAGTTCAGCAGTTTTTAAGTTGTTGGGGCACTGTCTTTTATCTTGCATTGTTTCCAGTGAGAAATCTACTGTCATACTTATCTTTGTTCCTTAGTACATAATGTCTTTTTTCTCTGGCCACTTTTGAGATTTTCTTTATATCTCTGCTTTTAAGCAATTTGATTATGATGTGCCTTAGTACAGTTTTCTTCATATATTCTATGCTTCTGATTTATCGACCTTCTTGGATCTGTGGTCTATAAAACTGTAATTGTTTTCATCAAATTTGGAAAGGTTTTGGCCATTTTCTCTTCACAGTTTTTTTGTTTCTCACCTTCTCCTCTCCTTTGTTTATTCCAATTACGTGTACATTTGGTCACTTGAAATTGTCCTCAGTTCAATGATGTCATGTAAATTTTTTTCAGTTATTTTTACTCTTTGTTTCATTTTAAACAGTTTCTATCGATGTGTCCTCAAGTTCACTATTTTTTTCTTCTGTCAAGTCTAATTTCCCATTAAACCCATGCACCATATTTTTAACCTCACAGATTTATTTTTAATCTTTAGAAGTTTTATTTGGGTCTTTTTCATATCCTCCACACCTCTACTTAATAAGTTCAATCTTTGCTCTAGCTTCTCGCATACATGGAATACAGTTGTGATAACTGCTTCTGTGTCCTTGTCTACTAATTCTACAATCTGTGTCCTTTCTGGGTCAGTTTTGATTGATTGATTGTCTCCTGATTAAGTGTTGTATTTTCCTGCTTTCCTCACATGGTGCATAATTTATTATTAGATGCCAGGCATTTTGAATTTTACCTTATTGGTTGCTACATTTTTATAGTCCTATAAATATTCTTGAGCTTTGTTCTGTCACATGATTTGGGTCAAAATAGTAAATATTTTCCCCTGTTACTGAGGCAAGACCCTTCTTAGTGTCCTAACATGCTCCCAAATGACAAAGTAATTATGAGAGAACACACACGACTGCTGGCTCTGTGTGGGCACCAGGCACTCTCCACTCCAGTCCTTTGGGGTGAACATTCCTTCCCTGGCCTCAGACAGTTTCCTCACACACACATGCATTGATCAGGACTCAACTGAATTCCCACAGGGAACCCTTGGCAGATTTCTAGGGTTCTTTCCCTGTGCAGCTCTTTCCTTCACTCAAGCTACAACCACGTTGATGTCCCTGGACTTCCAATGCTGTCCCCTTAACTCAAGAGGACTGCCAGGTTTCTGCCTGGGTTCCCCTCTCTCTGCACCATGGCTTAGAAACTGCCTCGAGGAGGGAGGCTGGGGCTATCATAGTGTGCTTGCTTTTAATAATATGAAAAATATTAAATTTTATGAACTATTAAAAAACAACACTATAAGCAAGTATAAAGGGAAATGTGAGATTGAGGAAAAATGTTTTTTACATGTATAGCAAAAAAAGATTAATATTCAAGATAAAATATAAATCATTAAGGGGAAAAAAACCCAAGATAATAATGGTCAAATTCACAGAAGAAATATACATGACTAAAGTACATATAAACTTATACTTGACCTAATTATTCACCAAGGTTATATAAATGAGGTATAGTTTTTTCAGTTATCTGATAGTAAAAATAAAAATATTAATAAATTTCAGTGTTGGCACAAATGCATGGCAATAGAGAGTCACAGAGACTATAGGTAATTGGAAACCTTATTTGAAGTTGTCTATTAGGAGATTAGATGCACATGGTGTTTGACTTAACAATTCCAATTCTGCCAGTCTGTCCTATATTTATACCTATTTGTACTCATGCATACAAATTTTTAAGGGAGAATTCACTGAAAATAAAATTAGAAACCAAAAAATTGGAAACCACCTAAATGACCATCAATTGAAAATGGCAGAGTTCACTGTGGTGCATCCATGTTGCAGAAAACGATCAACCTACTAAAAGGAATGTGGTCGTCCTGTATGATCAACATCTGGATATTCCTAAAACATGTTGTTAAGTGAAAAAAGTTACAGAATAATACATCGAGGAAGCTCCTAGGTAACATTATGTAAGACTATATATTCTTATGAAGATGCAAAAGCAAAAAAAAAAGATTGGAAGGCTGCACATTCAATGTTGAGCCATGATTACCTCTGGGGCAGGAGGGGACATGAGAGCAGGTTAGAGAGAGACTTGCATCCCCTACATGACTTCTGTACCGCTTGAATTCTTACAATAAATAGTCTGTGTACTATTTGTGTCACTATGAAATTCAAACATAGGGAAAATGAAATGCCTGAACACAGGAGAGAAAAAGAAAGTCAAAGAGAGAACGAATGGAAGGAAAAATGCAGCCTTGAGATCTGTGACAGACTGGTGGGTGTCCTGTGGAATACTTAAGTCGGTTTATTCATTTGTGGTCTGTTTTGAGGGGACCACAGGATACAGAGGAACATAATAGAATTTTAGGGGTTTTGTAAGTAGTCATTATTCATTTGTGGAATGTGGATTTGGGGCCACACGATGAGATTAAATGTGTAAGAGAAGCAATTCCATTTGAGGATAAGGGAAGGCAGAGGCTTTCAAATCTTCAGCTGATTGTTAAGGACAGACAGGTAATATAAAAATCTAATGTAAGAAAATGTGGTTTAAAAATGAGAAATCCATTTCTGAACTCATTTAAGCTTTCTCCCAGATCTGAGATGAAAGCTCATCAGCTGTAAATACCCAGTGCTTTCCACCGTGACCACGTTTAAATTAAAACAGAAAAACCTGGAGTTTGATAGGAGAGCAGAGGCCCGTGGCTTGAGCCTGTGGCCGGAAAAGGAGGAGCAGAGGCTAAGCCTCCTCCACCAGGTCCCGTTTCTCCTGGCTCCAGCCCTTCTTCAGATTCTGGGTTTCTATGGAATGTTTGAGCAAGAATTTGTCGCTGGATCAACAGCCCTATCCAGCAATCAGGATGCAGCAGCTCCTGGTAGTATGATCACGTTGTGTAGCCAGCCTTGGGTGATAGTGGCAGGAGAGTCAGGCTCTCCTGGGTGATGCTATCAGCCCCTGAAACTGTCCTCTGTCTCCCCCTCTCTCCATCTCTTCCTCCCTCCCTCCCTTCCTCCTTCCTTCCTTCCTTCCTTTGTTCTTTCATTCTTTCATTCAATGCAACAATCATTTATTGAGCAGTTACCATGTCAGGCATTGTTCTAGTGCAGATGCTAGAAATAACAGCAGTGACCACCACAGAGGAAAAGCCCTCATAGCTATACTTCCTTCCCTCGTAGTCTATTTTCAGAGTTCAAACTTCTGAATATAAAAATTGGCTTTCATATCAGGGAGAGTATTCATTGATTGTGAATATATTTCTGTATTTTCTAGTAGTATTTGTAATATTCATTGCAAATGAATTAACATTTTAGTTTATAAACTAGGCCCTCATTACTTTTACTTAGTAGGAATTAAGCTCCCTCTATAGAGTTCTATTTGTACTGACAAAGTCGGATGAGGGACCTGTACCTCTAAGTATCACATCCAGAGTTCTGCTGCCCTAAGGCCCTGCTTGGTTCCCTCCTGGAATTATATCTTTTTCCCATCTCTCACACACCTCTGTAATACTCAATCCTTAGTGAATGGCCCCAGTCACCAATTAGTTAAAAAGAAAATGATCAGAGAACTTGAAATAAGAGACGGGATGGGAGGGACAGCTCTCTAACACACAGCAGCGACAGGTCTGGGGTGGTGGCCCTTAGAGGCACCCAGCATCTACTCACACAGTTTGAAATTCCTTCGGGTTGGATTTAGGTCCTCCCCAGACTCTATTGCCACAACTATAATACTCTTCTCTGAGCTTCTAAAAAAAAAACTCTAGGTCTCTTCAATTACTGGCACTTTTTATAACAACAACAATAATAATAATAAGCAACACTTTTAAAGTACTAGTATACGTTAGGAACTGTAATTAGTATTTTCCATCCTCCAGCCACACTAGGAGGTATTATCCTCATTTTACATAGGAGGAAACTGAGGGTTAGAAGTCAGCCACGGAGGGAGGCGTCAGCTTTCAGAGTCACCATAGTCAAGCTTTGGAGCCTGACAGGCTCAGGACCAGGCCCTCAGCCATGACACACTTGCCGCAGTCAGTGTCATCTGAAGGATCCTGACAGCCAGTGGCTGTCACTCCTCACCTGGCCACTTCTTTATGATCCAGATTCCCATGTGCTCAAGAAGACTCTGAAGCCCAGGGGGATGAGCTGATTTGCCCCGAGCCACAATTATTATTATATTAATAAATACCTCGTCAATCAGAGGTTGCCTGGTAATGAGGGCAGGAGAGGGAAGGGATCACAAAGAGGCCTGAGGAAACTTTTAGGAGTGATGTTTATGTTCTTTATGTTAATTATCGTGGTGTCTTCACAGTTGTGTGTGTGTGTGTGTGTATGTGTATCTATATAAATCGATAGATATAATTGCACACTTTAAATTTGCAGTTCATTGTATGTCTGTAAATGTGTTCTATATCACATCATTAAAAAAAACCTCTTAAACATTAAAAAAAAATTGGTGATAATAGACTATACTAGTTATCTATTGATTTGCCCAAAGTCTTTTATTTAGTAACTTATGGATCCAGAACTGGATGCCAGAGTCTGACTCCGGAGCTCTTGCTCTTAGCTACTGCATTCTATGGCCTCTTGGTTATTATTATTTAAACTAATACAAAAACCAGTGTAAAACATGGGGATGTGATGCACAAGATTGCCATAGGGTTAAGGGGCACACACTTAGCAGGAGGCTGGCTGTTGATCTTCCTTAGCTGAATAAACTCCATTTCTTTCGTCTCCCTCTCAAGACCTGGTAGTTTCCTTCCACTAGATCAGTTCAGAGCAGCAGAGAATCTGTTGATACTGTTGCTTTATCTGTTTTACACTTTTACTTCCAGTCAGCAGCTTATAAATGCATTCATTTTTTTTTAGCATCCAAGGTAAACTGCTGCTCATATTAATTTTATAGCCACTTTTTGTTTTTTTAAGATGAACTGTTCGTAAGCAGGCCGTATCCCATTTGGGTGTATTCCTTTCTAGTCCTTTCTCTAGACATAAATTTACGTATACATGTTTATATAAAAACTCATGTATACCTTTCTGTTTGATAACCTACTTGTTTTCTTAATATATATATGTTGAATATTTCTCTGTATCATGCGATATACGGATAAATATTCATGATATATATTAATCACAAATTAATTATTTTCAACAGCTGCAAAGTAGTCCATTACATCGATGTGCTTTATTTAATCCATCATCCCTCAGAGGACTTTTGTGCTCTTTTCCCTATGTCTAACACCACATTTTTAATATTGACTCCTTGGGTCACCCAGATAAATAACTTCCCAATATGCCTAGTTCCTAATGATGCAGTTCTGAGATTTGTCATGATGCTGTTGTCCAATGATGCCGGAAGTGCATCTGAAGACCTACTGAGGGGAAACATTTTGCTAAGCAGTATTTAAGCTCCCTCTTATGCAATTCTTTAGGAAATATTATATTAAACACTACAGAAACAGACCCCATTTATCTCCAGGGACATGAATATGCATATGAGCTTATGTAGATAGTTTTATATTTGCATATAATTAATATTTTTAATGTGTTTTACCATATACAACATATAAACACTATGTCACATAATCCTCAAGAATAGCCCATTTTACCAATAAAGTAACTGAGCCTCATTTTTTTGAAACCACCTGTCCAGTAAGTAGCAGAAAAGGGACTCACATCTGGGTCTTATTATAAACTCTGTATATGAGGATTACATTTTGATTCATTAGCATTTCAGCAATAGGAGGTATTAGCATATCAGCTTTGCTCAAGGCAAAGTGGAGATTTTTCATCTCACCTCTCATTAATAAAAATTATTTTGCAGGAAAGAATTGTTACAAAACTTGATTAAAAACCAATAGCCTAATTCCAGCATCAAGATATATAGGCATTGATTTTTGTTTGGAGAAAAGTGCAGCTTAGGAGGAGCCTGGGCCAGCCCTAAGCACCATCCCTGTCTTCCCTTGCAGATTCTGAAATGCTATCCTTAATGCATTGTCATTTAGAGGCGGCAAAGTCCTTAACAGCTGTGAACATTACAAGTGCAACAATAAAATATGATTTTTCTCCCCTGGAAAATGCCCTTGTTACAGTGCTCCAAAAATGAGTTAGAGATGATTTCTTTGTTGCCCCTATGGACCTTTAACTGGAATATATTCAAGGCTTTCTGTAGCTTGCATCCTTATAAATTTATTCTTGTCAGGTCTAGCCACGTATCAGGCTCCCAGAGTGAAATATGAGAATGAAAATGGAAGCAGGATCAGGTGCTGACACATTTGCCAGAGGAATTCAGAGTGAGGGAGACAGTCCAAGGCAAAGAGGTAAGCCCAAGATAGAGTATCGCAGGTGGCATCCGCTGCTTCCTCCTTATTCTGCCATTGTTCAGATGCCGTAAAGCGGCAAATGAGAGTAATGAAAGGTTTGATTTTGTTATCGTGCCCTGGCTTTGCTGCCAATCATACAGCCCAAAATAATGATGAAAGCACGTGGCACTTCAACACAGTGGATGGAAGATCGAAGAAAGATGCTGAATAGTTTGACCTTGGCCACATTAGAAAATCAAATTGCCTATAAGTGCCCGATAGCAGGTTAAGGTCTTTCCTGGTAGACAGAGACACCACACCAAACCAGCCATGCTAGTCCCAAGCAATTTGAACTGAAAATACTGTCTTCAAAGGGGATTTTGGAAAACAGGCCTCCAAAGTCAGGGAGATTTAAAGAGATAGTTGGCCTTAAGCACTCATGTTTGATTAGTGAAGGCAAGAGGGAGCATTGCACATGGTGGAACTTTAGCAAACCTATTTTATCTTAAAATGTTTTTCAAGTTTTATGTAACTTCTCTGTGATTACAGTGTTCGCCAGTCTGTGCACCTGAGAAGCCTTTGGGGAACTTTGCTATTTGTCTGTTACTTTATGAATTCCCCCAAAAGGTCACATTAGTGTATTTTTCCTTTGATTCAAGTCAATCTATAGCACGTCTATTGAGTGCATTGTGTATCGGAGCAGGGGGGCAGTGAGGGATGAGATGTCTGAGGCCTGGTCCCTGCCCTCCCAGAACTCATCATCACCGCAGAGACACTCAGAGCAATAACTGGAAGGCACTGAGATAAGGGTTGGACTCTGAGCTAGATCTGGGGAAGCTTAGAGACAGAACAATTTACTGTGCCCATAGACTTGAAAGAAGGTTCCGTGGTGCCAAAGAAGCTGACCTCAGAGGCTTGGAGGTAGAGGAAGTATATGCCCGGGTTAGCCAGCAGGAATCTCTGCAAGACAGTGAGCAGCATGACCTGGCTAGCAGGAAGGAAGGGTGGGTGTAGGGAAGGGATGTGCAGAAATTAACCCAATCACAGAAAGAGCAACAGATAATGGGTTTTA
>CM052441.1:14241907-14314714 GCA_028533085.1 Varecia variegata | reverse complement strand
GTAATGGGATTGCTAGATCAAATGGTAGTTCTACTTGTAGCTCTTTGAGGTATCTCCATATTACTTTCCATAGAGGTTGTACTTGTTTGCAGTACAACCTCTAAGCAGTGTATGAGTGTTCCTATCTCTCCGCACCCACGCCAACATTTTTTGTTTGGGGACTTTTTGATAAAAGCCATTCTCACTGGAGTTAAGTGATATCTCATTGTGGTTTTCATTTCCATTTCCCTGATGATTAGAGATGTTGAGCATTTTTTCATGTTTCTTGGCCATTAGTCTGTCTCCTTTTTTTTTTTTTTATTTCAGCTTATTATGGGGGTACAAAAGTTCTGGTTAGATATATTGCCCATGTCCTTCCCAATCCCCCGAGTCTGAGCCTCAAGTGTGTCCATTCCCCAGACAGTGCACATTGCACTCATCATGTAGTCTGTCTTCTTTTGAAAAGTTTCCATTCATATTCTTTGCCCACTTTTTGATAGGATTATTTGATTTTTTTCTTGTTGATTTTCCTGAGTTCTATATAGATTCTAATTATAAGCCCTTTATTGGATGTGTAGCATGTGAATATTTTCTCCCATTCTGTAGGTTGTCTGTTTGCTCCAGTGATAGTTTCCATGGCTGTGCAGAAGCTTTTTAATTTGATCAGGTGGGGCCATTTCTTGTAATCAATTTATGTATATATGAACCTAGGCCTGAAGCCATAACATATGAATCATTTAAAACTAGAAGATTTCTGAAATATGATCCAGTCCAGCCCTCTCAATTTATAAATGGAGGAACTGAGGCCCTATCCACAAACAGTTCCTGAATGCCCTCTTTGAGCCAAGGTCAAATCAGGTGAGTGAACTGCTTAACCTTTATTAGACAGGATATAAAAGGGTAAGAATAATCTTAGATCCTTTTATAGACAACTAGGCATTTATCCTTCAACCCAGCAATCCCACATTTAGGAGCTTACCCTGAGAATACATTTCCAACAATAAGAAAATATGTATGCATAGGTTATTCATTATGGCAGTATTAGTAATTGCATGATATTGGAAACTACCTAAATGTCCAAGCGTAGAGAGTGATTGAATAGACTATGGTACATATACACGCTGAACTACTGTGCAGCTGGAAAAAATAATGTGAGCATGATCTCCAAGAGTGATTTTCAGGATAAAATGTTAAGGGAAAACAGTGAAATACAAAAGAGCATATTCTACATTTTATATAAGAAATCAGGGAAATTATAAAAATATATGTATCTCTGATTATCTTTACAAAAAAAAAACCTCAGGAAGGATAATCCAGAAACCAATGAAGATGGTTAACCTCAAGGTTGAGGGGTGGGGAGAACAGGATGGGAAATATATAGTGAAGAGAAATGCTTCTCTGATTATACCTTTTTGTACAGTTTTCACATTTGGAAGCATTACGGTCTATCCTTTCCATCCCGAAGTTAACCAAGGAGGTACATGTTCAGAAAATAAAATTAAATCATTAAGGATAAGAAGGATAAAAACAAAACAAAAATGAAAGCAAATTGAAAGAAGTAAACCCAATTATATTTTAGATGACTGTCCCCACCACACTAAAGTTGCAGGGCGGTGGCAGGGAGAAAGGAAGAACTAATTCAGGTAATTTATGAATATAGTATTTGACTACCTATCCTCAGTATTGGGCAGAATTGCAGGAAAATGTTGGTATGGGCCAAGCAATTTTGAAATAATTTTAAATATATTATAGATCAAATGAGTAAATGAGAAAAGAGGATTATGCAAATATGAAATGGGGAAGATGAGAAAAACCCTATGATAGTTGGACTAAAATTAGATGTATTTATGTGAACAATTTAAGAACATTATATATATATTTATATATAATTATATAAGTACATGTACAGGCATGTATATGAACACATACTAAAATTGATAACTCATCTGTGGTAATATAAGAAAACATCCCTGTTCTCATGAAATACATGCTGAAGTATTTAGCAGAAACCTCAAATAGTTACACCCTCAAATGGTTCTAAAAACATAATGATATATAATTTCTGTATTTAGAGAAAGACATTGTCTGCACATGATAAAGCAAATGGAGTAAATGTTAGGAGGGTCTTATTTTTTGCAATTTTCCTGTAAATTTCAACTTATTTCCAATTGAAAAATTTAAAACTTATTTTGAAAAAAAGATACATTAGTTTGATGCTAGTCCACCAACGACTAGTTGTGTAACCGAGGACTCATTGCTTGAGCTCTCTTATCTTTGGTTTCCTCATTAGCAAAAACAAGATTATAACCTTTTCTTCCATTGAGGATAAGACAATGTATGTCAGGGGACTCGCAAAGTGCCTGGCCCTACATAGTATGCATTCCATAAATGGCAACTTTTCTATTCACATTTAAACATACTTGGGTTGTCTTTTACTTAACTGCTTTATTGGTAAATATCCTCTACTTCAAAGTAGTTTGAAAGCTCTAAGAGGGAAGAATGTAATTAGTTTTATAACTCCAGATGGTTGCCATATAGTGGGCCCAGAATTGAGCTAAAATAAGGGGGGGGCAGTCCAGTGCAGGGGTAGTGAATAACTTAGCTGAGGTGCCTTAACTGTCCCTTGGCAAAATGGCATGTGTTGCATTTTTATCACTACATTGTCCTATTGGTTGGAGGAGAAGGACAAAAAAAGGGACAGCACTTCAAGAACCTACAGGTCGCCGATTAGCATTGACTAAACCCAGTCTCTGCCCCACCAAAAATCTTCTCATGGGGCTAAGAGCCATGTTCTTCACAGGGATCTTTTTTGTCATAGCAAGGTTCACTTGTTCATTCAGAATATGAGTTATAATTTGTGGCCTGTGATGTTCTTTAAAATTTGAAATCAGTAGCCATGCTTCAGCAGTTAAATTCTCCACCTAGCAGAAACAAATACCAGATGACAGTGAGCATCCACTCATCAACATACCCCACTGATTTATGTGGGGGAAGGAGAGTGAGATTTATAATCCTGAAACACAACAAGTATTCATTGGCATTAGCATTCAGAATATTCATGCATTGCTGCTCTTTCATATTAAATATCTGCTTTTTAGCTTTTTTGGTGGGGGAGAGGGAAACAATAATACTTTTCCTTTGGAAAGACATGACCATATTGACTGATTATCTGCATGCATGTGGAATGCCAATTCCCATTTTTGAACTTGAGTTTTGTCTTGACTTTTAAAGTTGGTTCATGTGTTTTGTTTTCCTCTCCTCTTTCTCATCTTCATGACTATCATTCAAGGGATGCGAAATCATAAAACTTTACAACTCGAGAAAATTTAGGAAATTATCACATCTGTCCTCTTTTGAGGCTAGAGAGGCAACATGACCTCATAAGGACTCATGGTTAGTGAATGTCATAAACACATCGAGAATTCAGTGCCTCCTGCCCAGTGCTTGTTTTAGTATGATACATGGTTTAATCCCTTTTACACTAACCACTCAGTTGCTTGTAATTTGATTTAATTTTCAACATCTATTTGGCTGGCCTTAAAAATCATTTTAGGCAAATTATTTAACACCATATAATTGAAAGGACTGTCAACTTCAAACTTCTCCCTTCAAATTTTTTTTCATAATGATCTGGAGCCAGCCAGCCAGAGAGCTGATGCTGGTAATTATAAGGAAGATAAGCAAAGAGCACTTGAATCAGAAGCGTATTTAGCCTCATGACATCTGGAAAGAGAACATTACCGTGCAGGCAAGGGTATTCAGTTCAAGTTTCTGAATAGAATTCTTTTTCAGAAACACCACAAAAACACTGTAGGTGGTCAGTAACATGTTGGATAATGACATAAAATAGGACAAAATTGTCCAGAACTAAAATGCATCTTAGATTATCCATAGCTGTAATAGCCACTGTGGTTTTTTGTAAATCTGTTACAATTATTTCACAAATAGAGAAAAACATAAAACATCCTTAAAAATCTCAAACCTGAGTTGCTTCAAGTCAGGTCTTAGACATTCCAACATGTCTTTAATTCATTAATTAACCACGTATGATTGAAGCAACCATTCTGAACCAGATGTTGGTTTGGAATGAGATGCTGTTGAATAGTTGCTGTTTGAGTGCCCTCATGGCACTTAGAGAAAAAACAGGCCAGCAAGAAATTACAATCAAATCCAAAAACCACCACCATGGCTCTTTATAAACCTAATTCAATCACTATACCAGAGAACTATTTTTTAAAACAAAAGGAAGAGTATAAAACACAAACACACACACTACACACAAATGAACAAAATCAAAACCAAAACAAGAAGAAGCAGATAAGTGTTACCAAAGAAGAGCCAAGGAAACGTGTCAGTATTGGAATGCAGCCATTGTGTAGGCGTCTATGACAGCTCCATGTCCCCACAGAAGCCCTCACAGCCAGCTCAGCTGTTTTCACTTCTTAGAAGGAGTAAACATTCTCCAACATAAACTAGTGCTGAAATCCTGGAGTTGAGGTTTAAAACTGGAAGGTACCATGGAGATCTACCTTAGGCCAGCCCGTCATTTGTCACTGGGTGGACTTAGGCAAATTATGTGACTTCTCCAAGACCACACAACAATTGTGTTCAAGCTGCATATGTAAGTTCCACTTTACTCCAAACCTCAGTGGACTGGGAGGTGGTGGTGTTAGACAGAGGTGATTCCACATGGGAAGACAACTGCCCAGCTGACGTTTCTTAAGCCAGAGCCCAGCATCCCCCAGGCCCTTTGCCTGTGGTGGTATCACATTTTGACCCAAGATAAACTGAGACCTCAGATTTACTCCCCTGTGAACACATAATAATACTTCAGTATAACCATTTACTCTTCAAAGGAGAAATCATTTTGAAAAATACTTCATTATGGGAAAAACAATACAAAGTGAAATAATACAAGCATAGGATTGAAATATTTCATATAATGCTCAAAAATTATCCTGAAAGGACAACAGAGCTCACAATGGAAAACACATTTAAAAACTCCATTGCATTTGATCTTATAAGAATCATAACAACTCAATTCTTTTTTTCTTTACATACAGAATCACCTCTTCCTAGATCACTTCCCCGTACAACCATTCTCCTGATGGCATTGATTTCCTCCCCTGAGCCCTGTGTATGTCTCTGCCACAGCACTCAGGGCACTGCACCAACACTGTCCCTTCATCTTCCTGCCACCTTCACTAGACTGAACCCTCTCCACCCCTGGACAGACCAATTTCCACTGTAATTCCCATCAGCAGCTCTGACAGTGCCTGGCACATGCTAGTACTCACTGGAACTTTTAAGGGAACTGAGATAATTTAAAACAGTTACAAGCATCTGCATACTCTTTTGACTCCTATTGTTGTTATACCTTGTCATATAGGAAAAATAGTAATCAGAATTGTTAGGAAATACTTCTATTGTTTTAAAGCTTAAGATGAATCTATTTCTCTACCCTAAAAAATCAAAAAGAATATATTCTTACCTGTATTTCCAAATTAGAACTCTTATTAAAATATTATAAACATGGGTGCAGATGGGATGAGGAAGAATATTTCTTGGATAGTAAAATGGAATTCCCCGATCAGTTCTTCTGTAATTAATTTAGAATTTAAAACTAAAAATCCAGACGTTCGATGATGTGTTCAATAACTCGTGCTGGGATCTATTTTTTCAGTAACGCTTGTCTTTCCAAGGAACATAGTTAATTTCTTCAGTACTCTGTAAATTATTACAGAAATCACAAATCTACTAAAAAATCAATACAACTAATTGTAAATTAATAGATTTCTAAGTGTGAAGGAGCGTGTAATAATGTAGATGAGTTCTCTAAAAAACGTGCCAGTTCCAGTATCAAGGGCTCAGGGCTCCAGCTGTTTCATGTGACATCTTCAAGTGTAAACATATTTTTTTCTTTCCCCCAACTATCTCCCTCTACCCCCTCACTTCCTACTGATTTAGTCTGCCACTGCCGCAAATAACATTTCCATTAGCCACCTACTGTTAAATCGCAGAGTAACGATGATAAAAAAAAATTCCAGCATGCAAACAAACCAATAGAGAAGCAACTGGGGTTACCGTCTGTCTCAAACATTTTTTATGGGGCCCACTGGTGTTCAAACTAAAGGAAAACAACATGTGAAGTTAAATAAACTGGACTTAATAGGGAGCTCCAGAATGTGGGTTTATAACAAGTGCAAATCTCAATAGAGTGTGTCTGTAGTTCTGTATTTGATTTTTTACTATTATTATTTGTGTGTCCATGCATTTTAGAATGGGGTTAGTTATTTTTATATACATGCTGCATTGTTACCAATTCATTTTAGGCAATGATGGGCTTGTCAATAAAAAGACCAATAATTATCATAATTATATTGAAGTAATCAATGAGAAAGTGCCAAGGCCTTGTGTCCTATGTGCTTGGACGAATATGAAATGAAATGATGTAACTTTACGTTTTTGGCCTTTCATAATTTACAAAGTGCTTTTGGTTTGGATTTTGATTTCATAGCAGAAAATTAGGCCAGATATTAATTATGTTCTACAGGTGGGAAAACAGGTTTGGAGAGGTTAAGAAACCTACTTGAGGTCTACAGCTAATTACTAGCAGAATGGTTTCACAGAACTAGTTATGTACAGCAGTACTCTATTTCAGTACATAATGTGGTTCCAGAATTGTACTTGAAGTCTGATAGCTCAAAGTCAAGCTCCAGGTTTACATAATATAATTGTAAGTGGCACTGGGGCCAGCTGGTGGGAGGGGCTGAAGAACCTGCAAGGATGCCAGTCACCAGCAAAGAGGCTGGGCACGTAGGCCCAGACACCCCATCTCCCACAAGTCTTTCTTCTAGCTTTCAGGAACCTGGAAAATAGGTTTGTCCAAATCCTCCCTATTCTGTGGTTAAGGAGCTGGCTAGGTACCTAGAGCAGAGATGCAGGAAAGGTATCTGCAGTCCTGGCCACTGGGGTGGGTCAAAGGTTCAAAGGCTGTCTTCTTCCCTTCTCCGTGTACTTGTGATATTTGGTGACTTTTTCCCTTAAGGCAATGTTGGTATATATGAGGACTGAGTGGGGAAATAGGACCTGGGAGATGGGGGAAGAGAAGAGTTTACTTACTCAGCCTTAGGCTAAGAGGTTGGCCCTAGGGTACTTACTTCCACTAGAACTGGTCATAGCCAACACTAGTGTAGCAGAGAAAACACTCTGGCCTCTTTGGCTGGAGTTTAGGCCTAAAGGAAGCTACAATATAGTCAGAGTGTGACTACTGCATTTTCAGTTCATCAATGATGAATAGGCCTTTAGGGTACACTGATACAAATTTTAATTTAATGTAATTTAACCAAGTTATAAAGAATCTTCATATTACTGTTATTTGACATTTATAGCCTGCAATCACATGAGTGACATGTGCTTTTCAGGGCATAAACCTGATCTGAAATTTTTAAATCTAACTTGGCTCAAGAAGACAATCAACTAAATCCTTTATTACCTTGAACCAGAGATCGACTCCAGCCCATCATCTCCCATTGAGTGGGCTCAGGGGATAACATGGCTTCTCCAGGAAAATGCAATGGTTGACCAGGATAGCAGGAGACTAGATCTCCTGATGTGCTATTTCATTCATGCCAGTGGGTCTCAATCCTGTCACACCCAACACTCCTTTTTAATGTAAATATTTTCTATTTTTTTCTTTCCTGTTTTGAAATTTAATTCAAAGATGATATAACTTACATGCATATATTTATAAAACCAACCTAAAACTTAATAAAATGAAGAAAAAATATTTTTAAATGATAATGCATTTCAATCTCTAATGCCTGGACACATCATCATTGGAGGGCATAGTGACATCAGACAGTCACACCTGTATGTAGAATCTCTATAAAAGTGACATCTACAAATGCAGACTGACATACCTGGGCTGTGTTGGCAATCTATATGCCCTTTGGATTATCAATGTTGATGAGATTTTCTGAATTGGTGAACAAATCTTGGTAAAACACTGGAAAAAAAAAGTACAACTCCCCTTTGATATACACATTACTTAAATTCCTAAAAACTTCAGTGTACCTGAAAAACTAGCCAAAAATAATGTATGCTTGAAACAGTTTGATTCTGTACTCAGGTAATTATAAACTAGTTTTCACCTACATAAATTGTCCAGTAGAACATTCAAAAGCCATGTGAGGACCAATTCTTCACTGTGTGGAGCTCTTCTGCACACTGTAGGATGTATGGCATCTGTCCGCTGAATGTCATAGACCCTCCTCTGGAATTTTGACAATCGGAAATGGTGCCCTCACAAATTTCCAAAAATTTCCTTGGGGAGGTGTCTTAGTACATTTAGTGTTGCTGTAAAGGAATATCTGAGGTTGGGTACTGCATAAAGAAAATTTGGTTCACAATTCTGATGTCTGGAAAAGTTCACTGGGCATCTGCACCTGGCGAGGGGCCTAGGCCACTTCCACAAATGGCAGAAGGGAAAGGGGAGCCACCTGGCAGAGATCGCATAACCAGAGAGGAAACAAGAGAGTGGAGATGCCAAGATCTTTTTAGCAACCAGCTCTCATGGGAGCTAATAAGTGAGAACTCACTCACGCCCTCCCCCTGGAGGGCATTAATCTATCCATGATTAATAATAGGCACCTGCCCCCATGCCACAAACACCTCCCGTTAGGCTCCACCTCCAACACTGAGGACCCAGTAAGACTGAGATATCCCTCAATCCAGTCAAGTTGATGCCTAATATTGACCATCACAGGAGGTATCAGCTCTCTTAGGGAATCTCTGATCTAAGGTCACATTGCTTCCTACTGCTATAAGAACAGAAGAACATTCTAAGTAGAGGCTTTTGGAGAAAAGTTTTGACCTTCCTGGTACAAAGCTATTTTCTTTGTGAGATAGAGTGTGATCATGAATCACTTACTCTCTCTTGCCCTTTTAAAATATGGTGTGCGGGGGTGAAAATAATGCCAATGATGTAGACTCTGGGTTGGTTATGATGCATATAGGACCTGCTGGTTCTCTTATTTTCTGAGATAAAAGAATATCCCATCCTTATTCAGCCATCTCCCTCAAACACACGTTTTAGCACACACACCTTGCATTAATACTTACGTGTCCTCATTTTTCAAAATTATTTTCTAGAGATATAATTGTTGTCTTCTTCATGGAACCCAAGTCCATAGGGCATAGGTTTGGATCTAGGACATAGATCCAAACTCAGGCTTTACCTGAAAATCCTGTCCCTAAGAGTGATTCTCTAGTTACATTCTATATCACATAGTTGGGTTGCAGTGGAACAATCAAGAAATTAATATGTGAGCTGTTTGAATTACATTAACAAATGCACCTCTCTCTTTAATGCCATGTATTTCTGAACAAGAAATGACAAAAATCAATAAATTCATATTTAATTTGCAGAATGTCATAAAAATTTTTGTTGTGCCGCAGAGCAAGGAAACATGCTGCCAGTCTGTTCTTTCCAATAAGAACATTCTTCTTTGAATTGCAATTTTACTATGTATTTATCTGTATTACACAAAAGCCTGTGGCAATCAATGAGAAGAATGCTTGCATTTTGGTTTCATAGAAATTTTCATATCAAAAATATGCAATGATGTAGTGATATATGGCGTAGAAATATATAGTTCAATTGAGCACAGTATTTTTTGACATTCTGGAATCAAATACTTAAAGCAATACTTTGCCAGGTTTCTAAATGTTTTCCAAAAAAATCCTCCACATCTATCTTGCATTTCTATTTTACATAAAGAGATAGAGAAATGTCATGATGTAATATTTTATTGTATAATAGCATTAAATTAGTCTCTTTCTTCTCGAGTGCTAAAAGCACTTTTCTGTTTCCTGTTTTTATCATTATATATAGCAAGTTGGTGAAACGGGACAAGACAAGCATTATTCATATTTTATAAGTAAGCAAACTGAAGTACAAAGGCATTAAGTAGACAAGAGCAAACTCCTGCAACAAAATATTTCAGGGAAAAGGGGACACAGCGGACGGTGGGGTAGTGGGGTAGCTTGGGAGGGAAAGCCATGGAGTCCCAGCTGACCACCTCGAATGTGACTCACGGACAGGTTGGCTCAACCATGGCTCGGAGGGCCCAGGAGTGTCAGCTTGAGTTAATTATACTCATATACCTCACAGAACGACACGCAGGCCTGTCTTGAGCGGTCATCGTGGGATATTTTACTATTCCTGGCAAGTAGTTTGATGATAATACTTTAACTCAGGCAAATACTAAAATTATTGTCTTCCCTCCTACTCCCATCTCTTTCTTCTTGAAGTGAAAATAGAGTGGTATCAGGTTTTGTAGAAGAAAGTGTGTGTGTGCGCGCACGTGCATGCGTGTGTGTGTGTGTGTGTGTGTGTGTGTGTGTGTGTGTGTTGGGGTAGGGGAATAAAATTCAGGTGTTGCCAAAGGAGGGGACGGGGAGGGAAGCACACAACACCTGCGCCAGCTGAATTGATGGATGGCTGAACAGCCGCAGAGATTATTTTCTCTTCACTTCAGCGTTCACAGGAAACACTCAGGCCGAGTCTGCCGACTGAGGGGAAGGGAGTGGGTTTCCCTATTGACTATTATCTGAGTAACCATTCGGCGGCCGAGGCGCTTTTCTTAACTTCGACAAATTGATTTTTGTGGCAAAATTACAGTGATTATGCAAAATCAGTATTTTAAACTACACAATAAATAAGAATGAAATTCATCAATTTTTACATTTCTAGTGAAGAAAATGACAAGCAAAACACAAATCAGCCTGGGGACAGCCTTTCAGTGTAACTTGGTATCTTCGACCCAGCGAAGAGCCACTTTGACACTTACACATTTGCCTCAGATAACTTCCGCCTTTCCAACGGGATGGATAAAATCTCATCACAAAACAGAAGATTGAGAAGCATCAGTGATCTCCACAGAGAGCAGATGTGACAAGCTACGGTCCTGGTCCAACACACCAGAACAATGGGTAGAGATTGTGAGCATACAGTTATGCGATCAGGTTAGAACACGGAAGTGGTGGCCTACCAGACACAGCATGTGGCATCTGCATCAAAGTTAGGGGTTTGAGAATCAATCCACTGGGAAAGCAACAAAGTAGGAAACAAATGACAGCGTTGGGTTATTGAATAAAGACCCTTAATTAAGGAATTTCATGGGAGTTTCAACATAGGTACTGTTAATCCATTCTTCTAAATGTTTGCTGACAAACTTGTAAATGGTGTATTAAGATGGAAATTGCAGCAGGCTACGGAATAGGGGCTGGGATTCTACCCTTTCTTTGTTGTATAACCTCAGGCAAGTACCTTCATCCCTTTCCAGCTTGGTGTCTTCATTGCAAAAGGACTGAATTAAACTGAGGTGTTGTTTCAGAGGCCCCTTTCAATTCTAAACAATCTAAAATTCTGTGACATCTCAAAATAACCTAGAGTAATGCAAATGTCACTTTTTAATATCCAGCATTAAAAACAGCAAAAATAGCACGAGCTGCTTACAGACATCAAATTGGGCACGTTCATTACAAAGCAGAGAAAATGTGTCTGGTCTGTTTCACAGAAATCATATCCTGAGGAAGAGAAATGTGTCAAAAGGTACCAGATTATGTGCCAAAATAGGAAATATTGTTCTAGTTGCAGGTGACCTTTCTTAGTGAGATCATTCACTGGCTGGTTATGCTGTCACAGAACTTAATACGGCTCTTAAAGGTCATTGCCATGGGTGTGCCCCTGGGCACTTACTAATATATGCCTCTGATTTACTTCTCCCCCATAAAATACACCTTATAATAAGACACAGTCCCCCCACTCGATAGTGTGGTGGGAAACGTATTTATCCTTGTATCATAAGCATATTGCACTTAAAGATACTGCATTTAAAGAGGAGGAAAGGAAGGACACTTCAGCAAAAACCTTTGTTATTGATACTTATTAGGGAAGAAGTCATTCTAGTAAGAGAGTTTTCCAGATAGCTAGAAGTATAATTCTTTCTGTGACATGACATTACAACTTTGAAACAATTTAGATCTTTATGTAATCTACCAACTGTGGTATAGCTCTCTGCTTCCAGCAACAGAAAACACTGAGCCGTATTTGACTGCATGTTGTGACTCTTAATTCTTTTATTTGGTCTTGAGGTCTCTCTTGAGAGTGGCCATAAGCCGAGATAGTAATTCTCTAGGAGACCCTGGCTGGAAAGGAAGGTTTGGTTCAGATGTGTCAGGTGAGACACAATGAGGAGGTGAGACCGACAGGCATGAGACAGAAAATGTTTATTACTCACAGGTCCCAGAGACGTTAGGAGTGGTGTCGGGAAACCAATGGGAAGTCCAGAGAGCTCCACCGGTGGGGGCAGGGACAGGAGAGAGGGAGGAGGGAGACAGAACCAGTGGACCTTGACTGTGCCCGTGCTAAGGCCCGTGAGCATTATCCTGCAGCTCTCTCACGGAGCTTGTGGATTGGCTATTTTAAAGAAAACTTGCCTGGAGGGGGAAGGAGGAGATTTATTTACATGACTCTGTGTTGGCCGTTAGGTTTTATCGTGGTCTGCGGCTGTGAGATGTGCTGGGTTTCTGGTCAGTGAGATGAGGAACAAGGGGCCGAATCACAAACAACCACACAAGGAGGGGAAGTTTTAACGAGGGAAGAGGTGACAGGGTTTGACTGGGTTCAGATAACTTGTGCCAGGCCTAAACATGGATGCCAAGGCAGCGCTATATCAAACACATTTATGACACTACTTCTTAGTGATTCGGGTTTATGATGTAAAATGTGATTTAACAAACATACACTAAGTACCTGTGGCATGAGTGGCCTGTAATGACAGACTCAAACCTTGCTTTGCATAGGTTTATGTTGTCCCCTGAGTATGCCACGGGGACATGGCAGTTGAGCTTGGCACAGGTCCACTACATCCTATACATGCCTCCACCTGCCTCTCTCATGCTTCAGTACCAGGGGGCACATCTTCACAGTGGCATCAGGTGGTCTGGGTGGTGGTGGGGGCGGGGGGGGGCACTGAAGCCTAAAAGGTTAAAAACTGGAAAGCAGGTGGGGTGAGCTTCAGCCCAGCCCAGAAAGCGTCTCTGCCTTTGGCCTATTGTCCTGGAACACCATGTGCCCTTCGTCACAGTCTGCCCACCTGCTGAACCCACCGCCTGCTGACGGCTGCCCTTCTCTTCCTGTCCCTCCTGCCTGTGGTCCCTCTATAGGTCTTTCCTACCCCCAGGTATGTCTTCCAGGCTTCTCACTTCCTGCAGAAAGAGGTTGGCGTTTAATAGATATTATGACCTTTTTGTTCATATCATTCACTTAACACATATTTATTAATTGCTGTTTATGTGCCAGGGACTCTTCTGGATATTGGGAATAACAGCAATTAACAAAGCAAACAAAACTCTTTGCCTTCATGGAATTGATGTTTGATCTAGAGGAGACAGACAATGAACAATCACTGTGTGTGACCTGAGCTGTGATGATGCTGTGGTGGAAAATAAAGCAGAGAGAGGGACAGAGTGTGCTGGATGGCAAGAGGTGACAGATGGTAATTTTAAATATTTTTCCCTTTGATAAACCAACATGACAAGCCTCAACTTGAACTGAAGATATTTGCTCTAAGAGGTGTTCAGGGGTTATATCTTGGTCCCAAAGGAAGTTTCATGCAGGTATTTCTGGTGCCAGAAATTGGGGCTCCATGAAACCAAAATGTTGCTTAAGTAGGGGACAGGCCTGGTCCTCTCTGGTCAATGACTTTGGTGAAGGCCCATCTGTTGCCCTTGGCTGGGCACCAGCCTTGTCTACTTGACCTGAGGTTCTATCCCTGCATTACAGGTGGGACCTTGAGAGAGAATGTAAGGACCTGAGCACTTCATAAAGCCTCAGCAGGTACAGGAAGGTCTTGGATCATTTGCAGACAGGGATTTGCTAGGTGCTGAAAGTCAGACTCCCGGAGGTCAAGGGGAGTCCAAGGCATCCCAAGTCTCCCCTGTGCTGGTGTTGCAAGGAAACCTTTTCCTGTGCTCTATAAAAGTACACATAGTATCTGTCAGGGACTAGTTCATTATGCATAGTCAGCTATACTTAGGCCTCTACTTGGAGATTTTCTGGTTCAAGGTGTTAGTCTTGGAGGGGCCAAGTCATGGTGGGTCTGGTTCCCTGACAAAATAGGACAGTTCTCCATGACTGGCAGTGCTCGTTGAGGGGAGTCTGGGGAAAGAGGAGGACAGCTAGGACAGTGTCCCCAGTAAGACCCCCTAGAGCCAAACTACTGGGTTGGAGCCCCTGAACTGGCCCAACAGGAGCCCTGGAGTACAGAGGGAGGGAAGCTGGGGAGGTCAGCTCATTACGAAGATATGAAAACATGTCCTCAGTAAATAGTTGTTGAAAGAGGAAGGAAAGGGCTTTCTTTAGGAGTAGAGGCAGGCAAAGAAAGGAAAAGTGGAGCTGAAAACCACCAAGAACAGAGACATTAAATAATGTCTGTGTGTATTCCTTCCCTAGGGCTAACTTCCTGGGTAAATTACCACAAACTTGGTGGCACAAAACAACAGAAACTTATCCCCTCACAGTTAGGAGGCTAGAAGTCCAAAATCAAGGTTGGACTTCTGGAGTTGCTTCCTTCTGGAGGATTTGAGGGAGAATCGGTGCCATGCCTCTCTCCTCGTTTCTGGTGGCTTCAGCTATCCTTGGCTTATGGACGCATCACACCAACCTCAACCTCCATCTTCACATGCCTCTCCTTCTGTATCTCTGTGTCTGTGCATCTCAGAGCTCCTTTTTCTTTCTCTTATAAGGAGGCCAGGCATTGGATTTAGGACTCACTCTAAAAGTAGAATGATCTCATCTCAAGATCCTTAAGTATGTCTGTAAAATCGATATTTCCAAATGAAGTCATATTCACAGATACTGGGGGTTAAGGCTTGGGCATATTTTTGAGGAGTTCAATTCAAACCACTACATTGAGATTAGTATTTAACAAGACAATCCCCAAGTATGTCTAATAAGAGTATGGACCACAGAGAAGCTCTTCCTGTTGTCCATCTGTGTATAGCAATAACCTGAGAACCACTTCTCTGCAAACGGTCAGATTTTAGAGTGTAAGCCATACACACCCATGTGCTGAGCACTGGAGTCTAAACTGCTGCATCCTTTTATATAATAAACATAACATATATGCCAAATTTCCCATTTAGTAGGTGTGATGCTACAAGAGTACCCAAGTTATAGGCCAGTCCTCTTCGGTTACTGTTTTAAAAGTTTTAAAAGACAACTTTACCTCTCACACTGTGGCTATTACTAGAAATGCGGAGTAGAAGGAGGGAGGGAATAATGTGAGCCGATATATTTCATAGGGTTGTATCTTCCAGAAGATAATTCATACTTAACATCATATGAATTGGCCTCCTGGTACTGCACTGATTCAAGCAGAATTTTAAATATTTTTATCCTCATGAATAATTTTTTAAGAAAAAAATTGATGCATGTAAAACCATTCTCCTTTCATAAAACTGTATTTTAAAGGAGAAGGGGTATCCGATTAGGAACCAAAAGATATGGTTCTAGAATAGACTGCACTGCCAACTAGAGGATCTTGGCAAGTTTCTCCCTAGATCTTGTGCGACTAACTATCCTTCGTGACCCAGGAGAAAGCAAACCACCGAGACGTCTACCAGATTCTATGCCAGAGTCACACCCTGGGCAACCGTGTCTCAGAGTCAGACCACAGCAGCAATTCCAGGGACCAAACTCGAGTTTTCCCACAGGGTGGAGGGATTAAGAAGGGGTGGAGAGGGAGAACCCATAAGAAGTTTATAAGATTTAAATTTGAAGAACCTTTGGTAGCCTCTTCCAACTTTCTTTTCCTACATTACTGCACAAACTTGCTACCCAACCATCCTTGTCAAATTAGACCCCAGGAGGGTCAGCACGACTGATGCTGAGAGAGTACAAGGTAGAATAAAGTCATGGTCACCAGTAGTTTCTCTATACTGCAGGAGAAGAGAAACCTTTCCTAGGGGTGTGCAAGGCAGGGTTTGAAAGACCATTGCACCATCATACTCTTCTTAGCCCATTTCCTCCCTCGTCTGACCATGCCCAGCATGGTAAGGTTCAAATGAGAAGAATGAGATGATTTTCTTCAGGGCAGAAAAGCAATTCATTGTCCTCTGAATTATCCCTTCATCTTCCGGTTAGCATTGCCAGTTTTCATGCCAAAATACATGTGGAAGGAATTTTTCATTTAGGCAAATATATTCCTGGGGCCTTAGGAAAGTACCTTTACAAGACCAATCCTAGTATTAGGTCTTCAGAGCAAATGACAGGGACCTTGACCAGGACTGTGAATGTGTATGAGTGTGTGGGTTGGGAGGAGGAAGAGGGCAGGAAGAAAAACATATGGAATTAACAAAAATTCAGTCCTACTTGCCAGGGACATGAATAATGCCTGGAAGATAGAAACTCCAGTCATATGATCCTGGAACTCAATAGCTGACCCTCAACGACCAACAGAGATTATACCACCAACTCACCTTTGTCTCTGCCATTCACCCCATCAGACAAAAAATAAATAGTCAAGACTTATTGCAGACAATTCTATTTAAAGCCTTTGAATAAACCTCTAGGTTCCTTTTAGTTTGAAATTCAAGCAGCCAGGAAAAGAATCTTATTGACAGAGGGATATAGTTCAGGGATTATCCACATCCAAAGAAATCGGATCCTCAAGCAAGGCGAGTTCATCTGATCTGTAACAGCGCAGGTCTAACCAGTCCTGAAAGTAGGCCTTTCTGCAGGTTTCCTAGACTAGGCTTATTGGGGTGGCTCACTGGTAAGTCACCAAATAAGGACTTTCAGGCACTCTCCATAGGTAGAATTCTCCTAGGCTGAGGATGGCCTAAGAGTCTGCTTCGTCTGTCAGGAAAAGGATTAGGGAGATGTTATTTCTGTAGACTCGGGAGCAGGAATTGTTGGTCATTATTTTGCAATAATGAGGCAGGACTCACTCGGAAAAAGAATTACACCTCAGTGGAATGGTTCAAACCTAAGTCAGCATGGCCTTTGGAATTTCCCCAGAAAGCATCAAATGATATTAATAATCAGAGAGCAAAACTATCTGAACTACAATATTATGGGAGTCAAATGTCTATATAAGAATTTTAATTCACACTATATATTGAAGAAAGTTTGACAGTGTCATATCTTTTTTTCCATAAGTTGGAAATTTCCTAGAACCTTTCTCAGGAGCTTGGTTTAAAAATCAAGATTTAAAATGTGTGCGTGCACACCCAAACATACACAGCTCTCCTGGGGACTAGTACTTCAAGCTCTTGAAGACAGTTCAGCAATTGGGGATTTTTCAGTGGGAAATTCATGGCTGGTTAAGTTGAGTCATTTGTGAATAATAGTAGAGCTTCAAGTGAAGTAAAATTCTTTGTAATTCAAGAGGTGATTGGGTCTTCAATGAACCTATGCCTTGTGTTCAACTTCTAGAAAATACTGGCTTAAAGTAAGAGATTAATCTATATTAGGGAGTATGTGATGGGAAGGAGTGAATCAGTTATACTCATCACTAATCTGTGATAAGCAAAGCTTTAGTGTCTCAGCTCCCTAGCCAGTTATTTTGAAGACAATGGAAGGGAAACATTTTTTGATTAATACTTTCATTAAAAGATCAAAGAACTCTTATTACTGACAACAGTATTAAAAGTGTATTAATCAAAGGAAAAAAAGGTAATGCTTTTCATTTATTCAACTGATATTTATTAAGTACCTCCTTTGTGCTGACTACTCTATCAGATAATATACACTCAATGGAAATTAACATACAGATTCTACATTTGTGGAGTTTGTAGGATAGTGGGAAAGACTGATGAATAAACAGACAATTGCAATGCAATGTAATTTAAGCTAACGTTCTATCTTCCCCTGCCTGAGAACAGCCCACTGCCCACAGCGGGAGGCCTTGACAGCCATGTTAATATACGGGACTCTGTGTCCACTGGTCATAGTGATTATTCCAGGGATGGGCACTTAATTTTAACTGGTGATTCAGAATATCATTCTTATCTTTTAGGATTGGGACTGAGAAATGAAATGCTAGTGTGTCAGAGCAGGTTCCTTAAACTGGGGAAATAGGGGCTGGGGCCAGGGAAGTAGAGGTGGTTGACCTGGTATGAACTGTTTTTACTCTCAGAAAAGAGTAAATGTATGGGTTTTTTGCCACCCACCAACCAATTCTCCAATACCAACTGAGTGTCCTATAATTCAATTTAATTCTGATACTAACTCCACAGGTTAAGGGCTCAGTCCCACAGGACTGCCCCCACTGCAGGTGCCAGTCCTAAGTATTGGGAGCCCAGGGCAGCCACACTCTGTCGGACTTGGCTGCAAAGTCCACGGTTCCCACAACCCCCTCCTCAGTTTTTTTTTTTTTTTTTTGAGACAGAATCTCGCTCTGTTGCCAGGGCTAGAGTGAGTGCCATGGCATCAGCTTGGCTCACAGCAACCTCAAACTCCTGGGCTTAAGGGATCCTACTGCCTCAGCCTCCCGAGTAGCTGGGACTATAAGCATGCGCCACCATGCCCGGCTAATTTTTTCTATATATATTTTTAGTTGGCCAGATAATTTCTTTCTATTTTTAGTAGAGACAGGGTCTCACTCTTGCTCAGGCTGGTCTCGAACTCCTGACCTCGAGCGATCCACCCACCTCGGCCTCCCAGAGTGCTAGGATTACAGGCGTGAGCCACCGCGCCCGGCCTCAGTTTTGATAATTTGCTAGAATCACCCACAGAACTCTGGAAGACACTTTACTTACTATAACCAGTTTATTATCAAGGATGCAACTCACGAGTAGCCATATGAAAGAGATGCACGGGGCAAGGTGTGTGGCAAAGGTCAGGAAACTTCCATGCACTCTCTGAGCATGGCACCGTCCCATCACCTCATGTGTTCACCAGCCCTGCCGGTCTCTGAATCCTGTTGCTGTGGGTTTCCTATGGAGACTTCATTATGTAGGCGCGATCAAGTCAATCACTGGCCATTGGCAAATAACTCAATCTCCAGCCTGTCTCCCCTTCTCGGAGGTTGGAGGTGGGCATGAGCGGGAAGATGGGGTGAAAGTTTCAACCCTTTAATCACATGTGGTCTTTCTGGCAACCAACCCCCATCCTGATCCTATCCAGAGACCCCTTCCCCCAAGAGTGGCCTCCTTAGAACAAGGAATCACCCAAGAAATTCCAAAGGAGTTAGGAGCTGTGTGCCAGGAACCTGGGGACAAAGGCAAAATATATATTTATCACGTCTGGCATAAAGATACCTAAAAGAGAAATCTTGCCTTCAGAGAGAGAAGAGATGTAAGAGATGTAAGATAAGAAATAGTAGCAAGAGATTACACGAGTAGTCTTGTGCAAGAGAGGAAGAGAAAGAGACCAGTCATCCCATTTTCCAGAGCTTCCAGCCATTAAATTAGTTCCCACTTTTCTTGAGGCACAGTTGTTCAACCCCAGTGCATTTTAAAAATTTCTGTTTAGCCTTGCCCTGTTTAAAATGGGGTTCTATTATTTCTTACCAAAAGTATCTGGACTAAGACATATTCCTGCATAAGAATATGATGTTATGGGATCACTTGGGAAGAAACTAGCTCAGTCTTGTGGGAACATGAAGGATTCCCAAGGGCGGTACTACCTGAGCTGTGTTCTAAAGGAGAATTGAGATCAGCCAGACAGAGAGTAGGTGTCTCAGGCAAAGGGAACAGCACCTGCAGAGCCCCCAGGCTAGATAGCATGGCACATTTTAGGAGCTACAAAACGTTCTCTGTGGGTGAAGCATAGGAAGGAGGCATGCATGTTTGTGGGAGGAGAATGTCAGTGTCAAGAAATGACTCTTCCAGGTCATTGACAAAATTCATTTCCTTGTAGCTGTAGGATTCATGGCAGCTTGGAGAGAGAGAGAGAGAGAGAGAGAGAAAAGAAGAGTGGGGAGAATAAAGGGAGTGATATCACCTTCACCATATTCTATTGGTTAGAAGCCAACCGCACTCAAGGAGAGACCATCATACAAAGGCATGAACATTAGACGTTGATGCCACCATAAAGCGTGTTCCCCACAGCCACAGTAACCATACATTACCTCTTATCCCAGTTGTGAATGAAAAGGTGGGCTGCATAGCATCTTCTCTGGCACAGTCCATTCTTCTATTATGGAGGAACTTTGATCTTGGGAAAATTCTAGGAACTGAAAAGTCTACCAGGAAAAATATTTCTACCATGTCCGTAAATATTAATATCATGTATTCTGCTTTACTACAAATATTGTATCTGCCACATCATCTTGTGGTCAAAGGCAACATTATGATTCAGAAAGTGTATGATTAATTAAATTATGCTATAACATGTTTACAGGGTTTCCAAAAACAGATGCTCAACTTCTACAACATATTTCTTCAATGTTTAGTGATTGAAACATCTTAAAGATTTTTTTTTCCTCTAACTTACTGTTGTGTATGTTATTATCCTCTTCATTATACCTTGTCTGAATAATTCCTGTTGAATACACAATATTAGAGGCAATACCTACTGTATTTAGTGTGTCTTGTGTGACACATAGCACACCGTCGGGGAGTTTAGGTCTCTAATGCATGCCATCTGGTGATTCTGGGATATGGGTGTGAATAAACAGTGACTCTGCCGATTACCTACTTGGTATGTGCATTTAATTAAGTGCAAAAATTCCTACAGGCATGTGGTTAAAGGGGCTTTGGCAGATTTCCCCTCTGGAGGGTTTGGCTCTACGTAGCTGGAACTCTCTTTGGCATTGGAATTCCAAGCGTGCCTATGTTTGTAACAATAAGTAGTGGTTTAATATCATGCAGACTTTCGTCAGCTTAAATTTCAGTTTATAGCCTAAGCACTTTAATAACTCATACCGAAGCAGAGTATAGGTTTTTTTAGGTATGCTATATCTGTTCAATTCAGACAAAATTAACATTTATGAACAAAAAAAATGTGAACACCACAATATGAAAATATCAAACAACCTGTGTATGAGGTTTTATCCTTTAAGTAGCTTTTCTTTAGTTTTATTACTTTGTATTACAAAGCAACCGAATATGAGTGCTACTTTATTTTTTTTTTTTTTTTTTTTTTTTTATTTCAGCTTATTATGGGGGTACAAAAGTTCTGCATAGATATATTGCCCATGTCCCTCCCAATCCCCCGAGTCCGAGCCTCAAGCTTGTCCATTCCCCAGACAGTGCACATCGCACTCTTCCTGTAGGTATTAAAAACCTACACAAACAAAATAAATGAAATATTTTTTTCTAAAATGTAGTGACAAAAGCATGGTACTTTGGAATTCAAGTTAAAATATTTCAAACTTGAGTGTGTGTGTGTGTGTGTGTGTGTGTATACACCCCGGCACGTGTGCATGTAGTATTTTTAACTGGGCACATTTACCAGTAGATGGTATTGAATTTCATTTGAGGCAGTGCAAGGGGAGGGCTGGGGAATGAGAACCTGGAAGAAATCACCTCCAACTCTGGCCCTCCCAAGCTCTCTGATTTGGGGAGAATTAATATTTTATTTCCTGGGTCTCAGTTTAGCAATAACAATGGCATTCCCTGAAAAGATGCAAAATAATAGCAACTATAAATAAGACATGATCAAATGTCTGTTTGACTTGATCTTTAGAAACCAGAATGTCTGTGTGACTAAATGCTTTGCTTAACTTCTCAGTAAATTTTCATGATCAGCAAAGAGTAGGGAAGGGGGTTGGGAGTGTGAGGAAAGCCCCCAAGCTGTGAGCAACTGAATAGGTCAGAGTGGTGGCTGTGGGAACACGGCTTCTACAACGTGCAGATATTGATCCGTTAGTTGTTGGCTAAGAGCTCCCTGTGGAAAAGCTGCAGCTGTAGCCGTAGACCCCTAACCATGGCATGTTAAGGGGCTTGCTAAGAAAATCCCCAATTAGACCAAAGAATAAAGAGACAGTGAGTTTATCCTTCTTTCTTTCTGATTACAGTCAGTTGGAGATAAAATCCTCTTGTCTTGTAAAAGAGGGAGACATCATCATTGGAAATAGCATAACTTAAAAAATATATGTGATGCTTTGTATTATTCCTGATACTTGTTTTTATTGCTTCATCTTGCTTGAGAATATTAATCCCAGAACAGATACCTATAATGTTTTGTAGAAAGTTCAGGACATGAGAAACACTGTATGTGTTATAACATCATTTTATCTCTAAGTTTTCAGATGTCATCTTTGAATGCGAAATATTGTTCCTTGGAAAATTGGTTGTTTTTTGCCCCTCACCCCCTGTCTCTTTCCTGTTCCGTACCAGAAAAGTAGGCAATATGGTGTGTCTGCACTTGCTGGTCCATCCCCTGACCTTGCACAACTCATTTCTTATCCCTTGAAACCAGACTGTCACCTCAATCCCCTTCTCAAAAGTCCCCCTCACAGCAGAAACCCACTGCTTCCTCCACAGCCATACTCTGGGTTTGCCCTGCAGATCTGACTCTGAGAACAACTCCTCCTCCACCTCCTCTTCCTCCTCCTCCTCCACTTCCTCCTCCTCCTTCTCCTCCAGCCCCACCCAGCTGGCCTGCCTCTTTCACCCTCCTGTTTCCCTCCCTAACCCCTCCTCCCAAATGTATATTAAGTTCCTAACTGTCCCAAGGGTCTCTCCTTTTCTCTGGCTGTACTCTGAGCTTTCACAATCCCAGCCAACCTCCAGGCACTAGAGCCTTTTTTTCAGAGCACTCAGAATCTCAATCCCACCCTATCACCTGCACCCTTGACCCACCCTCCTTTCCACTCTCTCTCTCTGCCCAAATGTCCCACAACTCCAACTGACACATCCCAGTCTACTCAAGCCTGACTAGTCCCCATGTCTAGAATGTTCCCTGAGCTTTCCCACCTCTTTGCTCTTTATTGCCGCACTATTTCACCCTTGGGATTGTGTTCTCTCCCCATGGCTCTGCCTGTCAAAGCCCGGTTCCTCTTCCACGCACACCGACACTGCCTTGCTCAGGATACGCACAGCCAGAACCAACCTTTGTCTTCTCGGGATTCTGCAGTGCTGTCGCTTACCCCATACTGCCTTGTGTTTAGCTATTTGTATGTGCCTTACCTCCAGAGTGTACATTGCTTGAAATCTAGAACAATATCTTTTCAGATTTTTAACCCCCAAACAGAACTTACCCATGTACATATCAGATGCTCACTTAAAACTTGTTTAAAGGGATGAAATACTGCCATGTAACAAAAAGTAAAATATTATTTTTCAAGGATGGTGAATGCATTGGAACTGATGTCAGGGATATGGTAGAAAGTCCTACAGAAAAAGTAGGGAAACACCCCAGAGGATGATGGATGAAAGTGACGCTATTGGAGAGGGATTGACAGGAAGTGGACATTGTGGACACGAAGGAAGGCAGTGGATGAGCAGTGGTGGCAGCACGGACAGCAGCAGGGACGAAAGTCTGAACCTCCTCCTAGCTCTGCGTGGCAGGAAGTGAGCAAACGCTCACCAACAAATGTGATTCCATTTCTAGAGTGCCTACTTGTGCCAGGCACATGGGTAAGCAAAAAAGAGAGCGAGACATGGTCACAGCTGTTGTCCTAGTTAGTGTACACAATGAAATGCATTTGGGTCTCTGCGTGGCCAGCAGGCTAGTGGGAGGTGAGAACAGGAAGACGTCAGCCTGGCATTCAAGGACCACTGACCCATGGTCCCAGGCTGCTTTTTCAGCCTTCCTCCCCACTACTTTCTTGTTAGAGACTCCTAAATTAACATTGCTACCAGTTGGACCCCGTAGAGATTATTTGGGGAATCTCACTTGCCTGTACTCGTACCACATATGACCTGTTTCCAAAATCTTTCCCCACCCTTAAGTAACTTGTCTCCATGAAATCTGTCTGGCCACCCTAACCCCAGGCAGAACACCTCTATAGCATTTAACTTGTACTTCTCTTTCTCTCTACCATTTTGATATGAGTTTAGGCTGAGAGCTCCTTGGGGACATCAATGTTGTTTTTATGTGCATCTGATTTCCATACAATGCCTAGCATGGTCTTTTATACACAATAGACATTCAATGAACATCTCTTGAATAAATTAATGAATGCAGCATATATACGAATGTTTCCATTTGATCTATAGAGGTAACTTTTGCCTAGAAACCGCTTTCTTATCTTTATTTCTTAGTCACTTCCAGCTATGTTTCATGTTCCATTATTTCTTTATCGATTCCTTCTTGACCTTCACAAGACTTAAGAATTTGGGGGAAAGACTGGTCTGCATTTTGAATATAAGAATGCCCAAATGGACAAAATTATTTATGCACTGAAGACAATAGCAACAATGAATTTTAAATACAATTTGATTTCTAGTGCATAGTTTCTGTGCTGTTTTTTCCTCTGTGTTTTATGGTGTGTAGCTGAGGTTAACAGAGCTGGGGGATTTCACATTATAACTAATTAGCAACTGAAATTGGAAAGTTCATACAAATTATCAACATTCTACACTTTGAATAACTAGACAATTAAAAATAATTTGGATCACAGTTAACCTAAAATCATAAAGACTGACACTTCATGATAACTGATCTGAGATCTGAGGGCCCATAAGCTATTGTTATTGCTTCTTCCTAGAAAATTTTGCTATTCCACAAACGATGGCTAAGTCTAAGTTTGCAAACTGGAGATGATTGAGCTGTGGTTTTAAGGGTGGGGGAAGGCGTAACCTCCCTTTGGTAACCCGATGTAGATTCCTTGCAAAGCACTCTTGATGTTTGATTCTCTGACCATCTTTTGTTCTGCTTAGAAAAACCAACAAAAGAGTGTTTTTATTCGTTTCAGATTCCTGTTAACGTGTTCCTCCTTTTCCTTGCCTGTGGTTTTGTTACAGTGATTTAGGATGAAATTAGCTCACAGTTTTGCAACATGGTGCTGTCTTGTTGAAGACTTGCTCACTCCTCACAAAACTCCCTTCACGCCATAAATAAATTAAAACTTGGTTTTCTTCTAGAAACATAATGATGTTCATTGAGAAAATACTGGCAAATACAAGAGCTAGGATAATCTAAGAATTGCTATAATTGCCTTTAAATGATAGCATCTTAATCTCTGTATTACTTTCTTCTTTTCCTAGGTAAGTGGTGTTTTCTCTGCGTTGCTTCAGGGAGTGTTGATGTGTCTGGTAAGTGTTCATTTTGTTGTGGTGCCTGGTATTGCTTCAAAGCTGCTTTTGAATTGCCTGTGAGAACCAAAAGGCAAACCAGAAAGCACAAGCGGACTTTGGAAATGCTTTCTATTGAGAATGCTGGTGCGTGTTCAATCTTTTTTAGATTTATTTTCTTTGGAGTTATAACACACTTTGTTCTCAAGTCTGGAAAAGGGCCCATGGGCTGATTAAGTGTTGATCAAAACTTGCCTTCCATAAATTCTTTTTATGTGGATTTTCTTTTCTTTTTTTCTTTTACTTTTTTCTGCCTTTATTGGAATTTTTAAAATGCCCTCCATTCAGATTTTGATGAAACCATAAAACTCCAGATAGAGGCATTTTGCTTAAGTTTTCGCTACTTATGGATGTTGTGCTACTCCAGTATTTAGGCTATATTGTTATCAAGAATTTCCATTAATCTTCTGGTTTCCTCCTCTTGTATCACAGTGACTTCATCTGTGTGGTATTCATGGTCCCTTGGTCCTGGGCACAACGTCTCGATTAAGTCCTACTTCACAATAATATTTTTATTAAGATACAGAAATGAATATATTCCTGTCTTTCTAGTGATACTGACAGGGACATATTATTTTATGGATTTCTTTCTGTAAGTTAGTGACTGAGAGTTGGTGTTTTTCTAGGTATGTTGTTGATGCCAAGATTTTTCCTTTAAAAGAATGGCCAGGAAGTATTCCAGAAGGGAAAAGATTATCAAGAAAAAAAAAATCTCATGAGTCCTTTGATTTGTAAATAAAATTTCATAGTCAAGCATACACAACATATGATGGTTTTATTTTAGTTTGTATAAGAATTGACTCTTCCACTTGATTGAACTTGACACAGAAATGCTAGATCACAGTGTCTTTGGCATGAATATAGGAAATTCAGTCTTCCTGTCATTAACGTGTACAATATTTGGTTTTCGTATGTTATAGGGTCAGATTATTGGTCCTGTTAGAAGGAGTTGTTCCTTAAATGCATTGTACTCGGTTTAGCTATAGTCTGTTATCTTTTTTACTTTTCCCATCCAAAACATAGTGCCCTTACATTGATTAATTAATTAATCTGAGATATACGTGACTTGCTGCTTGAAGAGACTTTTATTTGAACATTTAGACCTATTTGGTTTGGGGGGAGGTTTTCTTTTTTGTTGCTTTTGATAACCTGACCTAAAAATGTTTTACTTGTGTTTATGTGTGTTTAATAGAACACATTTGAAGAACAGTCCCCAGAGGTCAACTAAATTGCTCTTGAAATGTTCAAAAGACTATAGACGTTGCTTTAAATAACCCACATGGGATTTTAACCCCATGCTGTTTTCAGTTCTGCAACAGAATTTTTCTATTAAAGATTCTGGATTTAACAGGAGACAGAAAGATGGAAGGGTGAAGAAGGTTAGATTTCAAACTTGCATAGGCTTTTCCCCAGACTTTGAAGCCTATCAGAGCCCCACAGATATGTGAACCAAGACGGATGTTATTTGAACAGCTTGCTTAACAACGGGCTGAATGGTGAGCCACATTTTAAATTGAGAAAGTTAGCCCGTGCTGGGAGTTTTTTATTCTTTGCCTTTGACCTTATTGGATGCCATAAATGAAATATGGTGGTGTAGGTTTGAAAAGGCCAGGGGCTACTTATTTATCCCACTCCCATGACAGGGAAAAACCAAGAGTGAACAAATGCAGTATGTTTAACTCTATCTCCTTAACTCAGGCTGCAGTAATATAAAGATGCTTTGGTTCCAATCTATAACCCCAGTTTGGTAAAAGATCTTCCTTTGCTATTTTTAAATTCTTTCACTTTATTCAGGTAAGCCATGCAGAAAGGTCAAATCTGGGGAGGTGGCTGAGTTTTATTTTCACTATAAAGAGAACTTGAAAATACTTTATTTGAGATAAAGTCTATTCTTAACTTAGGTTTCATGATTTATATCATGCTAGTTCTACTATGAACATCTTCCACTTTGAAATCAGATGTACTGAGAGTTTCTGCCAGTGAACTTATCTAAAATATCCTTATTTGTCTTATTAAAAAATGCCCGTCTAGCTATCTATAACATATAATGACCATACTGGATTTCCACTGCTGGATAAAAGTAACCATATGATCATACAAGTGATGATTGTACAACATTCATTTCTAGAGCATTTGAAAATTCTTATGTGGTACTATTAGCTAAATGCTACGATGCTTCCTCAACAGTAAATTTTTAATTATACTAGGTTCATTTTGTTATATCACATTTATTATGGAATCTAAATATGGTCAAATATATTATAGAATTGGATTGCATTATGAAAGGCATTGTAACTATTTAATAATTTCTTTGCTCTGGTGACTTGTGTTAGTACTGTGCTCATAATAAGAAGTATGATGTATCATCCTCGTGAAGCTATAATATTGGGGGGAGGATTAAAAAACATGCCAGCCCCTCCAAGAAAACAAACAGATAGCCATGCAAAATGGAGGGACGCTGACATTTGCACACAGTTAGTTGTGTAGAGAAAACATAGTTTATCTTTCTAGGACTGATCTGATCTTTCTGAATTCTCACCATAGCAAGTGGGGGAAATTCTGACTTGCTGATTAGTATTATCTCAATCTCTTCTCATTTAAACAGTCTTCTTCCATTGCAGAAAAAGCAGGCAAACTTAAACTCCCCGGAGGTTTGGCTAAGTGAGTCTGCTCTGTCTGCCCCAGCCACGCCCCAGCATGGCCTCCTGGGGCTGTGCTGGTTCACATGTGTGCACTGGTGGGGACCCGCTGAGCCACATCGAGGTTTGTGCGTTGCATTCAGACTGCTGCTATGAACTGTGGTTTTGCCTCTCCTGGCATGGCACGTCCTCCTGAGGGCTAGCTAAGTCACATTTGGCCCCCAGCTGGTATGACCTCCCTGTAGCCAGGCTGCGGGGACAGTTTGTGGGCTGGAGAGTTCACAGCCAGCACAGCCTTCTCCTCCGTCCTGAACAGGCACAGGGGAACTTTGGGCTGTCTCCCCACAGCAGCACAGGCAGCTCGGGTCTGTTAGGGACCTTACATTCCCTCTCTGCAACCCACCATTTGTACCTCTTAGATTGTTCCAGGTACCCTTTGAAACAGTCTCTCCCCCAAAACCCAAACAGAAAGTAGGCTAAAAGCCCCTGTACCCGCAGCATGCCTCTGGGCCGACAAACACTCCTGCCTGCTGGGATTTTGAAATAGAGAGGGAAGGTAAAGATGTCTTTCTCTGTTTCCCTCACCTCCGCATCGTTCTCTTCCCACAGTCCTTCTGGAAGGGTGCTCTGCTTTCTTTACCTTATACCCTGAGATCTTTCTATTCCTGGCATATAATAAATTCTAAGATCTGGGAGCCAGGCTTGGCTCTCAATACGTTAAACAAGAGCAAATAAGATTTAAAAAAATCCTTTCCTCTCTCAATCCAGACCTTGACGACTTTTGACTCAACTCCGAGATTCTATTTGGACATTAAATGCTGAATATCAACCCTTTCTTTTCTCCCTCCCTCCCTTCCTTGCTTCCTTTCTTTTATTTCTACAAACGCAGCCCTAATGCCCTCTCTACACCAGGCAGGTCGATGCCTTGAACTCACAAATAAGCAGCTCTTGTGCACAGAAATGCCAAAGAAGAAAGCAAATTAAAATGTGTCTGCCACGCTGTGGCCCCCTCCTGGAGACTGGTGTGCGTTCAGGTGGATTGTGTTTTGATCAGCAAAGGAGATACTACATGGTGTTTCTTATATTTGGTGGCTTATGTTGGGAGCATAGAGAAATCTGGGACGAGAATGAAAGGGAATGATTTGAATGACTGGCCACAGGGTTCAATCATATAGAACCACATTCCCAAGGTGATTTTGGCAAAGCAGTAGTGTGATAAGATGTTCTGAGACATACAGAACCAATCTATTTGGGGTCACTACATACCATATGTCCCCTGAGAGACTCATAATGTATGTTAGCATATTAATATTTCAGATAATTCCTGCCTTATAGGAACATATATAACACCACTTAACTCATGTGGGCCATGTTCATGCAACACCTGTTTACAATCCAGAAAACTCTTTTTGAGAACTGCCGCTAGGGTAATGATGAAGCTGAGAATTGTTTTTGGTGAGACTAACATAAGGAAGGTAGAGCTTTAGGAACTTCATTGAATTTTTATTGAGGACTTACTATGTATAAAGCACAACTGTGATTAATCAGTCCAAAAAGATGAGCGTCGAATCAGTTCTTGAGAATTGAGAATTTCTCAAAATTGCTGTCTTTTTGAGTAAATGTTAAATATGTAATTTCAAAGTTCCAAATCAGTATGATTTTCAGATAATTCTGTATATAAATAGAAACATACAACATAAATGTAATAGTAATTATTTGCTTTATCTAAAACCATGATTAAAAGTCGAAAAAAGTCATGCATAGTAGATTTTACAATCATTCAACAACTGTAAAGAAGATAATAAAAATCATTCATAATTCTTAAAGAAACCCAGAAGTATAAAATGTCAGCTATTTACAGTCAGTTTGCTATGTAATACAAATAAAATAATCTGCTTTTATTTGACATATCAAGATAATTAAAGAAATTACCAACCTTCCCCCAAAGTAATTGTTTATAGTGAATGATTATTGTATTTCCTTTGCTGGGTAGGCCTGATACATTAATAGTGATAGATATTAATTATATATTAATGGTGATGGATATCAACACTTTGAACATATAACATCAAGGTATTCCAAGATATTTTTTCATAGTAATATTATTTAAACTAAGCCTTTTTAGTGATCCTTGAAAGGACCTATATGAAATAAATCTTGGAGAGGACATTTCACTTTATAATGAATTATTCCCTTTTTTAATTGAAAATGTTACAACTTTCTATGTTAATCATGATATAATGCCTCAGAGGACTTTTTAAATTATATTTTTTATGGCTTGACCAATTTTATGTTTTAATTGTTAATTTCTTTATCCTGCCTTCATATAGTATTCCTTTTTAATGTGCTTTTATCTTCACTAAGTACTCCAGCATATTTAAATCATCCTATGGTTGATGTCAGCAGTATCAAGGGCTAAGATCTTCAAATTCATCTCATTCCAGTTTACTTTATTCATCAATAATTTCTTTGTCTTCTTTTTAAAAATATAGCATATTTTGGAAAATAATTACATATCTTTAGATCTTTGTAAAACATGGGAGCCCACTGTGAATCTTTGCTTTACCAAAGGTTGTTTATTCAGCTTCCTTTGTTTTTTGGTTTTTTTCTTTCTCTCTTCCTTTAGCTATTCCTGCGGTTCAACTATCAGTAGTCCTGTCAGGAAAAATAGATGGATACGAAATTTGAAGATAAAGGTTTCTAGGGAAAGACGAAAAGGATCATGAAATGTCAGGGCTGAAGAGTGACTAAGAGAACATCCAGCCTAGTGTTCTATTTACATCAGCCCTGTTTGGGCTCCCAATCTAGTTCTTTTCCTATTGCATCAAATTTCAAACAACTATGCTTTTGAATGCTATTTGGTGATTATCTATGGTAATCTCCAATTCTGCTTATTTTTTGATTATGTTAAAATCAGCCAAAACATATAACATAGAGTTCCACTTGTGCCCAACATCATAATATTCCTTTAGTTGGTAACCCAATTATATGTTGTAGGTAAACATACTTGTTGTTATTTGAAATGTAAGTATTTATATGTATAACATCTAAATTTCTTAAAATATTATTCCAAATAACATATCCAATGGTTTTTCTATGCCACAAATGTATCTTTGAGCACCCAATTTTAAGTACAATATATTTTGCTAATTGATATGCCAAGGAATGGCCTATACTCATGATGAAGTTTGAACTTCATATTGGAATAAATAATAGCCATTTGCTAGAAAAATGTAAAACTATCTAAATTTTTACCATAGAAAAAGCTAAAAGAAATCCTAAGTGTGTTTTTATAGATAAACCATTTTGGAAATTTCACAGATAAAATAGCTTAACGCCAGCTTGTCGACAGGATTAAGCTACCAAAGAAATACCTCAGAGTGGGCCAGAACATAGCTTTTTACCAATGTAATTTCCATTACAAGTTGAAAGTGTGTATGTAGTCAATTTTTTTCCTTTATTTTCACTCAAGTATTTTTATTCAGTAAATAAAGTTATTAAGTTTGGAGTGTATTGAATTGTATTTAATAAGTGAAATAGTCTGTACTCCTGCAATTAAATTTAGAAAGAGAAGTCTGAAAGTGATCAAAGTCTATTTTAGGATACCAGATTGAAAAACAGCAACTTAATGATGAGATACAGCTATGGTCTGCATAACAACATTTCAGTCAGCGATGGACCATGTATAGGATGTTGGTCCCACAAGATTACAGTGGAGCTGAAATATTCTTATTGCCTAGTGACATGGTAGCAGTGATAACATCATGCATAATTACTCTATTTTTTTATATATTTAGTGTAGCCTAAGCGCACAGTGTTTATAAAGTCTACACAAGTGCACAGGAATGCCCTAGGCCTTCACATTCACTCACCACTCACTCACTGACTCACCCAGAGCAACTTCCCGTCCTGCAAGCTCCATTCATGGTAAATGCCCTATACAGGTGGGCCATTTTTTATCTTTCATACTGTATTTTTACTGTACCTTTTCTATGTTTAGATACACAAATACTTAACCACTGTGTTATATTTGCCTACAGTATTCAGTACAGTAACACTGATATACAGCTTTATAGCTTAGGAGCAACAGGCTATACCAGATAGCCTAGATGTGTAGTAGCTGTACGATCTACGATCTAGGTTTATGTAAGTACACTCTATGATGTTCACACAATGACAAAATCACCTAACGCATTTTTCAGAACATATCCCAGTCGTTAAGGGACACACGTATTTGATACTGTCTTCATTTCAGATAGTTCAGTTTGGTCGATTAGCCATGAGTTTTTCCATTTATGGAGAAGATTTCATGAAATTCTAGAATTATTTAATAGAACTCTTAGTGGTAAATTCTATAACTTTGTATAACACCGATTAAACTGATTGGGACTATAAAATATTGCAGAGATTGTTGTAATTCCATAATGCCTTATTTTAGTAATGACATTTAATTCCTCTTATTTAAAATGAACAGAGTAAGTTAGAGGTGACTTTATCCTGTTAAATTATAGGTCTTAATTTTGATTGCAATTCACCCAAGAGCACTTAGCTGAAGTATTTACCTGCATTAATTTATACTATTCACACCCAACTGTAAAGGATTAAAAGTCTACATTTTTTATAAAAACAATTAAATCATCTCTAAGCATTTTATTACTTGCTGATAATATTTCAAGGTAATTATGCATTTCATTTTGCTGTCTTGATAAACTCTAAAGCCTAATGCTTTTGTTTAATATAAAAATTAAGGTTTCTGAATCACCATAGTGATTGTTTCCTATGGAAGAATGCATTACTTTGCAGATTTTAAATTGCTCAAGGATACAAAGAAATATTAAAAAATAATTTCATAGATCATAAGAAAGCCAATGTTTTATATCATTTTTTTGCAAAATATAAAATTAATTTGAGCAGCTAAGTCTATTAACATCAAAGAGTAACTCTATTTAAGTGAAAAATTATTTTCACATGTAAGCCTTTTTTATGAAACAACTTTATGAAAAAGTATTAATGGAAATTTCTTCTGACATATTGAATCATTTACCTTATTTGATGTGTTTTCTTGGAAAGCAAATATATTTTCTTTATTATATTGCTCTTAGGAGATATTAAAAAGTCATGTATAATAATTTTGTTTTACAACCAGTGATATAGCATTTGTACAGTTATCTCTGAGAATTTTGTTCTGGATGCTTCTGCACCAATAAGAAGATTCTAGACATAAATACCCCTCAATTAAACTGACAGCACAAATTTCTGACAGCAAGGCACTGGTTTACTTCTATAGTCAAACTTATTTAATTTTTCAACCATATGCATCAACTCCTTCAAGTCCCATAATCTAGGTTTTTTTCCCCAGTCCAACTATATTGGGACTGGATAGGGAGTTTGTCTCTACCTACCTCTGGGCTGCCTCCTCCTTCTTAACCCATATTACAAGAGGATTCAACTACATTTGATATACAAAAAGATGATTCAACTGCATTTGGTACACAAAGTGCAGAGAACTGTAATGACCAAGGTAAATTAAAAGTATCATCATTATCTGTCATTTAATCAATTATTAAGTGCCACCATCATGCAGTTCACAGGTAATATTGTCCAATTATGTATATTTTAATTGAAAAAGGATAATACGTGCTTTGCTCTGTCACAAAGAAAGAGAAAATTTTAGTGGAAAATGCGTGCACAAACACTGCAAATAAAACTGAAAGAACCACAGGCTGTTGTCTTTTTTTACTTGAATTTTTGCTTGCATGATTTTAATAAGTTTTGTGGGTTTTCACAATGCAAATTTCAGAAGTAAGATTCTTTTTAAGAAGTTGAGAGAAAAGTTGAAACCCACTTGAATGCTAGGAGAAGACTTGTAGCTCGGCCTCCCCTCTCTCCTTTCATCTGCCACTCGATTGGAAGCATTCCTGGCTATCCTAGAAATGGGAAAATGGCCAAGTCCTTTGCATTGACTCTCCAGCATGGGTTTTCTTTTCCTGTGACCCATGAGTTTCTAGAAAAGTCTGGGCCACTCGGCATCTTTCAGATTGAAGGGAGATTTGACAATCCTTAAACACCACATGAGAATCTTTGTGAGTTTCCAAGGAAGACAAAGCACAGACCTTTCCCTGGAGCTTAACCTGGAGAGATTTCTCCTGTCTGTAACCTTCAAAGCGTATTTTGTGTCTTTGTGGAAGTGTGGAGGGGAGAAGGCCAAGTTTTTCTTCCCATCTTTCTGCTACAATGCAAACTCATTCACAAAGCACGCCCTACTCTTTCTTCCTTTACAAGGGCAGAGCATGGTGGATGTGTTCCAAATCAGGGGTGGTATAACTGTGCATTCGGGCATTGCCTCTCTTCTGCTACTGAACCAAGGAATAACAAGTTTAATCTAATTGAATTTTACTGCAGTGGTTTGTTTATGTTTTGCCCAAGGAATATTCCCGCTGCTTAAGTTTGGTGTTTGGAGTATACCATAAATAATGCTATATGTGATGAATACTGCTAAAGATACAAATCCTTAAAGTCATTGTGCAATGGGTGTTCAAAAAGTGCTATTCACAAACATATTAAATATCAGGAGTTCTAGAATTAATGTACTATGGTTGAGGAGTTTTGTTCATCAAACAATAAAACTCTCTGTAGCTGGGACTTCGCCCTGACAGATGGCTGCCTCCGTATTGACAAAAATTTCAAAAGCAACCCGGCCAATGTTAAAATTTGTGAGCTTTCCTCTAGCCCTAGGACAAAAACCAAAGCATAACTACTCATGTACAGTCATGAGTAAAAACTATCCAGCATTCACATAAACTTACTTATTGAAGAGTTTAGTGCTAAACCACATCCCTTAGGGAAAAAGCCCATAATATACTAGATAAATTAACCATTCAATTAGGAATTGAATGAGAGTGGCTGCAGTTGTGACTTGTAAAGTTATGAAATATGTATTAAACGTGAAAAAGTTTATCAAAATCCAACTAGTTGGTTGAATTATATGAAAATGCCAATATTCAACTGGTTTTGATCTGCAAAAATGGAGATTTTGTACAGTTTAACCTAATAACCAGTAGTTATATTGAGCAATACTGTTCTAGTTGAATTTTAATTTACTGTGGTAACGATCGTCTAAATCTGAAAGAGTAATGATTGCCACACTGTGATTTTATTAATAATAACTAAACATATCCTTTATATTTTCTTCTTGGGAAAAAAAATGGCATCAAAACAATGTTTTCAATGCCAGGCTCCCTTCTAATTACTCCTTAGCTCCAAACTCCCAGATCTAGAGTGTTAGTGTACCATTTTGGAAAAATCTAAGAGAGAACTAAAGGCCCTCTGAAGTTTATGTATTTTACAGACAGCTCCTTGAATACACTGTAACATAAAAATGTGACCCCAATATTTAAAACTGAATAATTGCCTATGTTGAAAGATAAAGACGAAGTTCCCCTAATTATTAAGTAATTGCATTCCTCCTCAATGCCTTGGGCAGAAGAAGCTCTGGTTTTTGAACAGATGAAATTCCTGTTTTACTGTCAGGATGCAGTGATGTAGCCAAGGCTTGTTAGCCCATAAATCTGTAACCTGAACCAGAGCATTTGAAGGCAAAAAGAGTTTTGTAATGTACTGCATAGCTAACTTTCCATTTCTGTGATAAAGTATGCATGACAAAGTAAGATTGGGATCATATAGCCATTTGAGATAAAGAAACCTGCAATAGAAAGAAATTATAGGAATTATTTTAAAAATAATTGTATAAATCATCATTTTCTGGAAATAGTAGAAATGTATACAAATCAAATCACCTGAGCATCTCACTTTTGCATTATGGCTCCAACTGAATTTCCTGATAGAATTATACCTACATTACTACCAGCTGCCTCTTCTCAGTCTTAAGTATAATTCCATTTAGGGACTTTGTTATTATATCAAAACAGAATAAAAATCTAGTTATATAGTTCAAGAGTCTTCACAATTGGGTGCGCTTTGATTGTGCATTGTGTGAACGGCTCATCTGATTAATCCTTGATTCATCTTTATCACCTAGTCTTATTTTAGAATCCTTGAACAGCACCTGCCTGGAAGTGACTGCAACAGTTCCAGTTGTATGAACAGTGTTTTACTAGAACTGTAAGCAGAGAATTTTATAACTGAGAAGGGCCTCTTGCAATGACGACAACTTCCGCTCTAAGGGTTTCAATGTCTCACCCAGTCACACAGCGACTTCCTGGCATGGGGAGAGAGAGCTCTTTCTGCACTACCTTCCTTCCTTGCCTCACATGCTCATAGGCAAACACTTCGAGTGTAGGTTTAGATGCAGTCTTCCATTACCAACTCCATAGAAATACCTATCTCAACACTATATTCCTATTCCTATTCCTATACCAACACTGTAAGAATTTACTAGATATAGTGAATGAAGAACAAATGAAAAAAGAATGAATATATTGAGGCCCCCCATTAGGTAAGCTTCTGAAGAACAGGCAATGTATGTCTTTAGCACCCTTTTATAGTACAAATATAAATACAGTAGAGTATATTCCTAAATACGAGGCACTCAAATATCTTGGCTGTGTTAATTTTTTAAAAAATCGTTGACGGTGGATTTTTCTGCCTCTAACTCTGCTTAAGTAGAACACTCTGAACTCACAAAGTTGGTTGTAGTTCCTCAAAGGAGTTAATAATTTCACTCTAAAAAACCAACATCAAAACAGATTCAGAATGATAAAAGTGCTTTATAATCTCTTGGGGACTATTCACTTGTAATTTGTTATTTCTTGGACTGTCAAAGGCAGCCTTTATGAATGGGAAATGATTGTTATTTACAGCCTGTTTGCCTTTGATGGAGGCTCAGGTGCTGCCAAGGTTACCCAGCGTTTGAGAACGAAGAAGATTCACTGTTTTTTTTTTTTTTAGATCAGTGGTTTGTTGAATTTGAAATAAAGCGAAAAGACTTTTTTTTGTTATATTAATAAAAAGAGAAGAATGGAAGAGAGAAACTTGGCCCACGTTCACGTCGAGTGAAATGAAATACTGATTACGCCATCATGTTAATTTGTGTAATGTAGGCTGCCAATACATAAAATTCAACGGTACAGGTAGAGTTTTTAGCCTGAATTTTCTGATATTTCTGTTGAAAGTCTTTGTACTCGATTAAACCTCAGATTAAAAAAAAAAAAAGGTAAGGGAAAAAAGTAGGTATTCAACAAATATTTTGAACAAAACTGAGAAAATCATTTCCATTCATACGGGTAAGCATACTGGGCCCAATTCACAAATGTGACCCATCTCTTAATCCTACAAAGCTACAGAATTCCTGTTCTCATTAAACTTGGCTTCTTCCTCATATAGTCTGAAAATATATACATTCAAGGATGATGTTATTGGCGTGTGCAGGTTTCTGCACAGCAGTGAGGTTGTTAGTGCTCGAGAAGTTGCCTCTTTGCCATATAAAAATTCAATTAGAAGCTCCCAATAAAAACTTAATTAAAAGATTATGGAAACAAAAGTGCCACACACTGGGCCTTACAACTTGCTAGACTCTGGCTCTGTTGAACCACCAGAGGCAATGGCTTCTGCAGGTACTGGGCCTCTTCTGTGAAAAACGCCTGGCTGCCAGCGATGAGCAGTCTTGGTTGTAACAAGAAGCCTGGGAGGGAGAGCGTGTTTTCCTATGAATTAGCTGCTGAACAACTACTGCTTTATGTATCAAGACCCCCTTCTGGAATTTCACCTGAAATACGCTCCCAGTATGAAGGCCATGAGAAATATGTGAGGCTTTTCAATCTCCAGTTTGGGGTCTCATATTGAGAAGTCAAGCTGTGCAATTCTGTTTGTTCACAGCCATGTCTAAAATGTATTCAGATGTGTGATCCTCTTTCTCTTCTCCTTAGCAATACACAAGTCTAACTAATTAAAATACAGTTTCTGCGTTTCACACTGTTATCTCAAAATGTAAATAAAAAGATTGCCTTCCAACCAACAGTTTCTGCAGCTGTTGTGGAGAGGTCATTTGTTGAGTTACTGTCCTGAGCCAGGCACCTTGTTTGTGCTCAATAAATAAAGTTGAATAAAAGAAGACACTCTCATGAAGTGGGTGATATTGTTCCTTAGAATTAATGAGGTTAAGGTCACCCCAGGGCAATGTGACTCTGGAGCACATCTTCTTAAGCAGTACAGGCTATGCTGCTTCCAAAAGACCTTGATTTTCTCTTAATAAAACCAACCAGGTTCTTTTCATCCACGGAGGATCTAGATATTGTGGGGGCCCAACGTTTATGATTTGGGAGACCCTCTTTAAGAAAAATAATATAAAATTAAGCCAGGTGAGGTGGCTCACATGTGTAATCCTAACACTCTGGGAGGCCAAGGTGGAAGGATCACTCGAGGCCAGGAGTTCAAGACCAGCCCAAGCAACAGCAAGACCCCAATCTCTACTAAAAATAGAAAAATTAGCTGGGCATAGTGGCGCATGCCTGTAGTCCCAGCTACTTGGGAGGCTGAGGCAGGAGGATCGCTGGAGCCCTGGAGTTGGAGTTTGCAGTGAGCTATGATGACACCACTGCATTCTACCCAGGGCCTCAAAGCAAGACTCTGTCTCAAAAGAATAAACAAACAAAAAAAAAAACCAATATAAACTTAGGAATACAAAATGAGCAACAGCCCCTGGGAAGGGACCAAGGCAGGTGATAGGCTCCAAAGCTTAAGCTTGATTGGTTCCACGGTGAACCCACCTCTGTCCTCTTCAGTCAGCTTTTGGCCTCAGAGTGGTACTTCCATAGAAACAGCCACTCTGGAGTCAGTGAGGTAACCCACTGGTCCATTTAAACACATATTATTTTCACCCAAGTTTTGGTGCATCTTCTTGTAGTAATTTACTCTTAACTGCTATATGGTAAGAAAGGTTGCAAGGTAGATTTTTCTCCAAGAACTCAGAAACATTTTCTCTTATGAAGCACTTGGAATACAAGGACATGGTTATTGGCCTCAAGTGTCTCACAATTTATAAGGGCAGACAGACATGTTAACAGCTGTAATCCAGTGTGATAAATGCTGTCAGAGAGGAGTGCATAAAATGCCACCACCGTCCCGCCTGTTTTGAGAGATTGGACTCCAGTTCTGCCATCTCCATGAAGACTTCCCATACTTCTCTGTCCCTCATTGAGCTCCTCTGAAGTGACGAGACACTTTGGATCTATACTGAAGTGACACAGAACAACTTGGGCAGTTGGGGTTGATCTTCCCAACTGGACTGAAAGCTCCTTGAAGGCGGGTGGTCAGCCTGTCACCACAGGCTCTAAGGGGCGGGCACTGAATGACTGTGTGACCAAGTGAATGGCTGGGCCATTGATGGGTGGACATCGATGGGGCACGGCAATCTCTCTGAACGATGTCACCTAAAATCCAGTCAACAGAAGCCATCACTAAGCATGGAAGCTGGGGCAAAACTTTTTATTTAAAATTTAACTCTACATTTTAGTGTACTCTTGAGAGTTAAGGACATTTGCTGTGTTGTCCCAAAAGAGGATTCACAAAATTAATGTTTCTTATATATTTTTTATTGAGGTGAAATTCACAAAAGATAAAATTAATCATTTTAACGTGAACCTTTGATGGTACTTAATACATTCACAATGCCATACGACAACCACCTCTATCTAGTTCCAAAACATTTTCATAACCCCCAAAGGAAACCCATATCCATTAAAGAATCACTACTCATTTCCTCCTCCCCCGTCCCCGACAACCACTAATCTGATTTCTGTCTCTATGAAACTACCTATTCTAGATATTTCATGTAAGTGGAATCAAACAATATATGACATTTTGTGCTTGGCTACTTTCACTGAGCATAATGTTTTCGAGATTCGTCCACATTATAGTATGTATCATTACTTCATTTCTTTCATGGTAGAATCAAATTCCATTGTGTGTATATACCACAATTTGTTGATTAGTTCATCCATTGATGGATATTTGGATTATTTCCACATTTTGGCTGTTGTGAATAATGCTGCTATGAACATGTATGCACAATGGATTTTTTTTGAGTCTCTGTTTTCATTTCTTTTGGGTATATACATACCTAGGAGTGAAATTGCTGGATTATATGGTAATTCTATATTTAACTTTTTGAGAAACCACTAAACTATTTTCCACAGCGGTGCACCATTTTATACCTTTATACCCATTGGCAAGATACAAGAGTTCCAATTTCTCCACATCTAATACCTATTTTCCTTTTTAAACTAATATTGTAGATATCCTAGTGAAACTGAAGTAAATTTTATGTTCAAATTATTCATGCCATTTTTCTAAAGATATTCAATAGCCCTGAGGGTCAGTTCATATTGCACTTCCAGTTTTTGAGTCCCAGAGTCTTAAAACTGGTTATTTTAAAATGCTTGCTAAAACTGGACGTTTTAAAATGCTTGCTAAGACTCATTAAGACTGCGATGACCAAGCATCATAAGTAAACAAAATATTCCCAGGGTGATGCACCAGGTGATGGGGGTTGGTCAAATGAAGAAGGATGTTTAGGTAGGCAGGCTCTCTATAGGAAAATTCTAATGAAATTTCAAAATTTTACACAATAAAATTGAAGACTTGTAGACAAATTTCATTTATTTCTCTAATTTATTCTTTATATTTTTAGACTTATCTGAAAAATGGGTTTCTAGAAGTGGGTAAAAAACACACACTACCACATATTATTTGAATTATAGTTTATCCTCAGCAAAACCTCAGCAAAACAACAACAGCTTTGTTGTTGTTGACTAATTTTCTTAATCAAATATTTAGGTATCTTATACCCCTTGAGCTTACTTCTGTTTTTACACATAGAACATAGTATTTGAAGACCATACATTCCCAGTTGCATCCTTTTTTTCAGTCTGTGTTTGAGAGGACAGAAATCAAGAATTAATCTGAGAGCCGGGCTGCAGAAAAATTTGAGTGAAGTTGAGGATGTGTGCAGTGGACCTCTCCCTTGACCTTAAAATCATAAAGTCACAGAACCTTGGACTTGTAAAGAAGCTTTGGTGTCAGCAGTTTTAAAACAGATCTTTCAGTAGAACTTCCCACCTCCCATTTTTTTTCGGAAACAAATGCTATGCAGAACCCTTACCTTAGACAAACCAGTAAGCAAACACAAAACAATGACAAAAAAACTCAACAACAGAGAGAAGCAGAATTGTTCTGGTGAGACAGGGCTGGAGGCTTGGAGCCTCATGCTCTGAGCAGCCCCCACCATCCTAATCTACACGACCCGGAGGCATCTGTGGTCCCTCCACAAATGCCACAGGAACACAATTTGGAAAGCCCTGATCTAGTTCACTGCCCTCTCTCTGCTGTGGAAGACTCCAGCTGCTGATTGAACATTGTTAGTGACAAGGAGCTCACTGACTCACTCACAAGGCATCCTATTCCATTTGTGAACAAGTCTATATGTTAGAAAGAAATTCAACACATGGATGCAAACCTTTGTCCCCGTAACTTCAATCTGTTAGTTTTTAATCTTACCTTTTGGAACCCTAAATCTCTCTTCCATGTGACGGCACCTCAGGTTTGGAAAGACAGGTGGGCTGTCTTCCTTTTCTAGTCCAAATACCCCCAATTATTTCCACCTCCACGGACGTGCCACCTTCATCACCCTTGTCTGAAATGGCTGCAGTCATCCCGGATGATCTATTCCAGGTGCGGACTGACCAGTGTTGACTGCAGAGGACCTGCTTTCCCCAGGTTCTGAAGGCGGCACTTCCACCAATGACCTGGAAGACTGGCCAGTTTTGGGCAGCCCAAATTCACCATTGGCATAAATTAAGCTTGTGATTGACAGACGCCTGATCTTTTCCCCATGAACTGATGATTATCCAGTTAACTTAGACTTCTAACAGGTTACATTTTGAAGTGAAGCTATAGAATATTCAATCTGGAACATAATGACCTAAACACAACATGATGCTTTCAGAGTGTAAATATTTTTTTCCAGTTACCTACTATTAAGGAATATCCATAGTTTGGCCATCCTGTAGGAATAAAAGAATTCAAGAAGTGGCAGACTTTTCAATATGACAACTATGTAAAAAATGATATAAAAATAAAGCAATTAATAAATACTACATAATATATAAATAAATATATTCCAGAAGGACTCATAGGATAGTATAAATCCCTTTTTTCAGTTCTTTTGGATTCTTAGGGCTTTTATGACTTGTCTAATCACATATTAGTATCAATATTAATAATACCTATCCTGTCATTATGAGTGATAGTAATAACTTCATTTAGTATAGCTCTTTAGGTTATCAAAGTGCTTTCATAAACATTACCACGTTAGTTTCTCACAATCTTCTGAGATAGGTCAAGTGGATAGTGTTACTCTCCTTTTACATGTAAGGAAACTGAGGCCCAGAGACAATGAATGATGGGCAGGTTGCCCAGCCAGTAATGGCAGTGTGACCACACATTCCGTTTTGCTTGGAGTGGTCCCAGTTTATAGAGGCTGGCCTAGCAGCCTAGTTGGTGATTTGGACAATGACAGACGTGATTATCCTAAGTAAGGGCTCTTTGTGCTGAGCTGCACTGCCTCTTCTTTCTGCTCTGTTCCCCTTCGGATGGACATAGGGCTACTGATGATCTCATTCAAAGAACGGAGGTTGCATTTTCCTCATAGTCTTTCGCATCAGAAAGCAGTCTCAACCCAGGGGCAGTTTGTCTACAATGACTTCCACCGCTGACATGTCTGACCAAACGTCCCTCTGTATGGAGCTCTGAGTAGACAAACTATTCCTATCCAATCCGATTATAAAAAGAAATTCTAAAAATACATTTTATGGTCCTAGAAGATATTTGGAGTCAGGATATAGCAAAGTCTAAACCAAGGGTTTAAGAAGCCAGAGCTGGATAATTGTAGTTCTTTTCTTATGTGAAAATTTGAAAGTTGAGTGATCTGCAAATGATGGGAAATTAGTTTAAAAGCAGAGAAACAGAGTTTTTCTCTCATCTTGTCTAAGCTCTTTCCTATAAGCCAAAAAATGTGTAAGGCTTTTTAAGAGGTGAAGCTATTTCCAAGATTCATAAAAGATTATTATGTGCACATATGGTAAATGAGATGAAAGTTTTATTCTGTGGTCATTCATAAATGTTTATTTAGTGACACACACTGTGCTAACTGCTAGAACCTAGTTACTAGAAGCTGTAAAAAGCAGCAATCCATAAAAACACTTTCAAGATATCTTGTGTGTTTCATGAAGAATTTCTTGTGTGTTTTGGTTGCCTCTTTGAGATAACCATAGTCATTTGAGCAAGAAACAATATTTTGGTGCATAATGTACAATGGTAGTCTAACCAAAGTGTTTGAAAAGAGAGTGACAATAATAAATGTAACCAATTAATATATTGTTTTGGGCATCTGTCAAGTTGCATTAGGCCTCAGATTTCCTTCATTAGAACATCTGAGCCCGCATCAATCACACATCATTCCCAAAGGCAACAAATCATAATGGCTATTTCTCCTTTAGGACAAGGCTAAGCTTAAAGAATTTAAGTCCTGCTGGTGGCAGTAAAACTAAATACTAGCAGGGGAAAGATATAGAGGATCTTTTTACTTTTCCTTTTTGGTAGGAGCATTAAAAATAGTCACTGAACAATTGATTTTGATTTGGCAGCTTACAAACTTCATTAAAAAGATTTTCTATATTTTCTTTTTAAATTCCCCACGATAAAAACAGCTTATTTATGATTAAGTCTATATTTTATACAGATTTCTCCCTCACACTTCCAAGAAATAATTTTACATATGTGTGTGTGAGTATGTGTGTGTCTGTGTGTTCCTGCCTTTTATTTCTCATGGTATAATTGTAGCATTTATCTTTAGTCAGAAAACTAGATGGAATCTTATCAAGGTAATTTAACTAATTCCCTGATGCCATGCAGGACTTTATCAAGATAGTTGAACCTAGAAAAGTCTAAACCCTCTAGACATGCATTGACTTATACCTGAATGTCTAAACATTATAGACACATATAGGCCTACACTTTATGCCCACATACTGGCTTGCAGCTTTTAGACCCTTAGAAGTCTGTACTTTATAAATATGTATAGGCCTATATCCATATGTACAGACTTATAGAGGCCTATACCCTGGAAAGGTGCATAGGACTTTACCTTATATACACATGTAGGCCTGTAACTTACAAACACATAAAGGCCTACACTTTATAGAAAGGACCACACATTCCTTGATGAACATTTTAAAGGCCTAAGAACACACAGTTGAGATGCCCTTATAATCACTGAATTTTCAGACTTAGAGGTTCAACATCCTGATCTCTCTCTTCCCTCTAAATGTTTTCTGTTTTTAATTTCAGAATATTATGGGGGTACAGATGTTTAGGTCTGACTTCGGTGGGGTGAAGGCAATATATGTAACCTATGAATGCTTCATGGACAAGGAAACGGAGACTAGGTCTGCAGTCCCCAACCCCTGTGCCGTGACCTGGTACAAGTCCGTGGTCTATCACCTCCTGAGCTCCCCACCCCGCCACCCACCCTACCCCATCCCCACCCTAGTCCGTGGAAAAATTGTCTTCCATGAAACTGGTCCCTGGTGCCAAAAAGGTGGGGGACCACTGCTCTAGGTAATGTGCATTAGGCTTGTAGACTTGATGATCAAAAACAAGACCCTAAGTCTTCAGATTCAAGGCCAGTACCTATGTTCTACGTGCATAACCACAGCTTGGACTTTCAAGCTTCCAGAACTCTGAGAAATAAATTTCTGTTGTTTATAAACTACCCAGTTTATGGTATTTTGTTATAACAGATGGAATGGACTAAGACAAATCATTTTCGTGCAATCTTTTTTTTTCTAACCACCCCCATTCTATGTTCCTTTATACACAGATACTTAAAAATCCACCACAGTGTCAAAATGGAGTCTCCTAAGATATTCTAAGGCATTCTGATATTTTTGCAGTTAATATGTTTCATTTAAAACATCACTGAGGCAGATTGTTGTCAGCTTGTAATTTATTTAAATTACTGTTGGCTTCATTTCCATTTTTGTGGTCTCTAGCTTAGCATTTCAGAGGCAGAAAGTGAATCTCCATTTGGAAAATGCAATATATTTTTTTTCAAAAACATATGTTAAATCTTGTGAGGCCTGTAAGTAATGACTGATTTCAAAAATTAAAAATAAAGAGACCCAATGTGAAGTCAGGTACCTTCTGTTCGATATGAAAGGTGAGCATTTTTAGAAAGGCTATTACAGATATTGGAAACTGCCAAGCAAGCTGGTAGCAGGCTGGGGCTAGCATGGAGTATTGATTCAGATGCCATAATTAAATGAGCCTGAGACTTCGCTTAGATAGACACTCTGCGGAAAGATGGATAAAGAGTGAGGAAGAGATATGAGTTAGAATGAGTCAGAGTCTCTCTCCCTAATAGTACTTGTCAGGACTTCAAGGGTGAGAGGTTCTATCAGTTGGAACAAGAACGGCGTGGGTGTGATGGGGTTTGGCACCTTATCAATTCTCTCCCTTCTAAGAGAACATGTGTGACATCTGTGATTTATTTCCAATCTACCAGTCTGGTGAGCATGAGTCCTGAGTTTGCTGCCAAATTACTGCACTCGTCTACATGCTAAAAGGCGGCTGTCACATTTACGACTGTCAGAAATTCAGATCCTTCCCGTGGGTGATCCCAGAGAGCACGCAGAATAGGGACTGACCTTTGGCTTGTGGCAAGCCACGTGTGGAAGTTTTGTTGTTGCCAATCAACTTACATTATGTCAAATTAGCTTTTCCCTCCTCAATTTCTGCATCTGTGGTTAAAATAATACTGTAGCCATATCAATGGAAACATAAAACCTGAAAACAAATTCTCCCATAATCTCACCGCCCTAACATAAACCCTACTTCCCCAGCCTCTGTCCATATGCACTCTATGTAATACTAGCTTTTACTCTTAGAAAATTTTTTCTGATTAGTAACAGTTTATTTCCATGAGAGGATATCCCCCAAAAGTGGAGAGAGGAGGGTATGTTCTTAGTGGAATGTGAAAAAAAGAAGAGCATTCTAAAATCTATGACATTTAGTAGGATGGAAATTAATTAAATTGCAACAGCCCCTGAAAGGAACACTCATTTTCCTTCTCTCTGATGTAGCTCTTGGAAGCTTTTCATTGGCCAGGCAACTTTATATGGATTAGGTTTTCGCATCTTGCCAGCCTTACCCTCAAAGGAGAGAAGCAGGTGATATAAGCACACGGGGCATCGTTGATATTTTATATTTTTCTTTAAATGCCACCTCTTCCTAGGCCTAGAAGCAGGGAGAGATATCACTTAAAGTTGACACAGCAGTTCTTCTGGCCATGGAATCATGACCTTCCAACCCTGAATCTCTATAGGATTTATCAAAAAGACCTTAATACCGTGGAATGGCAGTCCTCACCAATAATTTGTTCACCATCCCCCTCCTGCTTTATCCTCATTATTAGAAGAGTCATTATTTTAAGCCATTCCGTTGCCTCAGGAACTGTAAAGTGACCCTAATGGTAGTTCTCTGTGGCACGTAGATGTACATAATGTTTCTCTGATCATTTGTCTTAACCCACCCCAAAACTGAAATTTACAACTGTCTTTTATTCTTAAGGCTTTGCACTAAAAGAGCTTTTGCAAGCCATTTTCTTACCTAAGAATTGTAACCAAGCTAGAAAACCATCAAGATATATTGAGAGGCTAACCTGCTGCCCATTTATAATATGCAGGGTACAAATATTTGCAAACTGATCAAAAATGTTGTATAAGCTTTTATAGACATTGGGAAGTGTTTACAGTTTTTTAGCAATCTAAAACTGGAAAGACTCTTAGTTACTCCATTGCCCAACTCTCTAATCCCACAAATAAGGTGCAGGACGTTCTGAAAGGTTAAGGTGGTCAGTCCAGAACCTGAGACACCCAACAGTCTAGCACAGGCTTTGGAGTCCAAAGGTCTCGTGTGGACCACTGATTGGTGTCTTGCTTAATCCCTGGGAGTCCGTGAGCAATTTATTAGCTTCTTTCTATACCTTTGTGTCCTCGGCTGTAAACTGTAGAAGTGATACCTGTGTCTGAAGTTATTGTGAGGATTAAATGCGGTCAGTTAACAAAATGGTTACCACCATTCCTGGCACATTTTAGTTAGTGGGAGCTATTCTTTAATTAACCGGAATGATCCCCCAGGTGGGAGGTGGAAGTGGTGATAGTGAGTGTAGAATTCTCATCACTGTTATGCCACAAAGAGAACTTCCATCTCTAGGACCCCAGCCCTTCTCTTGCCACACATCTCTTGATCTGAGGGGAAAGGGACTCTGTTTTGAAGGAATACCACCTAGAAGGAAGGCTTTTTCCTATAGTATTTGGACTTTCATCCTCATGTCTAGTGTGTTGTGCATTTAGACAATCCCTGCTGGAAAGTGTTGCCAGAAATAAACAAGCTGTCAGGGGCAAATGATTCATTTCTCATCTACTCAGATGACATCTGGTTTAAGTGTGATGAATACATGCTAGTTTAAATCATATGGTGACGGTGATGCTATCTGACAGAAATGTTTGCAAATATTTTTGGAATCCCCTAAGTGTTTGCTACCAAAGAATGAGCTTATTTAAACGGGGAAAAAGCATAAACTTCAGTCTATCAAATCAACACTCACCTCAATCTCCTAAGGCTATGAGATTTGGAGCTACAACCTGCCACACTGTTTGAAGATTAAGTGACTGTTTTAATATTAACTGTAGATGCCACTAGCAGCATGCTGATATGAAACAAATGTCCAGTGGTCATTGGGACATTTAGGAAACAGCCTTTGAATAAAAGAAATGCCAAGAGTCCCTACATGTTCGAATGGACGTCAGTACAGTTAATGGTGTGGTTATTGTTTTTATTACCTGTGCAGCTATTCATTTAATAGTGTTAGTGGATTGTACTGTGCCAAACACAGAAGCATCAAAGAGAAAATGGAAGATGTGTGCCTGCCAGGGAACTTCACATGGCCACAGGGGAAATAATCAGTCTTAACATGATGCTCGATTATTTCAAATCCTTACTGGACAGATGTGGCACATCTTTTTGTGGAATGTGCCACATCAATGTGCTGGACATTACCAGTTGTTTCAGGTTGTTCTTGCCAAGCCGATTCCTTGTCATCCTCAATAACCTGAGAATTAGCAGTATTTAGCCAAAATGTATTGATAGTCATTTGTATGTAGGGAATTTAAATTATATATAGAAATTCTAGGCCAGGCGCGATGGCTCACGCCTATAATCCTAGCACTCTGGGAGGCCGAGGCGGGTGGATCGCTCGAGGTCAGGAGTTCAAGACCAGCCTGAGCAAGAGGGAGACCCCATCTCTACTAAAAATAGAAAGAAATTATCTGGCCAACTAAAAATATATATAGAAAAAAAATTAGCTGGGCATGGTGGCGCATGCCTGTAGCCCCAGCTACTCAGGAGGCTGAGGCAGTAGGATCGCTTAAGCCCAGGAGTTTGAGGTTGCTGTGAGCTAGGCTGATGCCATGGCACTCTAGCCCGGGCAACAGAGCGAGACTCTGTCTCAAAAATAAATAAATAAATAAATAAATAAATTATATATAGAAATTCTAAATTATCTGAATATTGAAAGTTGAAGGCTTATGCATAATGCATAACAATTGCTCAGTGAATTAGGAATAAACATTTACATGGAGAAAATCATATGAAACATGTGTCAAAGCATAAGGAATTCATGCTTGATATATAGCCCATTTAATAATATATTTATGCAAAGAAAAGAGAGCAAATATCTCTTTTTATGCATGCCACCAATAGCTACTGTTTGTATAGCACATTACAGTTTTTGAAATGTTTTCCATGATTTATATCATCATGTGAGATAATGATTTTATTTTAATCCAGGTAATTAATTATATTTTCAACAATATCATCAGCATTTCAAATATATAGTTGTGTTCCTGGAACATCAATAAACAAAACCAATTTTATGAGCTATTTATATAAAGAAGGCCTCAAATATTTCAGAATAATTGATTTTTACATATTAAGTCTATCATCCCTATCATTATATTTTCTTCAAGTTATTTGTTGCTAATTTATATTTGGAAACATGAGGAGATCTATACATAGCATTATAGTTGGCATTTTATGGTGCAACCAGAAATATACCAATTTATATCTGACAAAATTCCAGAACTTTCTAAGCATGCCCTAAGGCATTAATGGTAATAGAGTAAATGTGCAGTGAGGAGAAATCATCTCTGCTCACATGAGAATGAGCTTCAGTTAATGGGAAGAGGTTTTGGTGATCTTAGATTTGAATAGTATCTTTGAATACCTTCACCAGATTCTATAAAAATACAAAACATAGAAAGTACATGTGTGTGTGTGTACATGTGTGTGCAGAGAAAAAAGACTGGAAGGGTACACAAAACTGATCAGGAAATATCTTGGGAGAGCAGTGTGAATGGGAAGGTGGGGTGATGGAAAGGGATCTTTATTTTTTACCCCATATGCTTCTATATTATTTATTTTGATTTTTTTTACAATGAGGATATATTCCTTAAAGAAGCCTAAAATGCACAATGATACCAAGAATAAAAAGTAGACCAACGTGATCTGATCTGCCTTTTTTCTTTGTTGGCTTGTAAAGGAATTTTCTGGATTTTCCTCAGACGGGAGGAGCCATCTCAGGATGGAATATCTCCATTTATGGCCTTTCTTATCTCATCTGGTCTATCTCTGTCCAGGGCTGTGCTGTTTGCTGCTGAATACCTGGCTCTTGGGGTAGGAAAGGAGATCCAATTTGTAGCATTTGCTGATTACCATGGTGTAAATACTCTCAGGGTGGCCAATTTTAAGTTACCAACATGACGTCAAACAGCTTACAGAATCCCTGGCGATGGTCAGTTGACTGTCTCCTCCAGTGGCTCAAATTGTGACATCTACAATTTTGATTCCCTTCCACAAGGATGCTCTTTTGGACCGAGTATCAGGTTTCCCTGAAAACCTGTACTGTACTGTGAGAAGGGGAGGCTGATGACAGGAGGGAGGGGAAGACTTGCTTGCTGATCCTCCAGCCAACATAAGCATGGACCTGGAGGCCCCAAGGCTGAGTCTTGCTGAACCTGCCAGCAGATTGAAGTGGCAGCTGCCTCCCCTCCCAGTGGCAACGGGCATGTTCCCAACCCAGTAGTGCCGATACACCCTCTTCATTTATAAAATGAAAACAATAATTTATCAGATGTCTAAGAACTATAAATCACTTAGAAAATGAACTCCTCATATTTAAATATTTGCACTCAATATATTTCCTTCTTCAAATCAACACTTTTGAAGGCTGTCCAACTTTTTCCAAATGGCACCTTGTGTGATTTCTACAGCTTTGTGTTCTCGTTCTGCTCAGCACTAAAACAATTAGTCAATTTTACAGACACAAAAGGGTGTCCTCTGTACCTGTAAGAGGCTTTCCCTTTTACGACACAGTTTATGGTAAGGGGCAAGCTAGCCTCACCGCTTTTGTCAGGGCCCCAGTCAAGGACAACTACCTTGAGGAAGGGGTATTGACTTAATTAAAATGAGGCCTCTTTCAAGTGACGGCCTGGAAATCAGCAGAGAAGGAGCCTCTGGGTAGAGCTGACCTTCCTGCTCAAAGGGCAGAAGCTGTGAACAAAGGATGGAGTTTTGAGGCTTTAGGCAAAGAGGGATTCGAATGAAGAGAACATTTTGCCCTGTCCCCAACCTAGGGATATCTTCAGCCATAGAGGAGAGGGGGGTGCTTGCTCCTTTGCGAGGCAAACCCATACCGCATGGGAATTGTGTGTACTGGTTTCATCTGCAATCAGGGAAGCAGCTGATGGACTACAAATTAGACATCTTGATGTTGGTTGGGGTTATGCAGGTGATGCAGACTGAGAAGAGTACATTGACACAGTCAGCACTGGACGGTTTAGATTCTCTGCAAGGCCGACTTCATCCAGCATCCTACAGAGGCCTTAGAAGGAATCTTGGATCTCTGTTTGCTGTCTTTACTGCTCTCTGGAGAAGCACACATAAAAAAGGAGTGTTTGATTTGGGGATTATAGGCCTAAAAGAGGTAGCCGGAAGAATGTCTTCATCTCAGTTTGCTTTTGTTGCTTGCAGAGCATGCTGGCTCCACGGGAAGATTAGACCTTTCTTATTTGTTTGGAGCAAGCACTCAGAAAACCCAGGCCCTCGGCGTCCTGCAGCTACTGGGCAGGTTAAGGGGAAGCCTAGTGCCTTGCCCTGAACTGAAAGTCTTTGTTACAATTTCTTTTATTTTTTTTCTTCCCTGTAATCTATCTTGAATTAGACTCATAGTTGATCGGACTTATTTTATTTTTTGGTCTCTGTGTGTTTTCAGTTTTGGGGGGTTTCTTTTTGGTCTGTGATCTCTAGTTTTCTTCAGCAATGGTTTGTAGGAAGCAAGCTGGCTGTACTGAATGCCACCCCAGGTACTGCTCAGAGGGTATCACCGAACTTCAGCGGCTGTCAGGTCCCAGCATAAACCAAAACAGACAGACCAGCTTGTGGCAAAACACTGGCCTTTCCTCATGCTGGTTCCAATCAAACATGGATTGTCCTTCCTGCCTGGGAGAATCTGTTCCAAAACCAAGTGCCTTTCACTAAAGAAGTGTGAACACTATGATCAAAAGCTTCTGGCTCCTTACTAAATGTCCAGCTGCGTGGGCTAGAGTGTTTTCCTCTGGGGAACATGACTTGTTTGCATGTTGCTAGTAGTGAATCATGCTGCTTATTTTGATGTTGTTTGAACTTTGAAGATGGCTATTGTTTTCCAAGTCTTCCATTAACTCTTCTCTTCTGCTGAATAAATTTCTATATGTACCTCTATTTCTCATTTCTGATAACCCCCTGCAGTATTCAAGTGGTACATCTGAGGTTGTGATTATATGTCCTACCCATGTGATGCCTTGGGAAGGAATATTTCCAGTTTCCTGTTTGATATATAATTAAAAATTCCAGTAAGTCAAGGTGGTTGGATGGAACCTTGTGAATTGCATTAACAATAAAATAAAGAATTGGTCACAAACTTCTTATCACCATCTATGCAATCTATAAGCTCTGTGAACTGAATAGACAAGACTTTCTAACGTGGTTGATTGACTGGTGGATTGATTGATTACTGACCCTCTACTGTACCAAGTCATGGGAATCGATATTTTACATATTCATTTTTGAACCTCCAAAAGTAGCTTCAAAGGTAGATAGTATTTCACAAGGTGGATAGTATTTTACAAGGTGGATAAGGAAAGACAAAGTCACTTGCCCAGGATCAAACACCTACTGAGTCGCAAAGCTGCACTTGAACTTGGATCTCTGACACGGGAACTCCCGGTCTCCGTGATTCAATGCAGCCTTCTTGGAAAGTGAGCAAGTGACAGAAAGTGGCCTGTTATAAGTATTCAGAAACACTACTTTGGGGGTTTTTGTAATAACACACTCAAGCTACCTATATAACTGCTGACCTAGTCAGAGTTAAATAAATCCTTTTAAAGGAATAAGATGCTTAAAGGAGTTCATTCCCACATTTCGAACAGAGGCAAGAGATATTTTGATAAATGATTTGAACAACACAGTAATTTCACTATTGCTTCTAGAAATTCTTTTCCAAAATGGTGAGAAAAGGTTTAGTGTTACCACAAAACTTCCCCATAAAGGATTGAAAGTCATATTTTCTTTCACAGGGGCCTTTGAGTGTTAAGTTCTTTTTCTTTGTGGGTGGTTGATTGACATTATTAACCTTAAATATAGAAAGTATTTACGCCTAGAGCAGTTTTTTTCAAGGATGATGGCAAAATGTACATCTAACGTTAGCAATCAGGATTGCTGAGTACAAAGAAGGATCCAGTTAAAGACAAAATGATTCTTCAGTGCCATTAGGGTATGGTATTTTTACCTTTTTCTAGTTGGTTATTTTTTATTTTATTTTTCTAAATTTGATCTTGCAGTAAATAAAGATCTTATGCTTTAAATGGCTTGGCTACCTGAAATAGGCCAATAAAGTTCCTCTAGGGAATTTTTGAAACTGAGGAATGCAGTGGAGCTTAGACAGGGGCAGTCTGGGGGCCTAGCACATACACATGCGCACGTCCCTGTGTATATTCACATACACATGCACAGCACACAGACACCCACCAAACACACACCCAGACATAGGGGCACACAAGTACACCCACCACACACATTCACAGGGACGCACAGACACACTCATACCCATCACACGCACGGACTCACACAAGCCAACTGAGATAAATGTACAAATAGCATAATCAGAGCTAACATTCATTCAGTGACTACACTGTGCTAATCACTTCACATGTATTGTCCTGTTCTTTTCTCTCAGTCACACCATGACAGAGGTGCTATGATGATCATCATTTCACAGAGGAGGAACCGGGTTCAAAGAATACAAGAGAAAGGAAAGATGCATGTTTCTCTGATCTGCACTTCAACTGTGCATATAACCTGAAAACTCACAAGCATTTCAGCTTAAATCTGTTGCTTTGGCAACTTGTTCTTTCTACTCTACATTCATGTAGACCTGGACTCAGCAAATTATGATGCAAACTAGTCAGCTTCAATAAGCGTTCAGAACTGTGTCACCTGCCCTAATTTAGGCCCAAACAGCTGCTCCTGGGCTGATGCCATTATCTCCTGAAAGCTGACCTGCCTCTACCTCCCACCCTGCCCCCAGTCCATTGTCCACACTACCACAGGAACACTTCCTAAAACGCAGACCTGACCACATCACCACCCTCCTGCTAAAAAAAATATTACAATGATGTTACAGAGCCTCAAATCTTAAGAATGACTTTATAGGCCTCTCACTACCAAATAATGACATGCATAATATACATAATTCCAACTGGGAATCTTTTCTATCTCCATGCTCTCTCCCTATCTCTATCTGGAATATTCTTCTCTTTCATTCAAGACCTGGTTCGCATGTCACCTCTTGAGGTGCCTTCCCCAGCTCCTCTGACAATGCCCTTATTAAAACATGATGGCTTTATTTACGTATGCCCCTGTATTTTGGACTTCCAGCTACCTGGGAGCAAAGACTGCAGTTTACTCATCTTTGTTTCTCAAGTAATTAGCACAGTGCCTGGCATATAGTGAACATTTAAAATACTTTTTTTTAAAATGATTGAGGGATGGATGAACTTCTTCATCCCATTGTGGTCTCACTTCAATCCAGCACTCTCCTTGCAATTGGTTGTGTATAGGATTTTGCAATACTTTAACCTTGCATGTTAGCTCAAAAATCATTTTCAGAGTCTCTGCACCTAGTCAGGTACTTCTTTGGCATCTGGTATTTGTTCTGGCTATTTTCCCTCTCAAAATGTTCTTTTGTTACTTGCTTGTGTCTAAACAAAGATGTTTATGCGGCAGTATTTCACTGTGGTTAGGCCAGTGAGCCTGGAGTCATGATCTGGGCCCACCACTCATGGCTCTGTGATACGGGCAGGTTGCTTGTGACCACTTCTCCACCTGTCAAAGGAATCCACATAGATGAGGCCTCATGTGCCTCATTAGTCCAGGACATTAAAGAAGGCCTCAAAGCTTTCAGTGCCAGCTCCTACTATGTTCTCTTTGGTTGCTATCAAAATACTAATAATATTCTTGGGATTGAGACAGGACGGTAGCCCAGAGAAGCCAGCTGCCAGATCATCTCAGAAAGAAGGAAGAGTTTTAGATGAAAAAGAAAAAACAAACACACAAACAAATCGGGTGTAATACCGAGGAAAAAGTGCCAGAACCTACCAGAGATTCCACGGGAAGAAGTTGTGGAGCAGAACAAGAAGGAGCAAGATATCGGCAGAGATCACCTCCCGAGAGGCTTGGAGTCTGGCAAGAAGGGTAGGTGGAGTGGTTTGTTTCTCCCTCCCCCCATCTCTGGCAGTCAGTGGGCTCCTGAGCTGCTGGAGAGAACTTCTATCCTCATGAGCCCAAAGGCAGCTGCTACCAGTGAACTGGGAACTTCTTGAGGACAAGGCACCAGGCTGCCAGCCCCTTTGGGGTGCTTCCCATCACTGAAGACCTGAGCCAAGGTGGCAAATGCCATATTGTTTCTCCACCCACCACCTGACAGCCAGATTGTGAATCTCAGACAGCCCCTCCCCCACAAGCAGACTTTCCAGCTGGGTGGGACCACTTCAGGCCCTCCCTGGAGGATTTACACAGAAGCTGGAAGCAGACCTTTGACCCCTGCTGAGACAGCTACCTTACCAGATTTCGTAGAGTCTGAGGGCAGGCTCACCCAACCCAGGCCCATCCAGCCTCACTCCCCGCCCCCCACCCCACCTCTGCTGTGGTGAAGAATAAGGACTCACCTGGAAGTTCTAGGGCCCCACCCACAACTGGGGCATTCAAGTGCTTCTCCTGAGGGGCTAGAGCCTGTCGCAGGTCCCAAAAACAACGTTGCAGCTTGTTCCTTCTGGCAAGCACCACCTACTGACAGGGAGGTCATTTTGCATGCCCTTTATAGCATTTACTGACTCAATCATACAGGGTGTAGTTGATTCTTACCCATAAGCACTATCTACTGTCTCAGAGATTAAACTGGCCTGTCAATACAATTCACACTGTTAAGAAAACCACAGGGCTGGGGAAAGAGAAAGGATTTCAAAGACCTCAATCCTCCCTCATCAAAGAGAGGCAGGGAATCTGTCCACAGACATAGCTCACCACTGGTACAGCCTATAGACAGCTAGCAACTAAGAAAACCACCACACTAAGGATATCTATAACCAAGGCATCCATCCAGAACCTAGACTGCCATCAAGGCACCCACAAGCAAAGCCAAAGGTTCTTACCCAACATACGCTGCAGACATACCTTTACGAGTAAGGAGTGGAGGAAGCCTCATCTAAACAAAAGAAAATCCAAAAATAAGAAGTAACAGCTGCTCCAGATGAGAAGGAATGAGTGGAAGAACTCCAGAAGTATGAAAAATCATAGTGAAAAGACACCCTCAAAAGGGAACACCAGCTCTCTAGCAACAGATACCAACCAAAATGAAAATATTGAAATGAGAGATAAAGTGTTCCAAATATGGATTGTAAAAAAGCTCAATAAAATCCAAGATAAAATGGAAAACCAACTCAAAGAAATGAGAGAAACAATTCAGGAAATGAATGAAAAATTCACTACAGAGATTAACATATAAAAAAACAAATGGAACTTTTGGAAATGAAAAATTCATTTAAGAAAGGAGGTGAAAGATCTCTACAAAGAGAACTATAAAACACTGATGAAAGAAATCACAGATGATACAAACAAATGAAGAAACATATCATGCTCATGGATCAGTAGAATCAACATTGTTAAAATGTCCATACTTCCCAAAGTGATTTACAGATTCAATGCAATCCCCATCAAAATACTAACATCATATTTATCAGATCTAGAAAAAATAATTCTGTGCTTCATTTGGAACCAGAAAAGAGCCCAAATAGCCAAAGCAATCTTAAGCAAAAAGAACAAATCTGGAGGCATAACATTATCAGACTTCAAACTGTATTACAAGGCTATACTAACCAAAATAGCATGGTATTGGTACAAAAACAGAGACATAGACCAATGGAACAGAATAGAGAACCCAGTTATAAAACCATCCACATACAGCCAACTGATCTTTGACAAAGCAGACAACAATATACACTGGGAAAAAGAAGCCCTATTCAATAAATTGTGCTGGGAAAATTGGATAGCCACATGTAGAAGAATGAAACAGGATCCATATCTCTCACCATTAACAAACATTAATTTACAATAGATAAAAGACTTAAATGTAAGGGATGACACCATAAGAATTCTAGAAAAAAATGTTGGAAAAACTCTTCTAGATATCAGCCTAGGCAAAGAATTAATGAAGAAGGCCCCAGTGGCAATCACAGCAACAACAAAAATAAATGGGACTTGATTAAATTAAAAGGCTTCTGCACAGCTAAGGAAATAATCAACAGAGCAAATAGACGACCTACAGAATGGGAGAAAAACTATATATCCAATAAAGAGGTAATAACCAGAATCTACAAATTACTCAAGCAAATCAGCAAAAAAAAAAAAAAAAATACATTAAAAAGAGGGCAAAGGTATGAATAGAAGCTTTTCAAAAGAAGACAGACAAATGGCCAACAAACATATGAAAAGATGCTCAACGTCACTGATCATCATGGAAATGCAAATTAAAACCACAATGAGATATCACCTTACCCTTGTTCTAATGGCTTTCATTAAAAAGTTCAAAAACAATAGATACTGATGTGGATGCAGAGAGAAAGGAATGCTTATACACTGTTGGTGGGACTGCAAATTAGTACAACCTCTTTGGAAAACAGTATGGAAATTCCTCAAAGAACTAAAAGTAGACCTACCATTTGATCCAGCAATCCTACTGCTTGGTATTTACCCAAAGGAAAAGAAATAATTTTATCAAAAAGACATCTGCACTCAAATGTTTATCACAGCAAAATTCACAATTGTGAAGATGTGGAATCAACCTAAGTACCCATTAATACATGACAGAATTAACAAAATGTGGTATATGTATACTATGGGATACTATGCAGCCATGAAGAAGGATGAATTAGGGCCTTTTGTAACAATTTGGATGGAACTAGAGACAATTATCTTAAGTGAGGTATATAAAGAATGGAAAAACAAACACCACATGTACTTCCTATTAAATTGGAACTAACTGATGAGCACACATGCACAGAGGGAAGTTAAACTCAGTGGAAATCAAGCAGGGTGGAGGGAGGAGGAGGAGATGGGCGAAAAACTACCTAACGGGTACAATGAACACTATCTGGGTGATGGGCACACGTATAACACTGACTCAAACATAACAAAATCAAAACATGTAACCAAAAACATTTGCACCCTGTAATATTTTGAAATAAAAAATAATGATAATATGCTTGAATAGACTTATCCCATGAACTGTCACCCTTAACTGTGAATGTGTCCAGATGATTTGTAAAGCAATGTGTGTGTCATATAGAGAGGAAATATGGCTTCTTCAACTATTTTTTGGAAATAGGTAAGATATAAGTCATAGGTAAGATATGTCATGAATTATATCCCAAGTTATTGAGAAAGGATTGAAAATTAGGACTAGTCGAATTTGTGGCTTGATACGAGCTCCCAGAATTGACCATACAACAAGTTTGTAGTCATTCCTGAGTTGATTTGACCTATTTTTCACACGTAGGATTATAAAACCGCTTGGGATATGATTTATTTTAAACAAAAGCAGCACCTAACATTGAGAGGTGCTCAAATATTGATTCTCCTTCTTCCACACTTCATTTACAAAGTTAACTAGAAACTGCGAATTTGGAGGACTCCACATTTACACTTCTGAATAGCTGATTATCAAGCAAAGACTCCAAGAAGCCTGCCTGGCGAGGAGGCTCAGTTGCACTGTGCTCTGCTCTGATCCTGCAGAAATTCAAATTCTCGTGATGGCTTGAGCACCTTGGGTGATGTTTGACATTTTTATTTCTATTGATAGACAGAGATAAATAGATAGACAGAATCAGGCTCGTGACTAGATTTTTTTCCTTTTGATTCTGTGCTTGAAGATTTATTTTAATGGATTCGCTAGAACTGAAAGTGAATATCTCTACCTAAAGGTCATCGTAATTATGTTCCCAAATAGGTCGTATATTTTGTATTGCCATCAGGAACAAATGCGTCGTCTATGTCTTTGCCACAGAGCCTAGCTTCTAACCATGTTTGTGTTTATGAGCCATTGCATTGTGTGGGGGATCAGAAGCAAAACAGCATATCCCAAGAGGACCAAAATGCTGGTCCATCTTGCACCATTTCTTTGACACTCATACGAGGACTTGGGATTTTAAATGCATTTACCATATTTACCATTGGCAGTCACTCCCTAGACAAGGGACGTCAGGAGCTTCCTCCCTACTGTCTCCACTACTACAACCCTCCAAACCCCCCTTCATAATCCCTGAAATAAGGCTTACTACCTGTAGATTCTAAAGACTTGCTAAAACATCACACATTATAACCCTAAGAAATAGCTGAAGATCATCCTCTCTTACTTAGGGAAGAAGAACTCTAATTTAGAACAAGTACATCAAGAATTCTGTAAGAATACCCAAAGGAGGCCACTGGGGTAAGGCAGAAACTTTAGTGGTTCTGTGGGAGGAATAAAATGCTCATAAATAGATCTGAATTAGGGTGAACTTTTCATTTGTTTTTGATTTTTTTTTCCTTCATCACTCTGCTTATTTCCATCATATATATACCAGGCATATTATTAATAAAATGGAGTCTGAGAAATTGTCCATCTAGAAAAAAAAATAAAAAATGAGTGCATTTACTATGTATGCCTTGTATGTATTTAGGGTCTAGGTATTTAGTCTTACTACTTAAGGAATATAGGCCACTGATGAACAGTTTGGCTCTTTCTACTAATAAGACCTATGGACAAGAAGAGGTAACAATGTCCAAAGGGCCAAAACTGGCAAATGGCCACTTCCTATCTTGCTAGACATGGGACATGGGGAGGAAAAGGTTATATTTCCTGGTATTGTTTTTCACATTTTATTTCTTAGCCTCCAGAATTCCATGATTTTAAAAAAATTTTATCAAGCTGTGAAAACCATTCTGTGGTTTATCTTCCCAAAACGGAAGATACAGATAGTGACTAGAAAGCATTTGTTGTGTCTGTTTTCCAGTTCAGTTCTTAATTCTACCTGTGTCCCAATCAGCCTTTGATAACCTAATGCTCCCAAAAGCAAGGGCATAAATTGCAGGCCCACCTCACCTCCTGTTCTTGGTTGGGGATGTTAAGAAGGGGAAGGAAGCAGAATTGGAGTCTTGTTGGGTGCAATTACTCTTTTGTGCTTTTCTGAAAATATTTGTCTGTTCTACGTTTGCCAAGTCTACTTGCCTTTCCCTTGGAGTCATTAAGAAACAAAGCATGTTGCTGTGCAGTGTGAGGCTTAACAGGACTTTGAGGTTTACAGATCCCCAAATCCTGCAGAGACACGGGTCTTGCTGATAGCATCCAGACAGGAGGAGGTTCAAAAACAGAATGACCTGACAGTCGTATTTCTCAGTCAGGAGCACCCAAAACCCTGGTGTCACCTTTAAGGAAAAGAAGAGTACGGTCTGAATTTAAAGCATAATTTATGTCAGGAAAATCACAAACCACGCATGGGGTGTAACTTGTTTTTTTCAGCCCTTGAGACAAGCCGGAAACACAAAGCTTCAGTCGTAAGCAAGGTTTCTAAAAAAGGAAAGAGTAAAATCTATTCCTGCACTTCCAGCTGCAGTTCCAAGTGAACTGATTGAAAAACCTAAACAAAACCAATGTGAAATTCGTTGCGAAGCCAAGGCTTTCTATCACCACGTCTGGTTCAAAAGTGAGTTGTTATAGCAACAGGAGAAAAGTAAATGAGCATTTCACGTTGTAAAATTATGCCTGCCTCTGTTCTAAACAGCCGCTGTCCGGGCAAATGAGCCCAAGTCATTTAAAGGAGAAGAATTCCGTTTTAATTGTTGAGGCTTGTGCCAAACCTACCTTTAAAACAAAAAGTTCATTTCAATTAACCTTGTTCTCCAAATCGATATAATAAATTCTGTGGCAGGATGAGACTGAGCAACATCCTGTCTGATGAAGATGACCTCAGAAAAACATGGTGCCAAGGATTGCAGCTCTGAAGAATAGCCAAAGTGCCACGTGGCACTGAACTCGTGGCCCGGGCAGAGCGCCTTTCACCGCTAAATCATTGTTTTTAATCCAGTATAGATTGGAAGCAGGCGAGAGACCTTGCTTTTTAACACTTGTTCACTGACCTGTATTAAATTCGATGTTGATCTGGGTCCAGCTTCAAATAGACGTCTGTACAGTGGACATGTTCTCATCCTCACACCAGTTTCAACAAGGAGACAAAAGGCTGAATGAGACTGGGGGGGATTTTTTGTTTTGTTTTGTTTTTTTCCACTTCTGTAAACAGCCCCTCCATAACTGATGGGGTGTATTGTAGGGAGATTTCTTGGATCAGTGGTTGTGTCTTAGTTATAAGGAGCCTATCTCAAGATTGACACATTTTTATTTAAACATTTTATAATCATCAATGTTGCAGTTTATCACATTTAAATTAATTTGTAAAACAACAAGGCAAGGAGAAAGAACCCTTGGTCCCCAAAAGCTACCCTCCCACAAAGCCTAAGGCAAATTTTAATTATTAGCTATAACTGATCTGCATAATTAGCCTTGGCTAATATTCCCTATTGCCTTTCTACTTAAAGAGACAGACACACTATTTACATAGTGTGCAGACAAGTTTGCAGTTCCTAGAAGTCATCTCCATTTTAGGAATGACAAGCACTGAGCACGTTAAGATTGGCTAAGCCTGGTCCTATGCCCTGCATGGGTGTCCCAACGAGGCTGATCCTCTGACTCATCCCGGAGCGTGGAACAGAAAGAGAGGTCCTCTGGCCCCCACCTCCGTGATCTGGATTCAGCAAGCCTCCAATGGGGTTTAGGAACCTGCATTTTTAACAGACTCCCCAAGTTGTTCTGATGACCTTGACCGAGGCTTGGAAACCGTTGCCTAATCACTTTACCCTGCGGGGAGTGGAAGGGCAGGAAGAGGGGAATCCATCTCTACATCAGTGAAGTCAGCCCCAGGCCCTGGCTGGGACTTCTTCATAATACCCTAAGAGCATCCAACCCCATACATTCTTTTCCACAGGCAGTCCTTCCAAAGTATCTTATACTTAAAATTTTCACAAGCCTGGAGTAATTTGATATAATTCTTTAGTTTTTAGAGAGCAAATAGAGTGAAACCAAAACTCTATATCCTGGACCCCCTGACCCTTCGTGATCTGCCCCCTTCTGCAGGCTCTTCTCGTGCCCTCCCCTGATCCTTGGTCTGCTTCAGCCAAGCTCTTGATGGCTTAAGGTATCTGTGGTGTCGTTTTGCCCTGGATCTTCCCCCAGATCTCTGTGTGGCTGTCCATGTCCCTCAGACCCTAGTCATACATCACCTCCTCCAGCGGTCTTCTAAGACGCTCCTTTTGGAGTAGGTCCCTTGAGCCACCATCACGTCTCTCCTCCCCCATAAGGGACTCTCCATTACAAGACCACATTTCTTTATTTCCAAGCCCTTAAAATACTCAGCAAATATCTTATATATTATTGGTTCAGTGTTGATTATTCCTCTTCCCCCACTAAAATGCCAAGTGCAAAAGGTCAGGAGCTCATGGTGCTGATGAACTCTGCCCCTGCTCAGTGTCACTCAGCTGCTTTGCCCCCACTCAGTGTCCCAGGCTGGCCGACTCTCTGACTCCCTCTGCCCCACCACCGTGGAAAACAGAGATGGGCACAATCTCTCCGTTTCACTTGCACGCTGGCAGAGCAGATGGAATCGTTATGGGCATAAACGTTCTGAATGATAAACGAAGAGAATTGTAAATCAAGAATTCTAAGTTTTATTAGAGTTCATAGGATAATAAATGGGTTTTTTTCCTCCTTCTTGTTACAAGTAGAAATTCATTTGGGATCATTTCCCATCTTGGAGTCCTGTGTCTTCAGCTCAGGGACAATCTTAATTCTACAGCGTAGTTTTTATGCTGGCCCAGGAGGTCGACAAGATCATTAACAAAAATAACCCTTGGTGGATATACAGTTAGAGTAGGGGAAGGACCAGGAAAATGGCATGGCGTGTAGAAATAAGAGAAACCGCAAGAGAGGAGAATCTGGAACAGATTGGCCACCCTCTACTGATGTATTTGTTAGATAATAGGTCCTTTAACACTAAACCCTAAAGAGCTCTTATTACACAATTTGGCATTAACGTTCAAGTTGCTTTAAGTTCAGATTTTCTTTAAACATTTCGAGTGATCATCCCTTTTTCATTTTTCCAGACTCTTGCTCTTTTCCCCAAACCACCGTCCTAATCCAGATACATATTTTTCCTTTAAAAAAATCTTTTTTTTTTTTTTGAAAGAGAACTGCCAAAGAGTTGACACTTGGCATGTGGTGATTCAAAAAATACACTGTCCCTTCTCACCACCCCTGATGTCTTTATCTGACAAAATCCATATGCTGTGTGATCACCATGGCAACTAAGTAGGGTTGTAATTGCAACCCTGGAAAGCTAATTTTTTCACTCAAATTGTGGCATACGTTTAACCTGTCTGAAGTTTCAACAAACCATCTTTTAAATGACAAGTGTTTTGAAAGGTCTAATTTAGTCAGTTTGTTTGAAGGCACATTTCTTCCCTTTTTTTAACTTAATAAACTAGCTTTAAAAGGAGGATGGAGTGGGAGAGGCTGCAATATTTTCTGACCTTACCTTACGAAATTATACCTGATCATTTTGTAGCAATAAAATCTAAATGTATGACTCTTTCTGAAGAGTACACAGACATCAGTGTCGTCAGACTACATAGTGAGACTCAAATAAGACTCCGTAGAGATAACAGCAGTAGAGACAAAAGTCTCTTAAGGTCCAGCTTCCAAACTCTTGTCTTCCCCCTGCAGTTGAGAAAATGCTGCCTTCCCTGTGACCAATGACATGAGTATTCAGGCTAGAAAGCTATTAAATTATAACAGTTTCTCATTTAACAAATGTTAGGTGAAATTTTCCTTCTTTACTTCTGGTTCACAGTAATTTCTGTAGTGGCTGCAGTTTGTGTATGATGCAGGAAAAGTGTAGGAGCAATGGCACAGGCTTCACATCATCCTTGGACTTTGAGACAGTGCTCCCAGTGGGAGTCCTTCACCTGGCCAGTCACCAAGCTCATTCTAGGCAATGTGGTCCTTCTGGCTGTAAGGTGATGGGTGGTCCCTGGTGGTCCCTCTTCTTCTGTCTCTCAGTCTCCTGCTCACAAACCCAGTGATAACTCAGAGTTACAGGAAACAATTAGTCTTTTCTCCTTCTGGTTTCTTCTCATCTAGACACTCTAAGCTCAGGAATTCCTTTTCTCATGGACTTATATTTCGTTAACACAGGCCAGAAAAATGTGCAGACAAGCTCCAGACACACTCCCTACCCACCATCATGGTTCCCCAAAACACACAGCCAACCTCCTGTTTGAATGGAAGAAAGAGAGGTGGAGAATTATAAGGGGAAAAGTCACTTCTATTGGTTTTCTATTGCTGCCATAACAAATTGCCACAAACTAAGGGGCTTAAAACAATACAGATTTATTAGCTCACTGGTCCACAAATCAGAAGTCTGGAGGGGTTCAGAGGGTTCCTCTGCTCTGGGTTTCATGAGGCCAAAATCAAGGTGGTGGCTACCCTGAGTTCTTATCTGGAGGCTCTTAGGTGTGGCTGGGGAGGATCTGCCTCTAGGCTAATTCACTCCCGTTATTGGCACTAATCAGTTCCATGTGGCTAGAGGTCCCCTGGTCCCCCTTTCCTTCCTGGCTGTCAGTTAGACACCATTCTTTGCTTCTAGAAGCTGCCTGTATTCCCTACCTCATAGCTGCTGTGATGGTTCATTTTATGTGTCAACTTACTGAGCAAGAGGGCACCCAGATATTTGGCCAAACATTATTCTGGAGGTTTCTGTGAGAATGTCTTTGGATGAGATGAATATTTAAACTGATTGACTTTGTAAAGCAGACTGCCCTCCCTAATGTGGGTGGGCCTCATCCAATCAGTTGAAGGCCTGAATAGAACAAAAAGGCTGACGCTCCCCCAAGTAAGATGGGGGAGCGTCTTACTTGACTGCTTGACTACCTTAGATCTAGGACATGGGGTTTTTTTCCTTGTCTTTGGATTAAAAATGCAAACTAAAATATTGGATCTTCCTGGGTCTCCAGCTTGCTGACTCACTCTGCAAACCTTGGGACTTGTCAGCCATGATTATTTGAGCCAATTTCTTATAATAAATCTCTTTCTATATGTATATACATCCCATTGGCTGTGTTTCACTGGAGAACTCTGACTAATACAGCCCTCCTCATCTCCAAAGCCAGTGACGGTGGCCTGAGTCCCTTTCACGTGTTGAATCCCTTTCACTTTCTTTCCTGATGCATTTCTCTTTTGCTTACGGATGGAGAAAGGTCTCTGCTTTTAAGGCCTCATTTGATTAGGTTGGATCTTCCCAACAACTGCCCTCTTTTAGAATCTGTAACTTTAATTTCATCTGCAAAGTCTCTTTAGCCATATAACATAACGTAACTAGGGTTTGTCACAAGAAGGTGGAGGTCACAGAAGCCAGCATTCAGACCACCCACAAACTTAATATTTCACAAGAGCGACCAGCCACTCTACTCTTCTTGTGTCTCCTTTTTCAACCCCAGCTAAGGCAGAGACCCTAAAGAAAAAAGAGATATAAAATGGAAAACACCCGAAGCACATGCCAAGGTAGGGATCAAATGAGGATTGTGAAAGAGTTCAACAGAGAGAGTGTTGTAACTTTGCAGACAAAACAGGTGATAGGATGCATTTCCCTACAGCCTTTGTCCCATGTTTGCATAATCTCTTCTCAGAGGAGGTCACAGCATGATCAAGGCAGTCCCAGATGCTATAGAGAGAACCCAGGAGCAAAAACCATGAGCATAGACTGTGTGGGGACACATTAGAAATCGGAGCCAAGGACCTCAAACTGGGTCCTCATTCCTAAAGGACGAGCCCAGGAGGAGAATGGAAAGTCAGAGCAGAAGAATCAGAAGCCAGAAAGACATAGGAGAGAAGAGGTGCTAGATTTGGACTGATGTTTATCAAGAGTCTTTGATATTTTTTTTTGAAAATGTATAGATTTAAGTGAGTGAATATAAGTGGATATAACTTCCCAATTAACCTTGGTGACTTTATTTCTTTTTTTAAAAAAATTTTTAAATTTTTTGAGACAGGGTCTTGCTCTGTTACTGGGGCTGGAATACAGTGGCCTCACTGAAGCCTCAAACTCCTGGGCTCAAGCAGTCCTCCTGCCTCAGCCTCCCAAGTAGCTGGGATTACACGTGTGCACCACCATGCCTGGCTAATTTTTCTATTTTTTTGTAGAGACAGGGTCTCGCACTTGCTCAGGCTGGTCTTGAACTCCTGGCCTCAAGCAATTCTCCCTTCTGAGCCTCCCAATGTGCTAGGATTATAGGTGTTAGCCACCACGCCTGGCCAATGTTGGTGACTTTCTAGAAGTCACTGAGAAGCCACTTTGATGACCTTGTCCTGATCTTCAGAAATCACTAACCTGGCTGGACAGGGCACCCTAAGCTGCCGTGACGGTGCTAATCCATGTTAGCATGATACACTGAGGCTGAAAGAGAAGAGGAGATGATAGACAGAAATCTTGGGGCAACGTCCACATTCTTTAGCTTGAACTGAGTACGTAAATCAGAAGCTTGAAGGTGGAGCTCAATGAGGTCTCTGGACAGTTATTAAAATTGCATTTTCAATGTTCTCCTATCCAGTATTACAAAGTTGTTTTTGTAGGAAAGAAAGCAATTTATGTTTCATATCTACTGTCATTATAAAAGAAGTCACAGCTACAAGTCTAGACTTTCATGATTATTTCACAAGGACTTGTCCTTATGAAATAATCATTGATTTATGCCAGCTCTACTTTACTGATCTACTGTGTGCCTGAAATTATTTAGATAGGGGAAATAAGTATTGCTTCTCTTTCCAGCATACAGAGAAAAATTGTCCTGGACTCTTGAGACTATCATAAGCATCAGATATGAAAATATATTGGAGTTATGAAGTTAATGGAGTTTTCATTTTATTAAGATCAATTTAAAGTATGCTCCATAGTCTTAAGTTTTTACTAGTCTCCCCATTAAGAAAAAAATGTTTTCTACCTTCAATTGTGAGTTGTTTTTGTTTCTACAAAGTAAGAAGGAAAAAGAAGCAGGAGAGAAAGCAAGAAAGAAGGAAAGGGAGGAGGAGGAGGAGAAAGAAGAGGAGGAGAAAGAGGAGGAGAAAGAGGAGGGAAAGTGAGAAGAAGGAGAGAGAGGATAGGAAGAAGCAGATGGAACAGGAAAATGAAAAAGTGGAGAAGAAATTCTTAACAAGTCATCTAGGTTTTATAGTTGTCCTATGAGGGAGCAGCTCATATGAGGAAGCACAAGGGTTAAAATATTTATGACAATGACCGTGGAGTCACCAGCTAGAGAACGCTGGCCTGGAGGAAAAATTCTTATGTTCTCCAGCCTTAGCTTGTAATGGTGCTTCCGTGATTCATTGTCTTATAACCAAATAATTTTGGGGGTAGTTCATGGCAGATGTCCCTGGCTATATATCATTTTTACACGCTACAGGAGTCACTTCTTTCTATCTATCTTGCAGATGAAAATGTTAAGTGTAGCTCTCAGGTGCTAATGTACTACATCTGTTAATATTGATAGGAAGGTATGCCCTCCGTGACTTGCTATTAACCTTTAATATTTATTTTATTACTTATGCAAGATAATTCAATGACCCATATTTCCTGTTGATGAGTGTCGATTGCATTTTTTCTTGCTCTGCCTTCCTAAAACTGGCTGGCTGTCGTCAGAAAGGGTAGCCAGTCCTATTGGGGTGCAATAAGAAGGCCTGTGTATGATAGGCCTGTGTTGGCTAGTTTATCTCTGATGCTTTCTCCAAACGCTGTAATTTGCCCAAATTAGATTCTGAACATCTTTTTTGCCGCATGTGAGGTGTTTCTTTTCTTTGGTTACTTGCTGGAACAGAAGCCTAAACTGTTACCCTTTCAAAGTCTCCCGGTATATCTTCAGAGGTTTTTTTTTTGTATTGAATAAAAGGCCTCTCCCAGACCCAGGTCAGAAAGATCATTTCTTATGTCTTCCTTTTAAAGTTTTATGATTTTGCATTCTAGTTTAAGTTTTTACTCCTAAAATTAATTCTTATTTATGGTGTAATGTAAGGATCTAATTCTATTTTTTAATTAGTCCCAGACTATTGAACAGTCATGCTCTGCCCACTCATTGGCAATCCTAGTTCTGAAATAACTCATGTCGGTTGTGTGTTCCCAAACCACACAATTTTAATCCATCTGTTTCATAATAATCCCTGAATTCTGGTACATTGAGTTCCCCATTCTTTTTCTCTTTTTAAGATATATATTGAGTTTTCTTGCCCCCTTTTTTCTCCATGTAGATTTTAGAATCAGTTTATTTTGTTACACATACACACACAAAACCAGACAAAACCTGCTAGGGTTTAGATTAGGATTTTGCTTGGAATTGGAATTGATAGGTCAATTTAAGAATTAGCCTCATTATAATTTTGAGTCATCCTATTTCTGAATACGAGATACCTTTTTTGGGGGGAGAGGAGTCTTTAAAGTTTTTTAATGAAATTTCAAAATTTTTTCATAAAGTAGAAAATTTGCTGGATAATTCTTGGGAAATTTATATTTTGATACTATTACAATAGTATCTTTTAAAATTAAATTTCCTAATATATAGGAGAAATTCAATTTATATTTATATCTAGATAACTCTAAGGAACACAAATTATCCAGAAAATTCACTAAGCTATCTTAATAACTGTAATATTTTATCTGTAAATTCTCTTGGATTTTCTGATATAGACAGTCTTATCATCAGCTAATAATGACATTTTTATTTCTTCCTTCCTAATTCTTCTATTTCTTTTCTTACCCTACTATTCTGTCTCCACTTCTAGTACCACACTTAATAGATGTTAACATGAGCACTTTGTGATTTTCTTAATCTTAAATGGGATATTTTTAGTGTATTACATTGAGTGTAATACTTAATTCTTTTGTAGCCACACTTTTTTGGGTTTCTCTATTCTTACTTTGCTAAAAATTTCAATGTTACCTAATGCTTTTTTATGAAATTCTTGAGATCATGATGTTATTTTTCTTCTTTAATCTGCTAATGTAATGAAATATATTAATGGATTGTCTTATGTTAAACTTGCTTTGCATACCTGAGATAAACCCATCTCGGTCATCTTTTATATTCTTTGATGGATTCAGCTTGTTAATATATTGAAGATTTTTGCATCTATTATGTATTAATTAGGCTAGAAACTAAACTGCTGTAACAAAGAGACCCAACATATATAGCATACATAAGACAGATGTTTGCTTTTCTCTCTGGTACAGGTAAAAGTCTGGAGTAGGTGAGTGGTTTGTGGCTGGCAGGGCAGCTTTGTGTATTCAGTACTTGGCTTCTAAGTCATTATCATTTCTCAGCCAGTTAAAAGGGGGACAGAGGGTCCTGAACAGTCATCTTAAAAAGATGACCAGGAAATTGCTCTCCTCACACTCATTCACATCCCATTCACCCAAAGTTAATTCTGTGGCTATTAGCTGCAAGGGAAACAAAAAATATCTTCTGTGGATAGATGGCCATGAGCCCAGGTTATATGAAGTTCTATGTGAATTTCTATTACTAAAAGAATCAACGGGTGACTTCAAGCTGGGAGACAATGAATGCTCTCTAATACATAAAGTCATGAGCAAAAATGGACTATAATTTTCTATTTTGTACTGTCCTTATCTTGGGCTTTGAAATCAAGATTATATTAGCTTCCCTCCCCTTCAAATCAATGTGGTAAATATTCCATTTCTTCCTAACTTTTGGTATAATTTGGGTAACTTTGTAACTTTGAAGCAAATTTGGTAGAACTTATGGGTAATAAATACCACTTGGTGTTTTCTTTTAGAAATATTTTTTAATGATTTCAAGTAGTCAGTAGTTATGAATATGGTACTATTCAGCCTTTTTATTTATTCTTGAGTCAGTTTTTGGTGCAGTTTTTAATTTGTCTATTAGCATAACATTATTTAAAATAACCTCTTGCTATATTTTTAATCTTTTGCAACATTTGAGTTTACTTCTTCCTTTCCTTCTAATTATAATTTAATTATATTTTCTTTTTCTTTCTCTTTCTCTCTTTTTTTTCCTTCTAAACAATTTTGTAAATTTTATTTTTCTATTCAAGAATAACTTTTGTTTGTCTTAGCTCTCTCTGAGTATGTTTGTTTTTTATCCCACTCATCTGTTCTCATTTCCTTCTTCCTTCTGTTTTGCTTTTATTCTTATGTTCCTGTACTGACTTCTTAAGATGCATGCTTAAGTCATTCTTGAAATATTACTTTAGTGACATCCCTGTTTTGATATTCAGTATTGTCATTATAATTTTGTCCTAAATATTTTCTAATTTTTATCACAATTTCTTCTTTAACCCTTAAAGTTTTTTAAGAAGCAAAATATTTCTGTAGAAGCAAAATTTAGAACAGCTTATATATTATGCTACCTCTTGTATAAGAAGAAGAAATGAGAATATAGTAATGTATCTTCTATTAATTGCAAAACCAAACATGGAAGATAAATTAACAATGTTTGATTTCAACTAAGTGTGTTACCTATAAGTGGTTGTAGAAATCAAAGAAGAAACTTGGAGAGTAGTGACATTTCTCTTAGTATACCTTTTTTGTATAGTTTTTACTTTTGGAAGCATGTTAATGTTCTATGTATTCAAAAGAATAAAAATCAACTATGTTGAGAAGGGGAAAAAAACACTAAAACTGAAAGCAAACTGAAACAAATGAACTTGATTGTTTTTCAAATGAATTCCATAACCACACAGAAAAAAAATTTAAAAAACACTAATCCAAGTAACTCATGAAAACTGTGTTTGACTGTATACTCTCTGCCTTGCGTAAGGTTGGGGCACAGGATCTGCAAATGAATCTGGAATTCTTTTTAGTAGATTTTGCTTTTTTGTGTGGTAGTATAGGTAAAGGTATTCTGAAACAATTTAAATGATCCAACCAGTGAGTAAATGTGTTGATGTTGTTGGGAGCCAGGTTTGTCATTATCACAGAAGGGACATACAAATAAAGAATGAAGGAAAACAAGACAGAACCCTCTGGGGATAGGTTAGAATTGGAGTAATCAGTATAAATTCATAATTTCTACAATATGCATACTGTATGTATAATGCATGTAATATGAGCATATGTATATGTGTCCACATAGGTATATATTTACCTATGTGTATATGTGCATGTGTGTGTGTGTATATCTATATATATATATATATATATGGATATTTTCTAGCTCTATTCACTGAAGTGACCTAGAAGCAAAGACATCTCAGTAATTATAAGCATATCTAGCTCTCCAATCTTAGACTCTAATACCACACCTCACTAAAAGGAATGATGGCTCTGCTGAGCAATAGCTGACCCTGGTTTTCTCTATCTGAAAATGTCTTTACTTTGCCTTTGATTTTGAAAGATACTGTCACTAAGCCTGTAAATTTAGGTTGACATATTCTTTCTCTGTGCTTCAAAGATATCCCACCCTTGTTACTTTTCTGTTGTTACTTTTGAGAAGAAAAAACTTTTGACAAATTAAATTTAACAGAGTTTATTTGAGCAAAGAACAATTCATGAATTGGACAGGACACAGAACCAGAAGAGGTTCCAAGGGCTCCACCCAGGAGCATGAGCAGTGAGCTTTCATAGGCTGAATATAGAAGCAAAGTAGAGAAATCATCTGATTGGCTATAGCTAGATGTTTGCCTTATTTGGACATGGTCAGATGAGTTGACTCTCTGTGATTGGCTGAAGCTTGGCTGTTTGTGATTGGCTGAGAACTGGCTATATTTTTTATAAAAATCAGACTCCTAAGTTAGATTTCACTTCATTTAAGTACTAACTTAGGTTGCAGCTCATTATATAGGAACTCAAGCATGGGACAGTCTCAGGCCAATGGCCTCCTGCTTATTTGCTTTACCAACTCTCTATCAAGTTGTTATTTTTTTGCAGGTAATTTAATCCACCTCTTCTCATTCCATTTTTTAAAGATATTATCTTTGTCTTTGGTATTGTGTAATTTGCTATCATATGTTTTAGGTTTAACTTTGTTTATTTATTTGTTTAACTTTGTTTATTTATACTATTCAGCATACATAGTATAAAATGGCATGTAAATATGATAAATATACCCTTCAGTGTAAAACTGAGAATATTCTTAGTCATTAATTCTTCACATATTTCTTCTGCCCCGTTTTCTCTTATCCTTCTGGATTTCTAGGAAGATACATTTCTGACCCTCTCATTCTATTATCTGTATTACTTGACTTGTTTTTCATATTTCCTACCTCTTTGTCTCTGTGTTTTGTTCTAAATAATTTCTACAGATCTAGTTTCAAATTCATTAATTTTCTCTAAGCTATATATAAAAACTCTTAGCAACTGAGTTTTTATCCACAAAGACATTTTTTATAATTTCTGAAAGTTCTATTGGGTTGTTTTTCAAATATTTGATCTTTTTTTTTTTTTTTTTAGTCTCTTGTTTTACTCTTTTTTCAAGCTTGCTGGAGGAGCTTGCATATTAAAAATAATTATTTTATGTTCAGTATTTGATAATTCTACTGCCTGAAAGCTTGCAGATCTTATTTTACCCTCTGTTCTTTCTGAATGCCTGTGCTCTTGATGCTGCTGTGTGTGTGTGTGTGTGTGTATGTGTTTAATTCTTTCAGTCTCATGAGGGTTGTGTAATTTGTGGATCACCCTATGCTATACAAATATGCCATTCTGGTACCTCCTTGAGTAGACTCTGGCTTTCTTTGTCTTCTGCCTTGTATGTTTCATTAATTTGTGAAAAATGATGCCCAAGTTCATTCTGATGATAAATGCCCTTGAAGTCAAGGTTATCTTCAGTGCTTGGCCTACATTTTTAGGTTCTTGCATTCACTTGGTTTTGGCCTTTCAGTCATAAAATACTTTTAGTATTTCATTTTGAATTTTTGGATGTTTGTAGCAGGAGGGTTAGTCAAGGTATCTGGCCTGCCATACTGCTGGAAAGAAAATTCTGGAAGTCCCCTGCATATTGTTTAGTCAACTTTATATATTTGGGAGGCTGAGGCAGGAGGATTACT